>VDFB02252616.1:126112584-126225628 GCA_007258455.2 Sequoia sempervirens
TCATTCAAGCAATAATGGATCCCTACTCTTTCCATATGCTCTCTCTTTTTTCTTCAAATGTATAGTTTATGTCCTACATTGTATTGAAATAGTTATTCCCATGGCTTGTGTGGGGCACCATACATTTGTAATTATCAATAAAAGACAACATTTATGCAAAACTTGTGCAATCTTTCTTTTGTATACATTTGAAAAATAAACTACAATCTATTTGATAACTTCTTTTGTGCGTATGAATAGAACTTAGCAGAATTGAATGTGTACCTTTCATCTTTCTATCATCATTACTGTCCCAACTCTACCTAATTGAGTTGGAAGCTAAATTAGGTAACAATACATATAGCTCAACAAGATTTATGCTTTCATTCTCATCATGTGTTGTTACCATAGACTTTTTAAGTCCTCTTTAATTTTTTTTTTAGGATGTAGTTATAAATCTAATTTTCAACACTTTGCATATACATAGATATCTATCATGGAATGATTACAATGGTTCTTGTATTTTATCCTTATGTAAAAAATTATTAGCCACTCTTATCTTCCAATTACCTTCGAAATGCTTAATTTTGTAGCTTTATGCTTTCTCGAAAGACTCCTCTTCACCTCCCTTTTCTTCCTCCATATATAATGCTTGAACACAAGATTGATCCTAGCCCATTGGATTGATGATGGGAGGCCATCATTTTCTATATTATTGTTAACATTATGTGTAGAGAAGGGGGATTTGTCACCCCCAAGGCTCTCAGATCATAGAAGAGCCTAAGGGAATGAACTGCCATAAACTACCTTAGACTACCTAATAAGTTAGAGAAGAAAGAACAAGCTGAAATGGAAGGGAAAAAAAATATTTGTTTCCCTTTCTACTTATGACAGATGGTTTTTGGAACCGAGTGAGCAGACTGCACAAGTCTTGGACTATGAACCAAACAACTCTCTATTAGGGGACAACAGTGTGGGATTCAGACTTCAACGCATTGTGTTGGAGTCTCAAAGATGTATTGGCGTCCTGTATGGACAAAGGGTCAAGTAACAACTAGAAACTCACAAAGCCTACTAACGACCTGAATGTTATAGTTTTGCAATATGACCAAAAAGTAAAGGAATGCGAAGTAAAACAAGAAGAATACTATAAAGACTACTCTAATAGTGAAACAATAAAGAAAGAAGAAAAATGCCAACTTACTCAAGGTCCAATTCACCAGCTAGCTCCAAGGAAATGAACGACACCTACACACAAAGTTAGAAGAAAAATGTTGTAGCTGCACGTTTGGAACTTACCTCAGTCAAGTCCCCATTTTGGTGTTCCCACCTCCATGGACAATCAATAGCCAACAATATTGTAGAAAAGTGATAATGAGGTAGATAGGGAAGACACAATAAAGTAGAGAGCAATGACAACCTGGATGCTACTCTACAAGAATGATAATACAAGATAAGCAAATAAGTAAATATACACAATATCACCCTCCCTTCTACAGGTGCTCAAGGTCAATAGAGGAAAAAGGAGAGCAATGTCACCATGCCAAGGAGGTAGAGCTTCATGAACATGCAATGAAAATGGCGCTAAGACAAGAAGAGGTTGTAGAAACTAAGTATGGAGCTACTAGATGCAAGAGATAGTGAGAATGAAGCAAGAAGAAGCTTGAGAATGAGATTGAATAGAGAAAGAGTGAAATAAACATTTTTTTAGTGAAAAAATGAAGTTGATAGATGTTCAAAAATGGGAAAATAGAGGAAAATAGTCATTTCTTGTTGGTCAAGATTCAATTTGGGAAAGTTACATTTGTAGGTGGCCAAGAATCGTAATGTTTGTACTACTTCATAAGGTAGGAATATTGTCAGGATGACAGTGCAGTGCACAGATGTCCACACAGTGTGCGTACATCCTCGACGAAAATTCCCTCACTAACACAAAATGACAAGGACACACAAACAAAGCAGGATAAAAGCGGTGGGTATTTACATTAGCAGATTTGTAAGGCTAAAATGAGGGTAATTTAATGGGAAATTTTCCTAGATGCAAATTTATGCCATTACATTTTTCCCCCACTTTAGTGAGCATACACGTTAGTACGTATGTGACCTAAAGTAAAAAGAGGTTGAAGAGAATATATCGATAACATAGAGGAAGCAAATATTCGATCCGATGTACCTTGATGTGAAAGAGGGAGCTCCACCAAAATGCAAAGATGACACAAGTCTTCGATCCTATAAAGCTAGTTGTGATCTCACCACAAACATGTTAGGCTACAGACAAAATATGTTAGGCAAAAAATCTAATCATAAGACACAAGAAGATACAAGATGGCATAATAAGACACAACCTGATTAGATAAGACACAAGACACACACTGATTAGATCGATAAGCATGCGGCTACTGCAAACTACATTGTAGGACTGTCATAGAAAAGGCGGGTCTAGTCGGGTTGTCCCCAAGATAGATGTCGAGATATAAGATGTATGACACCAAGACACGTGACATCAAGTATCGGATAGTAGACACAAAATGCAAGACACAAAAGAATTATTTTGAGAAGATGGCTTTCAAAAGGGGTTCTTTCAACAAGGAACCCTTCTAGACATCAAGACACCAAGGGGCCCTTTTGAAGGAACACAACTTTTGAAAGACACATAATTTTTTGCAAGTGATTCTATCATCAAGTAATCCTTTTGAAAGATCTTTCATCAAGGAATCCAGTGGAAAGAATGCTCCTTTTTCAAAGGAAAATTTTCAGACCCTTTCATTTTAGAAAAAGTGCTCCTTTTTCGAATGGAAAATTTTCAAACTCTTTTGCTATGGAATCCTTTTTGAAAGAAAATTTCATCAAGGAGTCCCTTTTGAGAGAAGGCAACATTTTGGAAAATGAGAGATTTTTCAATAAGGGATTTTTTTTTTCAAGGAATTCATTGTAAAGAAAATTTGACCCTAAGGAATCCTTTTGAAAGAATTTGCCTTATTAAAAATTAGAAAAGCATGGTAGCCCCCCCTTAGGATGGTGTGTGATATGTAGAGGAGCACATGTCATCCTAAGGAGAGAAAGGAGAGGCAGAGATGTGGCACACAACACATAGAAAGATGTATTTGTGGTATGTTGTCACACACACAAGGGACAACACATCAAAACCACAACATCCAGAAGTAGAAAAACAAAGATAAATAAAATAAAGAGACAAGGGGATCTTAGAACTCGGGGTTAGAACTATCCATAGATACAAATAGATAGATATATTATAGCATACATATGAATGATCATGAATCCCCAAAGTTCTCATAACATGAAGACAAAGTGAAAATAAAAATTGGGTCAACATGGAAGAAGGCCTAAATGCCCCCAACACTTTACATTGTCACAAATATTAAAAACCAATATTATGACACATAGAAGAATGATGATACAAATAGAAGAAGTGCACGAATAATTTCCGCACTTGTATCTAAGTACCTACAAGGGTAGCAAGGGTCCTCCAAGAAGGATCACAAACATAAAAAGACAAGCACATGGGAACATAAACACACAAAAAAATCTAATATACAAATAAAGAAGAGGTACCACCCTAGTCCTCATTGACCAAAAAGTCATCCTGCTCCCAATCTAGATTATTATAAGGGGAGGGAGGATGGGATTGCAAGGGCATGATAGCTAGCAAGAGTATTGCCCTACAACTTTACTGCAATAAGGGCCAAGGAAGAAGGCCCCTCAAGGTCTTCTTCGCCAACCTCTTGTGAAGCAAAAGTTATTGATTTTGTGAAAATTGATAACAAAGTTGGGATATCATCCACCGAGTTGAACTTGCACTTTTCAAGAGTTCCTTATTGCAACTGGGTAGGAGAAGGAGTCATCACCAATCTCATTAAAAGGGGAAGTGAAAAAATTTGGGGATGCGAGGGTCGCCTCTATCACAAGGACAATGCAAGCCAAGACAAAACTAGCTTCCGAAGAAGGGAAACCCTTCTTTCGACCTCCACCCATGGTGAGGTCATCCTCCAACTTACAATTCACTGGAGGATGATGAATCCCCACAAAAGAAGTAGAAGCGAAGGAGGAAGAAGACAAAGCTGCAACAAACACCACTATTGTATTTGACATGTCAATGGGTTTCAAGAAAGGAGGGATGTCAGGGAGGGACATCCGAAGAGGAGTCTCCATCGAGGGAGCGATGAAGACTTGCACCCTTTTGGGGTGAGCATCATTAGGACCCACTAGCAAAAAGAAAAACAAAAGTGATGGGAATAGAAGAAGGAACAATAGAAGAAATTGAAACAACAAAAGGAGATGCAAGAAATAGATGCAAATGGCTCCCCCTTCATATTCTATGAGGCAGTGTTATTTGGGGCTAGAGCCTTTCACCTGCACTTCCACTCACACGCAAGTTGGTTAAGTTGGCTATGAGCACTAGAGGATGCACCCTAAGAAGAGGTCAAGGGTTGTTGCTCAACTATAGGAGAATCCTTCACAACTATTTCTAGTGGAAGGGTGGTCTTGAATAGGAGCGGGATGAGGCACATAAGTACAAATGACAACATGAGGAGAAGTAGACACAAGAGCCTCGACAACGGGCCTCTTCCCATTCACTACCCGAGGGGCAAGTGGAAGAATAGTAGGAGGTCATAGAGGCTGAGAAGCAGTAACAACCCCATGAGAAGGTCTCCCATTTATGTAGATAGTGGGTCAAGAAATCGTGGGTAGGATAGGAAACTAAAAATCTTGATGCTTTGCCTTTCGCCACACAGGCACCATCACACTTCCCATGTGAGGCATAGGAGTGGGAATCGAGGATGCCACTACAGGATGAGAAGAAGAAGGTGGATTAGAAGATGTAGAAGGAGAAGGCTCTAGAGCACGAGCAATCTTCCCCTTCCCTTTTGACGAGGTTGAAGAAACAACTTGTTGTGCTATCATAGAGGCCTTTATAAAAACAACATAGGGAGAGACTAGATAGCTAAATTTTGGTATCGAGACCCTAGTATTATATTTAACATAAGCTCTATATAAAAAATATCCCCTTTGAGGGAGAGGTCTGACTAGGGTGGGATAGAAGTGATCCAAAGAGAAGCCCCCACATGACACTAGCATTTTATAGCTAGCATCATGCACTACATGCGTAACGCCTTTGTGGGGAAACTTTAAGAATTTATGGATTATAGAGGCAACATTGTTCATAAAGGATGGCCATGGAATGCATAGCCTAGCTCTAAACAAGTCAAACTCTTGGATCATGAAAAATGACACATCAATAGCCTTGGGTCCTACCAAGACTAATAAAGAAATGGCGCCCATAGGGGCAATAGAGATTCCATCGTGGGTATGAAGAGTTGTATATGACTCTTTGTATCTCTCCTTATGTAAATTGTTTATGAATAGAGTTCCTTCGTTATCACATTTACTTGACTTGTTGGATCAACCAAGATACTAGTTATGGCATTGCCATTAATTTGGGCAGGAATGTATAACAGAGGAGACTCCTTATTTAGTGGCTCATCATGCAAGGTGAAAGTTTTATCAGGCATTGCACTTGCATTCTCAATAGGAGGGATAGGCATGAATGAGACCATGTTCACGTACTCAAATGGAACTAGCTTAGAAGATGTAGAAGATTGTGTGACTAGATTTGCAAAGAGTGAACTACCTAGATTATGTTCTCGTATGTCAAGGACTCTTTCTAGCTGTGTATCCAGAGGTCATATAGATTGGGTTGGAAAGCTAAATTCCTTATGACAAACAAATCTACAACAAACCTAAGACACGAGAGAAAGATCCCTGACACAAAGAAATGAAAACAAGGGCGTTCACATCGGGCTCACCAAAAATGTAGAGAAGGGGGATTTGTCACCCCCAAGGCTCTCAGGTCACGAAAGAGCCTAAGGGAACAAACTACCATAAACTACCTCAAACTACCCAATAAGTTAGAGAAGAAAGGACAAGCTTAAATGGAAGGGAAAATAGAGCTTTGTTTCCCTTTTTCTTTTCTTATGATAGGTGTTTTTTGGAACTGGGTGAGAAGATTGCATAGGTCTCAGACTATCAACCAAATGACTCTTTGTTAGGGGACGACAATGTGAGAGCCAAACTTCAGTGTGTCATGTTGGAGTCTCAGAAACATGCTAGCGTCTTGTACGAATAGAGGGTCAAGTAACAACCAAAAACTCATAGAGTGTACTGATGACCTGAATGTTATAGTTTTGTAATTTGATATAAAAGTAAAGGAATGCAAAGTACAAGAGGAATACTATAAAAACTACTCTAAAAATGAAATGACAAGAAAAGAAGAAAAATTCCAACTTACTCAAGGTCCAGTTCGCTAGCTAGCTCCAAGCAAATGAATGACACCTACACACATAGTAACAAGAAAAAATTTGGGGTTGTGTTTGGAACTTTCTTTAGTCAAGTCCTTGTTTCGATGTTCCCACCTCCACAAACAACCAATAGATAGTGATATTGTAGAAAAGTGATAAAGAGGTAGATAGAGAAGACACAATAAAGTAGAGAGCAATGACAACTTGGATGCTACCCTACAAGAACAATAATGCAAGATAAGAAAATAAGTAAATAGACACAATACCACCTTCCCTTCTACAAGCGCTCAAGGCCGACAAAGGAAGAAGGAGAGCAATGTCACCACACCAAGGAGGTAGAGCTTTGTGAACCTACAATGACAGTGACATTGGGGCAAGAAGAGGTTACAAAAACCAAGTATGGAGCTACTAAACGCAAGAGATAGTGAGAATGAAGCAAGAAGAAGGTTGAGAATGAGATCAAATTGAGAGAGAGAGTGTGTGAAAGAATCATTTTTTGAGTGAAAGAATGAAGTTGATAGATGTTCAAAATGGGAAAATGGAGGCAAATATTTCTTGTCGGTCAAGATTCGGTAGGGAACATTACATTCATAGGTGGCCAAGGATCATAACATTTCTATTGATTTTTGATGCAAGAATCTTATTAGGATGACAATGCGTCATGCATAGACATTTGTGCAACGCGCACACACGTCGCTAACAAAAATTCCCTCATTGACACAAAACGACAAGGGCACACAGACAAAGCAAGGTAAAAGCGGAAGGTATTATGTTATCAGACTTGTAAGGCTAACATGGGAGTAAATTAATGGGAAATTTTCCTAGGTACAAATTTATGCCATTACATTATGTCACATAATTACAAACATTTTTGAGTTGATTATACACTATTTCTAGGCTTGAGACATATTCCAATTTTGTTGGAACAATTACTATTCTTTTGATTTTATTTGCATATGGATGTATAGACTAGTCTAGGAATACTAGGGTATACAAATTTGTGTACTTTGTTTAATTGATATTAATACAAACTTTTAATATCAATTCAATCAAATTGGTATATAAATGCATAAACATTTGCTACCAATATCAATTGAAATGATATCAAATTTGATATTTGAAAGAAATTTATGTCAAATGATGCAATAATTGTAGCTTTGAAAGTCACTTTTTTGGGCCATTTTTTCAAAATGTGTTGGCTTGCCTAAGAAAAGGATTTCATTATTATAAGTAAAACCAATTAAGTATCATCATTAATGGGGTAATAGATAAAATGAATAATGATCAAGAGAATATATGGACTCCTCTCTAGTTGGGTTAGTGGAAAATAAATTTTAATGGAGCATCAAGGGGAAATTTAGGTCAAGCTAGTACAAACTTTATCGTTCACAATGCAAATGGGTAAATGATAAAAGGTGGCTCCCTATAGTTGATTTGGAGAACTAATGGTGAATCAAAGTGGAAGGTTATTATTGGAGGCCTTTCTTTGGCTATATTGCAAGGTGGTAAGATGAGGGTAATCAAGGGAAATTCCAAACCTTTTATAAATATTTCAAGGAAATTCCCAAATTTATGTCAAATGATGTAATAATTGTAGCTTTGAAAGTCACTTCTTTTGGGCATTTTTTCAAAATGTGTTGGCTCAACTAAGAAAAATATTTCATTATTATAAGTAAAACCAATTAAGGATCATCATTAATGGGGTAATAGGTAAAATGAATAAAGATCAAGAGAATCAATAGACTCCTCTCTAGTTGGGTTAGTGGAAAATAAGTTTTGATGGAGCATGAAGGGGAAATTTAGGTCAAGCTAGTGCAAACTTTATCGTTCACAATGTAAATGGGTAAATGATAAAAGATGCCTCCCTATTGTTGATTTAGAGAACCAATGGTGAATCAAGGCCTTTTTTGGCTATATTGGAAGGTGGTAAGATGAGGGTAATCAAGGGAAATTTCCAATTTTTCATAAATGTTTTGAGGAAAGAGAAGTGTCCTAATTGGAAGCTTGGTATTTTGCTAGAAGAGGTGCCCTAGTTATGTCAAAAGTCGGAATTTGTTTGTTTCAATTATTGCTGCTAAGATTAGAATAAGGTTGTTTTTTGCTAACTAACCATGTAATTGATCTCTCTCCTTTTACTTCATTCATAAGTTGTAAGGTTGATGATCAAATCAACCTCAATGGCATCTTATTTAATGATATCATCATGAGGTGTTGAGTACAATTATGGTACTTGATGTCTTATAATCTACCACTTAATCATTATTATGGTGCATAGTGTCTTGGCTTTTTGCTAGCTTACAATTATTGTGAAGTGTGGTGGGAGGTGTTGTGTGTGTGAGATTGATTTTTAGAAAGGATTTATTCAGTTACTTTGTTGCCTGTTTGTAAGTTTGTGATGTGATGTTCTCTATCTATTTTGGTGTGATGCTCTATTTTAGGTGTTGGGCTTAGCTAGTGTATTGTATTATTAGGATTTGGGTTTTTTATTGGGTGGACCTTGGATGGCTCAATGGATGATAGGTCAAGGCTAGAACCTCTTTTGTTGCGGTCTTGTCCAACCATAATCTTTGCAAAATATTTAACTACATCAAACATAATTTGCTCAATTTGGTGAAGAGTATTATGGGTGACAATGGTTTATGTGATAATGAGGAATCAAGGTAGTAGGCTATGATTTTATTTGATTTTCATGTTAAATTGGGAATATTGATTCTCTAAGCTAATATGAAAAGTTGGGTGAAGATGCTTCTAGACCTTGATAATGAACAAATTGATGTTATGGCAGAGATAAAAGGAATTGAGGTTCCTAGAGCAGTGGAGTTGGTTACTTTAGAAAGAGATGTGGCAACCTTAAGAGACGAGGTTCATAATCTTATTTAGGATTTGGAAGACATCATGGCTTACAACCTAGATATGAATACTATGGCAAGGAATGTGATTATAGGTCATTGCCAAGGCTCGATGAAGGTGATTAGCACTTAGTCTCTCTTGCACATGTTGACCCATTGCTAGGGCTTATTGAAGGTGATTAACACTTAGTCTATCTTGAACTAAAACAATGGTTTTTTTATAAGGTGAAGAATTGGAAGCCCTCATGACTTACAACCTAGATATGAATACCATAGTGAAGAATTTAATGGTAGGCCATTCCAAGGCTCATTGGACGTCATTAATACTTATTCTCTCTTGCACTAGAGCAATGGTCGGCTAATTAAGGCAAAGAAAAGGGCTAAGTTATTCATATCATTCAAATTATAGAGTTAGATGACCTTGTGATAACTTATCTTTTATCAATTATCTCTTATTATTAACTTTCTGAATTAGAGCCCCATGATCAAACCCCAAATATCATTAAACAAACAAGTAAATATATGGCTTTTCTAAGCGTCTATTATCGCATGTACTAGGTTACTTCAGGAAGCATTCTTGAATGTTTGTCATTTTAGCACTGGTGAAAGAAATATTCCTTGATACATATTTTAAAAACAACCTTGTGCTAGACATAAGAACTTATGTTTCATGAATAGAAGGGATAAAATCCCTCTTCAAACTAGACTGTCCAGCATAAAAGGAAACCAAAGAGATGCAGTAGTGACAGGATTAAGTGAAAATATGTCGAACACAGAAGTGCAACACCTAAATTACATTGTGTTCAGATAAAAAGGATTGACGACCGATTCTCAATTTCTTTCAAGATTGATAGAAAAATGAAGCATTATACAGTAGTAATCGGTTAAAAGTCATATTTTCTACATATGGAAAGCTGAAGACATGTCAAAAATATGAAGCAAATGAGGTAACTTGCATTTTAGGCACAAATGATGTTCATAAAAGGGAGTTTTTGATAAAAATAAAATAGAAACTAGGAACAGTATCTACTTGATTCCTTCGTCTAATAGGAACATGAACAATCAGAATCATCAGTACCTCTTGTATATATCCACCACAACAAATTTGTCAGTGAATTGCCATCATCATGCCCCTTCAGAGCCTTCACCTTCTGCAGAGCACTGTCTTTGTCATACAAACTCTCTAATGCATATACAAATCCCTTCCATCCCTCTCCAACGCCCTCCCTGCTCAATGCAGGGGCAGTCCATTCTACCAACTCCTTAACAAACCCCACATCAGAGAACAAAAGTTCAGTAATGGGCAGAATGGGAAGTAATTGAATACCTAGTCTGCATTCTCTCCATTCAGCAGGAGCAAACCACAACCCACTGTCCCTCTTATTTGCCCACAAGATACTCATGATGCGGTTCTCCTGCACAAATTCAGACTCATAAACTGTGCTATTCAAAGGAACATGCCACCAGGCCTTGGCAGACCTCATTTCCAATGCAGCCAAGGTAGACCCAATCCCAATCAACTCTGTGTCTCCGTAAACCAAACCTAACAATGCTGCGGAATAGTATGCATTCAAGGCCTCACTGGTGCTCTCCTGGTTTCTCCCATCTGCGAATTCTGTGAGCCCACCCGCCCAAGAATGCAGCTTCCACAGATCAAAATTCCTCAGACGAGGGTACGCCATCCCTTCCCCAGGATTAACAGTCATGAAATCCTTCACAATGGAATACACCTGGGGCTTGAACCTCCTAGCCCAATTGTGGTCAATCTTGGCAAGCAGTGCAATTGCATAGCAAAAGTACCCAAAATGGTAGTGATGATCATTATATACTCCTAATCCAAAATCAGCACCCGAATCCTGGGCACCGCTTCTGCTGATCAGCCCACCCCACTTGTTATCATACACAAATCCATTCCCTTCAAAAGTACCATCCAGCCAGGGTGTTATGGAATGCTCCAAAAATTCTCTTATACGAGGAATCAGGCTATGAGAATGTGTTTCCTCTGCTATGAGAACCAACCTAGCAGCTCTGGCGATCGCCTTCCCATAGAAATAAGTAGATGTGGTTGTGATCGGATTCAGGTCTGCAACATCCTGCTTCAGAGCAGAGACTACTGTTCGCATTTCTTTCTGGCTCTCAAATCCTTTAATTGAATACCAGTTTATGGGTATAGGTGCCTCCTCTAAAATCCACGAATCCCCAACTATACCCACCAGGTCCCCATCCATGCTTCTATAGCTGAAATCCGAGATAACATTATCATGTCCTGGGACTGTCATTATTTGTCTGTGTACAGAGTGGGAAAGCATAAGCAAATCGCCCCATCCCTTCTTCTTCCACGTATAACAAATCCTGAAGATAGAATATTTTAAAGAATGATCTGTTAGAACTGTGATATAATAAGCCAATCCTTCCATTTCAAAAATCCAGTAATATGTGCATTATAGGCTAATTTTTTAGGGAACACATTTTCTACTAACGTGTCTGATTTACAGGACATTAGATAGACATTTGCAATCATAATCAATCAATCACACTTTAAAAAGACAACAATCAAACAAAGCTTGTTGAATGTGTCATTAAAGTTTACAACTGTAAGAACAACAGTATTCAGACTCAGACTTCTTATAGACCCAGCAGGACAATTTTGGTCTTAAACTGAGCAAAAAAAAATGCCAACAAAATGCAGTAAATTAGGCAAATTTTGAACAAAACTATTATAACTGAAATTTCTAAGCTACAGATCCTGTGTTTTGTCCTGTGGATACTACAAAAACACAAAGTTAAGATGTTAAAATGGGGGATGGGGGAGTAGTTTGCCAGCTCTAAGGATTTTCCTTTTTATTTTTTTGACTTGGGGAGTTACCATAACTGTGGTAAAAGCAATCTTCTATCTAGACACGTGTTTTTTGAAGGGCTCTACAGACCTATTGGATCTAAAGGACTTTCCATCATCATATTTGAATTTTGAAATTCCTGGAATGGAAAATAGGTTTAGAGGGGAAAATAGGTCTAGAGGACATTAAAAATTATTATCATATTTGAAATTCCTGTAATGGGTGTCTCTGCATCCTTTTTTCAATTCTCAGCTAATTCCATGGGTCTGTTTTCTAGACCTTAAACATCGATGAGGGTTTCAAAACATTGGATGGAAAATAGGTCAGAAATAAAATAGGCAGACAACAGTAGTTTTCGGAAATTTAAATCTCAAAGGTGCATAACACTTTAAATTTAGCAAATCTAGTCCTCATTTTAAATCAGAGTGCTATTGAAATATTCATAAAAGAAAAATTTACTCAGTTCTTACAGAAACATTTCCAATCAGATATAATCCTTATAAAGTTTAGTAAATCTATGAAATGTAACCACAAATTTATAAAGAAACCTGTTGAATTTTGCAATATATATTTAAAATCAACTAAGTTTTCTCCTGAAAATGTTGAATAAAATAAAGATAAAAAACTCTGCCTGAAAGGGGTGGTGAGGTCAACATGAGCAGAAATCGGATAGCAGGTACTAAAGCCATCCAAGACTCGCTCTTTTTCAACCTCAACCTGGTCGAATTTATCAGAAAGCAAGGCCAATCTGAGGATGCCTTGGAAGTTCCCCGAGACAGTAAGGTCAGAATTGAGCTTCAAGGGAGCAGAGCTATAAAGAAGCCATGTTTGGCCATTGTTGAACTGGATCTTGTGCTTTGTACAGTCATTGAAAGAAGAGACGTCCAAGACAGCATGTATGGTGGAGAATTTGAGGTGTCCACCCTTGACAATGCAAGTGATGTAAGGGCTGCCTCGCACGAGGGGAACCGTGAGAGGACCAGGGAGCTCCAGAGTAACACTCAGGTCGTCGAAGTGGGTGAGCGAGTGAGAGCCCGAGGACGCGCAGGAGATGATGATATTGGCTATGAAAGCTTGAAATATGAAGGCCGAATTGACAGACCGGGTCGGGTAGCAGACTGTGAGGGCGCCATGTTTGGATTGGACAAGGTAGGGTTGAATATATTCTGGTTGGTCACCTTCCTTTAGGACGAAATTTTGCCAGGCGGCGTTTGTGGGCAAGGGCGGGGTCAGCAGATTTTGGGCGAAGAAAGGCGGCGGATCGGGTACGACCGTGTTAACCACAGTCGGGAAAGCACTTCCTGTTATTGCCTGCATGTTGGAATCGGGACTTTTTGTGCTGTGTGGGATTGTAGAAAGCCAAGGTGATTTCTTTGTTCACCTCCTAGGATTTTTTGGACATTGCTCCAGTCAAGCTTTCAAAGAGACCATATTTTTTGTTTCCCTGTATTTGAAACACAAATCTTGTCCTGTTTTTCTTGTGAGGAATACAGTCTGAATTTAAATGGGTTCCACCCAACCAGAACGTCTAGTCTCCGGATGGGATGCCTCATGGAGAAAGAAAAGTGTGCGAGTTGCAAACGCGTTTTGGATAATATATAATTACTAATTACTAAAATATATTATAATTTATTTCTAATATATCGAATTTGGTGAAGAACAGCTTGTTAGAGTCAAGCGCACCACCCGCGCCCGGATTACCTGTTTGATTTAATATTTCATTTATTTTTTATTTTTTTAAATATGGGTGATTGCGATGGATGATAGATATGTGTATTTTGAAAGGACAAGAAGGATGTATGTTTGTATTAACTAGTATACATATATTAAATACTAGCTATTGCACTATTGGTGTGCAATGGGTTACGCCAAAAAATTATATGTGTATATTTGTTTTTGTGTAGTCATATTAGTTGAAATATGGAATAATTCTTACGATCTAGAAAGTTTTGAAATGGGAAAAACATAATGCAAATTATTATTAGCCATATTGTATTTATGTAACATATTAGAAGAATACATGAAATGAAAATAAATTAAATGTAATTTAATGAGAAAGGAAATATATAGAATGATAAAATTATTATTTTTTTGATTGATTTTTTTTTTTGCATTACAAAAGTGGATGTAGTTGAATACAATTGTTTGTGAAAATGTGGAACTGTTACATTGAAGTCCAATGTATATGTAATAAAAAAAAGATATAGTTAGTATTGTAAAAACATTTAATAGAAAAGAGAATGTTGAAGTTGAATTTCCAAAAAATAATGTAGTTACCTTTGTTAGAGTAGTTTGTAGGTCTTATTTAATGAGAATGTTGTGGAAATGAGCAATTAGAGGAACCTGTAGTAATGGAGAAGGAGAGATATAATTTACATTAACTCAATTATATAATTTACATTTACTCAATTATATAAATATTGTTTGTGAAATAAATAAGAAAGTAGCATACTTGTAGTAGGTGAAATGCACTTCAAGTCTTTGAGGAGTTTGAGATTGACATTGTTGTCAATCGATTCTCTTCATTTTTTCGACGTGCAACATATGGGCTTTGTTGCATGCGTGCATATCGTTGGAATGTGAAAGATGGGTGTATTCGAAGACTTTGTAGATCATGTACTCGTGAAATAGCAGTGAATGTTAGTCCTTGCCGATCAATGTTGCCAATGTCTACTGTGGCCCTTGGAAGCATTAATCCTTGTGATTTGTGTATCGTCAATGCCCATGCCATTTTAAGTGGAATTTGACGGTGAAGCCCACGGGTTAGTGGGGCTATGGGGACATTGTTTGGATAATTATGGTCCCCAAGGCGGTCCAATGTAATTTTTGAATTGAACAACAACAAATAATGGTAGCTGAGGTGGTTTTTCACCTTCATTGTATACAATTGATTTTACTTGACCAAGTGCGCCATTGACAAGCCCTGTTTCAACCCAAATGTTTGAGCATAACATTACCTCTTGGCCAATAGACAACAAAATATGAGCTTGAAGTTGCTCCTCATCTGGATATGTGTATGCTAACCCTTTGAGTTGCTCTGCAATGGAAAGGGCAATAGGCGTTGCCAAAGATAGCAACATATGTTTATTGTGTAGTAACACCATTTCATTTGTTGCAAAAAGGTGTATGGCAGATAAGAAAATAGAGTTTTCTTCAATGCTAAGTGATGAACTTGAGCGTGACATTAGAACTTGCCAATCTTCTTGTGTAGGCTCTATATTTCGTAGATTTGAGAGAAGTGCACGAAAAGCTATTTGGGAAGGAGCATCACCATCTTGTTGAAATATTTTGTTCAAAGTTACCACTGTTGTGAAGTTGTGCCATAGTGTGCCACCATATGAAGTAGAAGCATACATGGGGATATCTTTAACTGGTGGAAGCTGGCCCAAATCACCAAAGAGAATAATTGAGCGACCTCCAAAGGGAAGGTGGTTGTGGGCGGGGAATGCTTCCCGTAGTCGCATGTCAATGCGTTCTAGCAACTTTGGACCAATGAAACTCATCTCATCTACTAAAATGTACCTAATAAAGTACATTCTTTCTTGGAATGCTGCAAGTGTTTGCCCATGTAGGGGGGCCATTTCTTTTATTGGAATTCGAAGGGAAAAATGAATTGTTGATGCTTGAATGTTGAATGCAGCAACACCTGTAGGTGCAAGAAGTAGTAATGGGGACTCATGAATTGGAGCTGAGCTATTGAGGGCAGACCTTATTTTTTTTATGAGGTGTGATTTTCTAGTTCCCGTAGTTCCTTGAACTATGAGCTTTAGCGGTGGTTGTAATGGAAGAATGGTTAGATGAGACCAAATTATATCAAATGCTTTCTGTTGCTGAGTAGAGAAAGTAGCATGGGTGTCTTCATTGAGAACATGATGCACTTGAAATGTTGGCCGATTGGAGTCTATGAAAGTTGTTGCAAAATGCATTTGTTGTGGGGTGAGGGTGGTATGTTGCCATTCATGGTGCATGTCAATGTCACGTCGACCAAGCATGTCTAGTGCATCAAGCTGCATAGGAAGGTGTGGAAGCAAACTTGAGAGAACCTGCCATTCTTCAGGGTTTTGTCCTTGCAAAACATTGTCAATGCTTGAGTTGCTGGTAGCATCTGATTCTTCGCCGTCATTGGGATGCTTGCGGTGTACGTGCCATGGCCTGTATGTAGAAGAGAACCTTTCCCATTTTGATATAATTTGATGTTCAGAGGAGCCAAATTCATTGTCAATGTTTCAGAATGGGTGGTATAGAATTAGTTCACTCCAACAAAATTCATGAAAGCTTTTGTCATCTCTTGGAGGGATGCTTATGAACCTAGGTGAGACTCGTACAATTGCTTTTTGGGGGCATTGCTTCCATGGTTCATTTTTTCGGGATGCTTTGAAGGTCCATTTTTGGGTTAGTTCAATGAGAGGCATTGACTCTAGTTGTATGGGTTGGGCCATGTAGGCATCAATGTATGTAGGTGAAGTGGTAACTGATGTGGGTGATATGGAAACACGCTGAAATTTGTGATGGTTAACATTTAAAGACACAAATGGCCTACTGGAAATGGAGAGGGGTAATTTTAGTAAAAGGTGGAAAGTTTCTTGGGCACTAATATCACGATCGACAAGGCTATCAGTAAGCATTTTACGAAAAGCTATTGGGGCAGGTATTTCTGATTCTAAATTGGTTGAAATGTGAGATAACATGGCATGATATGTTTCAGATTTTTGCTTAGCTTTTGCTGCATATTTTGCAATATATTTGAGGACAACATCAATTGATAGTACAGGCTGGCAATCTACATTAGCCCTCCAGATAGAGAGGATAGATGGGTTGTGAAGGTTCAAGTGATCATCATTGCGAGCTGGTGTGTGCTTTGGGTGGCCGATCTCATCATTTGAAAGGCTTGACTTGTCTTGCATGGGCCATGGTGCTTTATAGTGACAAACAATAGTTAGGCCTTTCTTCCTAAGGCATGTTAGCAAAGTACATTTTGTGTGTCGCTCAACACGATTGACCAATTCACAATAGTCACTTGAAGGGTCGCATGACAATATCCTTGTTGTATCCAACAAACAAGGATCATCAAGAATAGAGCGGTGAAATGTTTGGTTTCTCAAATGGAGGGTATGTGGGTTCCAAGCAGAAACATATTTATCTATGTAATCAAGTGCATGTTGTATAGATTCAAGGTTATTCCATTGTAATTTACTAATATCAGGTGCATGTTGGAGCCATAGAAAACCATGGATGTGTGCAGATCCTCTGTGTTGCCATTCATACCTACAAAAAGATGATATTTAGCAAACTATAAATGTACGAGTCTATTGTAAAAGATGAAATTCAAGAGTGAATAAAGGTATTACCTATACCAATATTCTGATGCACCAAGAAGTTTTTCCAATACTTCTTCTCAAAATGCAGTAAACCTATGGTGCATGTATATTGCAGTAAGGTGTGGATTTTGTACAATGTTTTGGATCCTCCATCTAGAAGCCATAGAAGGATTTGTAGGAGACTTGGTAGGCATGATGGTATGCAAGTCTAGCCATTTTGTATCTGCTGCACTTAAGGTGAAGAAGAGTGAGGGGCAACCTATCTGAATCACCATATCAGAGAGTTCCCCTCGACGTTGGGTCCAGAATGGGCGAGTTCCACGAAATGATGAACTAAATCGCATGAGTTGATCAGCAAGTTTGTCGTCTGGCATGTCCTGCAATCTTTGGCGAAGGTCAAAGACTGTTGAGGGTAGGAAACCATCAAGGTTTTTGTGAACAAATACAGACGAGGTTGCTTGGCTACGATGTCTCATAATAATGTTTAGTATGAAGTACCTAAATCAGGGGTGTTGGCCAAACCGATTATCATGGTACCTTAAGAGGTGGAGAGCATATTCATGGATTTTAATTTCTTTCATACGTTGTTGCTTGAATGCAGCTTTTCCTTTTGGAAATAATGTGGGGAATGCCATAGCAAATAGTCCTTCAGTGTTGTACTCATTGATAGGAGATGGAGAAATGACTGGCCATGCAATGGTTGGTGTTGGTCGTCCCACACCTAGTTGTAGCAAAGAACGTACTTCTTCGACCTCTGTACGAGAATGTGGGAGGTTGGACACATAGGATGTTGTTGGCAATAAATTGTTCGTGCAGTCATATTCATTGTCACTTGTTTCCTCGGTGCTTGTATTTGTGGTGGTGGGATTCAAAGATGTTGCATAAATAAGGCTTGAGATGTCATTAGAAGACTCTGGCAAAGTGGATAATGCAATCTCATCTATTTGGACATCCTTGTAGTATGGGTCATTGCAAATCTTATATTTAAGTGCCTCGTGGACACGCCCTCTACTAACATGGAAGTTGTATTGTTGTTGGCCGATTTGTTCCCTATTAACTATTAGTATAGCAAGATCAGTAATATGCCTAGGCAAGTAGGATGCAATTGAAGATATATCTTGAGGAAAGCAGATAGTGTGCCCACTATATTTTAGTTGCCCACCCCTTGCATAAGTTACTTGAAGTATCGGGCTAACCCTTGTTATTAACATCTCCTCAACCTGGGATAGAACTTTTAAGCATATAGGTTGCTCACCAGGGTCCATGTTGTTCCAGTTTGAGAAGCGGTGGTCTTTCTTTTCAGATGTGCATCTCTAACAAGTAGTCATTCCATTTGTTTGTCTAGTTTTGATTCTTGGATATCTCTCCATGCAAACCATACAAGTTGACATTATCGATAGGCTATCTAACTTTGAGCGGAAATTATTTCTAGCAGAGATAAACTCTTGTGGAAAACTTGGTGAATGGTGCATTTCAATATTTGGGGTGGGCTCATCTATATTTTGCATGTTTTGTGCAATTCCTTGTAGCTGAATCATGTCAATTGGACAAGAGTTTGTAGATGTTGAGGCTGTAGCAAGAAGAATTTGATTTTCTTCACGTCTTCTTTTGTTAATCTCATTTTTATTTGCATGGTATCGTTTGCGATTGAGCTCATTTTTACGAGAACATTTTTCTTGCATTCTTTCATTCTCTACCTCCATAGTAAGAAATGCTGAGGATAAAAGCAATGAAATAGTTTTGTGAGAGAGAAGCAATAGAAAAAACATGCTATATATATACTATATTTTGATTGGATTTAACGAGGTGTGATAAAATAATTTGGAATAAAACAGAAAACAAAAATATATTAATATATGGATAGTTATGTAGATAAACTTTTAAATATTATTTCTTAATTTTAAAATATGAAAAAAGATTAATTTGAGACCTTCGCCACATAAAGTGGTCACACTTAATGGAAAAGTAATGTTGAAAAACATGATCATAGCAATAGAAAAAATCTTATGATAACAAAAAAGAAATATTTGCAATTGGTGATAATGTTTACATATTTGGCCACGCCTAGTTTCAAATCAACTTAATGGCAGTTATAACAATGCTTTGCATTTTTTGTCCATCAAATGGAATAATCTTGATGGTTAGATCAAAGAAAAAATGGCTACCAACAATATGGTCCAAAATGTCTTTAGCAGTTTCAGGTTCTGCAATCAGTAGTTGAAAATCTTCAGCGGAAACACCCATAATGGAATTTGTTGGACCTTCAAATGCAGTAACTTGTAGAAGTTCACCACTTGCATCTTTCAAGTCCATTTTGAGCACATAGCTGAAGTCACATTCAAGGAGATCTGTAGAGCACTTTGGGCAATGAAAAGCAGTAGGGGAAGTTTGCAAGACCTTTTTCTTACACTTTTTATTGTTCACCAATAGAGGGCATGAAAGGTAATAAAAATTGTCAAGGTGCAATTTTGAAATGGAGGCCTTAATGTAAACATTTTTCTTTTCAAGATTCTTATTATTTGCAATAGATGAGATATCGACTGGATTTGCAAACTTTATGGGAGAAAGGTTTTTTTTTTGACAAGGAATTGAAGGGCTTGGGAATTTCTGTACTAGTATACCATGCTTGTAAGCTGGAGGCCTCTGGTAAATTGGGGTTCATTAGAACTTTGGTTGGGAAAATAGTATCAAGACCTCTCCCACACCATGTGGTGATACGTCCTGATTTAATCAAAATAACATGAGGGTTTGGCTGTGTAGGCATATCAGATATTTGTATCCCATCTATATAGCAATGATTCCCCCATAGTGTAACATCTATGGTACAATCTGACTTGTCTACAATTGTAGCAGTGCACTTGATTGTCTCTGTACCATCTCTTTTACGAATGGTTGATATCGGGGAGATAGCCAAAAGTATACCTATTATGTCAACGAGGGAATTGATAGGAAATGAGGACAATGAATCAATGCTTTTAATGTGGAAAGTATGTGTGGGTATTATGGAGTTCAAGGATGTGGAAGGAGTAATTGTGGATGAGCTAAGGAGAATTATTTCGTATGGATTTGTCGAGCTAGAATACTTTGTGTTAGTAACTTTAATGCGACCATTGGAGATAACATAAATACTATCAGAGTGAATAGCATGGTAAAATTCTTCAACTTGTTCATTAAAGCAAGAAATATGAATTTCAGAACTTTCCATGTCTATGAAATCAAATCCAAAAAATTTTCCATCACGTCCACCATTTTTATATTCATGGATTGAAGATTTCATCAAGTCTCGACCCTCAATGGACCAATGTTTATGGTTGGGGGTTAACATTTTAATTGGAATTGGTTTGAAAGGGTATATACTCTATTTTGTCTGAGGGTCTATTGAATCATTTGAAGACTGAGAAGATCCCAACGAGGCTGGAGAGCTACTTGATGCGATGGAGCTTGTAGATTGGAGGAGAGGGGTTGGATTTCCAACAATAGGTGCATTGTTTGAAATTAATTCAAAGTTTTCAATTATGATAGCCCTGTAATTTGAAAAATTGATACATTTAGTAAGAGCATGTAGGGGAAAAAAAATGAAAAGAATTTTTTTGGAAAGAGTGGACATATGTGAATTTATTGAACACCTTCAAGGTATATTGTTCTAGCAAGAAAATAGAACCTTTCACTAAAGCCTCCTCCAAAACAAGATTGTTGAATTGATCAGGAAGAAGAGCATGATGTGTGTGTGAACCATCAGAAAGTTGAACACGATATTTGTGAAGTGTAGAATGAGCTTGTTGAATGGAATCAATGGATGCAACTTGCAAAGCAGGGCTCAAACTAGATATTCCCTCAAGAATATCTGCAATGGCATTTGCAGTTAAAATTGCCATTGTTTATTTTGGATTTAGTGTACTAAATGTGCCTGCAAGCATGTTGAAGTATGAAAATTAGGTTTTTCACATAATTGATGTTCTAAGCAATTGCAACAATTGCAACAATCAAAGCTAATTGATCAATGGTGAATAGTAACGTTGAAGAAGATAATAGGAAATGGAAAACACACCTATTAAAAATATTTTTATTGTATTGCAAACACATGTGTTCTAGATAATATTTGTTTTATTCTAAAAGAATGAAATTAAAGAGCATGCTACGCATTCTATCTAGTAAAATAAGTTGAGAATAAAAAAGTATAACATTCATAGCTTAAATTGTAGTGCATTTTATTCTTGTCCTTGCAAAGGTAGATCAAGTAAAAGAATTTGTTTTTGTAGAATGTATGTTTTAAAAGGAAACTTGCAAAAGTGAATGTATTTTGAGTAACATTAAAGATGAAATAAAGATATTGAAACATACCTGTAGATACTCAGTACACCACGTACGGAAGAGTATAAAACGTTGTGAGCACAAGTCCCTACAACAACAAATAAATTGAATGTTTACGATAGATAAAGCTTACTTGTAGTTAAAACTTATTGACATTTTATTGTTAAGTATATGAGGTCAATTAATAGACCATTTATCAAATGATGTTGTTTGTGCAACAAGTAAATCAAATGCAATACAAAATAGCTTGAATCATGTTGATGTTATCTCATTTATAAAAATTGAGCACAATCCAATTTGATCTTAATTGAGAGGTGTGGAAGGTGTAGATCATTCCAGGTACAAACATTTAAGGTGTAGATTTAGTCATTCAAACATCTATCAAGTTCAATACATTTACACTATTCCCGGTGACTGACTATAAAAAAAAAACAAAAACTGGTATGAGTCAAATATTCTACAATATTTTTGGGTTACATGATTTTCTATAATTGTCTTAATACTGTTGTAATCTGCCCTGACTCACTCCATGGAATAGAAGTAGAGGAACTGAGCATAGGAAAAGAACGTTGGAAAATATCAAGGACTCCTGCTGGGGCTGTGAATTACCATTCAAGCATAATGTGACTGAAATGCTTGTTCTAATCGAACATTTGATTGGCAAATATTTTAATCAACACTCTCATTTATTGGAAAATATGTATGCAAAATGCGGAAGTACAGAAAGGCACGTAAACTGTTTGACATAATAAATCAAAGAAATGTGATCTCATGGAATGCAAGAATTGCAAGATATGCACAAAATAGATTTGTTTAAAACGGTTTTAGTTATCTTCAAGCAATTGCAATCGACAGCTGTTGTAACGCCCGTCGTGCAAACCCCAGAGAACACACACAATGCAAATTTTTTTTTTTTTTTTTAAAACAATTAAATTAAACATGAAAATATATTAAACTATAACCACATAGCATATTACATAGCATTAACACAATTAGTTCTCTGGGGCACGCGAGGTTGCATGGCAACAACTAAACAGAAATAAAGATAAAGATTACAACATAACCATTTATATAATAATAACCAAGAATGAGAATACATCCACTAACCATGATGCGAGAATAATAAATATCACATAATACAACCATAAGAAATCTCTTAATAAAGATACAAATGATCCTTACTATTGCATCATCGTTTTAATGTTACATTTCAATCTTCTGATAAATGAATTACATTGAATTTCCCAACATGGGGATTGATACAAGAACAATGAAATCTGAAATATAAAATGAATCCTGGTACAACTCCAACTGTGGAAATGCTGAGAAGACAAGATGCTGATGGGGAACCCAACGGGTGCGGAGCACGTTCCACCTAACCATGTGAATTACAAGTAACTCATGCCCCGTGCACGAGGAAGAGAACCCGACCATGAATGTCAAACTGACTCAACAACAACATAGAACAAACAAGTACCACACAAGGCATACAATGAACAACCATCAATGTTCACAAATCACATAACAAGTTAACACTATGAACTCATCACAATTAAACAAAGTATCACCAAAAGTACAAGTGACTAAATAGTAATCAAAAAACCAAATTCACAAGAATCAGAAACAACACAATGATTACAATATCCAGAGGCAACAACAACAAAGCACAAGGGTGTCAAGTGGAGAGTGTCATCGCATAGATCTCATGAGATTCTCCTGGCCCTTCCTCCAACTAAGGCGCCGGCACCCATCTATGGATCTCCTGGCCCTTCCTCCTAACTGAGGTGCCGGCACCATAGGGTAGCTAATGCGGAGCCGATAATCTCTCATGAAGACGAGACTGCGACTATGCCAACCACGGCCTTCTCAATCTATCACTAGTCTATGGTAGCCCTAATGCATAGATGAGGAATCCAGTTTTAATTATCTTGTGTGTTTTATACCCAACCCCCTAAATTCTATTGTTTAGGTTATCACTTGTTTAACTACTCTTTCGTGGGTTATCCTGAGCCCTTCCTCATTTCGAGGCGCTAGCGCCCACGAAGAGCCACTCTCCTTATGACCCCTAACATATCTCAAAGCAGGCAAGGGTTGAACTAGCAAATATAAAGCATAACACCAAAAACCAGATACACGAGGCATCAACCCTCTCGCAATTACTCATAATCAAAAGTCTTACAAACCCGTTCAACCCTTCCTAACATAACACCAATAACGCTCAAAAGCATAAACAAGAGGCGAATAACACTCTAAATAACAAGCCTCTAGAACAAGGTTTCACAGACCAAAACAGTTCCCACATCGATAACACTAAACAAAGAAAACCATAACATAAAAAAGAAAACTCAGATTACAGTTGCAAGGTTGCACCATTAAGTTTGATTCCAATCCCGATTATGTAATTAAATACGATTGTCTCAATAAGGTTCACAATCACAATTAAAGGCTAAACCTTGTCTAAACAAATTTGTTTAACCAAAACAATAATTAAACAGTGCCCTTTTTAATATATATAATAATTACTTAATTATAAACAAAATTGAACATTTTAATACAATACAAAACTACATTCTTAAAATGTAATAAATTACATTAAAATTAAATAATTAAAATTTCATTTGAATAAATAATATTAAATAATTATAATTTTATTTTATTTATTTTTAAATAAATAAAAATTATAATTATATTTAAAAAATAATAATAAATACATATCAAAATAAACAAATATAAATAAAATATATATATATATATATATATATATATTTAAAAAACAAAAAAACATATGAAATAAATCAAAGGGTCAGTAGCCCTTGCAAGACGCAGAGTCATAAAGATCAGTGCACAACATCTTTAAGACTACTGTGAGCAGTGTCTACGGCAGGGGCAAGGGTCGAGGGCATGGCTTCGGCCATCCCTTCCCCTTCCCTGCGTTTTTAAAACTTTGAAAATATATAACTTTTTTAAAATTTCAATATAAACCAAACCAAATACAGAAAAAAATCGATTTCTGTATAAATTTATAAACCCAACACAAAAACATAGAATATCATGATTTCTGAGAAATTTAAGATTCGTTTGACAGACGTACGGCCGACGCACAGTACCAGTATAATGTTGAAATATTAAAATATACATATATATAATATATATAAATATATATATATATATATATATATAACAATATATATATATATATATATATATATATATATATATATATATATATATATATATATATATATATATATATATATATATGCATATATACAACCAGAGAGTAAAATATAGAAAATATAGATCCATCATATAAGTATATTAACCAAAACTACAATTTTATTATTCCTAACTAGGAAACTATCTTTCCTAAAATTTTATTATTGATAGTTGAACATTTTAGAAGATAGGTTTTTGTTTCGACAAATTGGAACAATTCAATAACTATATATATATTTTTTAAAAGTTCTGGTCTAATGTCTTTCACTAATTTTCAATTCAAACAACGGTTTCCTATATTCACAGAAATCATTTTTAATAAAATTTATTTTTTTCTCTGAAGCAGAAAGATGAGAGAGAGAAGGTACGAGAAGGAAAATACGAGTGGAACCTGATATCCTGCGCTTATACGAAGATCTGATGATGCCTGTTTGATTCTGATGACCTCGAAGAGCTCCCTGTTCATGCTTCCAAATCTCCTCTACAAAATTTCGCCCTCGAACTCGAATCCGATTCTTTGTTCAGAAAACTCTCCAGGACAATCACTCGAAAACAGATTGAAACTCCCTCTCTAAAATTCCAAAATACAAAGCCCAAATCTTGTGCAACTTCTTGTAACAAATATCCTCTGTGTGTGAAAACTTACAATTTTCCTAATTAAATAAAAGATATTGTCCATTCTTTTTTCAAAACTCTAAAAAAAAAACAAAAAAACAAAAAAAACAATTCTTTAAAAGCAAGCTTTTTAATTAGATCTGTATTCTTATTCGTTCTCACAACTTTTTAGTCTTTTATTTGTTTTATTGTTTTAATTTCTATTTTTACAACTTTACTTGCACATCACATTATCTATTTAATTTAAATAATTTATTCTAATAATTATCCTCCACCAGATAATTGATTAAAATAATTAAAACACATTTAATATTTAATTATCATTTAATTGAAACACATGACTTTCAAAAATAATTAAATCATTTAAATATTTAAATAGAATTTAAATCTAACATTAAAAATAAACAATTATTTCCATCATTTAAATCGAATACACCACAACATATAAAGTACCAACATTAATCAAAATACGACAAAATACAAAACACAAACCACAAATGACGACAATTACAAAAATGACAATACCAATCAAACGAGACAGTCTGACATCATGGGACGGGATGGCTTCATCGTCACCTTTGTTTCAACATTTAACCATTGGGCTATTGGTGCTCGCCCTGTCCTGCCGAAACAGGTGGAATCGAGACTTGTACCTGCAATACCTGCATACAAATGAAGTTGTGTACATGTGCATACATATATATATATATATAAAATCGAAGCATTAAATTAAAACACTGCATTGTGAGAAGAAATCACAGCATAGCAGGGCACTCGCGAACGAGTGATGCTATATTGTCATTCATCACACCTATTCTAACAATTATAATATAACCAATAAATTAACATTTCTAACTAACAATCATCTCATAACATATTTAATTAAATCACTGCATCATATCATAATTCTGAAAATCAACTAATATAATCCAACCATAATGTCATATGAAATAAACATGTCCTCAAGTGTATAAGCATAATCACCAACAGTCTACTAATCAAACCACCAAACCAAACAATAATTGTATCATCACAGTATCAAACCAAAGCATATAAAATAATAAGTCTAAATAGTATGAGGGGTATTACAGCTGTAAAGCCGAATTCCACAATCTTTTTCTAGCCTCTCCACTGCCTGCGCCAAAATGGGAAGTTTGCAACAGGAGCCTCCCCACTACCTGTGCCAAAATGGGAGGTTTGGAACAGGATATAAACATACATCAAATCATAAAGGATAGAGGAGATTTGTGAGATAAGTATAACACTAAGTACAAATAAGGCATTTTTATAGTTAATAGGTGACATAATTTTATATCTATCTAGCAATGCGTATTACATTGTTTGAATTGGATGTGTATTACAAACTGTTAAGGAACTTGAGGTATGTACTTTTATTACAACAAACATAGCCTTGTTCATTGTACTTTTATTCATGATTGTGAGTGCTCTTATTCAAATTACAACAATGCACTATGTACATATTTTGAGAATAAAGGCTCTTCAAGCATTGTTTATATAGTTTTGAAAAGCATGTTTAATGTGTAGTGCTCCACCCATTTTGTACATCTTGTCAGCGTGCATTTCTCGTAGAAATGAACAAAATGCAGCCAGCTTGTCACAAATGTAGTGGAATTCGTGCAATGTCCCTTCCATTGCTTGCACCTCATAATGTTGGACTTTTTGTATATTTTGAACAACTGTTTGTATCTTTTGCAAATTGTCAAAGCAAGTACTGGTGATTTCGTTAGAGAGATCTACTACATTTGCGGATGTTCCATCCCAATTTTGTGAAGGAGGTGAAGCTAGTGGAATTCCAGAGGAACTGTCACTATTTGATACTTCTATGATATCAATTTGTTGATGTGGAAGTGCCATTCCTGGATGTAGTAAATTAGGTGATTACAAATAAAGTAAATTAGAACTCTAATTTTAAGACATTTGACTGCAACTAAAGAAATCACAAAAGATACATGTTAAATTTTCTAACAATACTTATTGTATACAGAATATATATAATAAATAGCATCTACTTATAATAATAACTTTGCTACCTTGTCCATACCAATCACCCATAAGAACATTGATCTATTTCTTCTTGCTAATTGACATGTATTTTACTTGCTATGTATTACTATTTTGCATTTTCTGACATCAAAATAAAGAAACAACAATTTAAGAAAAACTTTTAGGCTTTTTGTTTGTTTGACTTATTTCATTTAAAATTCATTACCAAATAGACGCCTAATCTACATCTAATTAGGTAATTCCTTGTCTGTATTAGCTTATTACATGAAGTGAATTTGATGTTTAGAATTTCAACATTTAACAATCTACATGCATTTTGGGAGATAAAGAGAAACAAATTGACTCTAGTTTGCCAAAAATTCCACAAAAAATGAAACAATCCCAAGTTTACCAAGAAATTTAGTATAGAGGCTAACACAGCTATGTATCATTCAAAATTTCTATAACCAAAAATTCATGCTGAAATGTTGAAACAAAAATTTGTAAAGTAATAGTTGTTACAGTAAAACAAATATCCAAATTACGGAAACTAAATACCTTATCTCTTCTTAACATCTATTAAATTGCCATACCAAACTTTAATTAATTAACTTATGTTGGTTTGTGCTTAATTCATTATATTTATTTAATTAGCTTAAATTAACTCCATAGAAAGGTTATTTTCCTTTATAAGCAAATATAACTTTTAAAACTATGAAATAATAAATAATATTTTAATGAAGAAAGTTAAATATGTTTGAAATAAGTTTAGGAAGAGGCAAATATTACATTATTAGATTGAAGTAAACATAAATAGTATTAGATACTCTATATCAAACATTGAACTCTATGGAGATATAATGTGAGATTTCTTTTAGATGGTATGTCAAGGTTTCTATTTTATTATTAGTTCTTGTACCTATATTAATATGAGCATATTTTTACTTATTTTTTAAATTGATGTATTATATTTCTTTATAGGAAATAAAAATATTAAATCTTTTTACAATAATGACAAATAGTGTTATAAAAAATGAGATCTATAGAGAACACCTATAGTCCAAAAGATTAGAATCCTAGCATTTTTTAGTTTTAAGCTATTTTACATCATACATTTCACTTGATATTGTCTTTCTTCATTGAAAAGTAATGCCTGTTATGGTGGCCAGCTGCTCTCTAAATACTAAAAGTCTTCATTAAAAGACATGGACACCAAAGCATCAAGTAAAATGGAAGATGGGAAACCAACATTACTGTCTGCTAGAGAATTGACTCTCATCTGTATCTTCTTGACTGTCATGTTATTCATGACTACAAGCTCAACTATCCATAAAGTCACTAAGATTTTACCATTCAATAATGTGTTGTCCATATCACATGACATTCAAATTTAGGCCTTTCTATTCTTTACGACCTGACCTACCACTTCATCTTACCAGTTTGCACTATATGCCTTTAAATGTTTGCTGACAGTGCCAATATTATCAAACAAGGTGAAGGTGGGTTTGTAATAGGAAGATAAATAAGATGAAGTTAAGTAAAACCACAAAATCAATTACAGTAAAGTTTCCAATAGTCTCGCCACATTGGAGAGAGCATGGAGGCGTGGAGTACAAACAATAAGTGTTGTGATATGACTAACAAACTATTTTCTAATCAGGGATGAAATAGTATAGCTGACAAATCTTGAGGGTGGACATGTATGGAGACGTGCTTCAGCTCTCTGCTGGAACCTCTTAAATAGAACATCTACACACTTATTGCCAATGTGGCTCTCAACTAAACACCCTAAAAAACTTTTAACCAAATTTACCTTATTCTTTGCAAAAGTAGCTGGATCTTTTATTAAACTCTTCAAATTCCTTATTGTATACTTATTGTATACAGAATATATATAATAAATAAATAACTAATAAAAAACAATAACAATAATAAACCCTGTCCATACCAATCACCCATAAGAACATTGATCTATTTCTTCTTGCTAATTGACATGTATTTTACTTGCTATGTATTACTATTTTGCATTTTCTGACATCAAAATAAAGAAACAACAATTTAAGAAAAACTTTTAGGCTTTTTGTTTGTTTGACTTATTTCATTTAAAATTCATTACCAAATAGATGCCTAATCTACATCTAATTAGGTAATTCCTTGTCTATATTAGCTTATTGCATGAAGTGAATTTGATGTTCAGAATTTCAACATTTAACAATCTACATGCATTTTGGGAGATAAAGAGAAACGAATTGACTCTAGTTTGCCAAAAATTCCACAAAAAATGAAACAATCCCAAGTTTACCAAGAAATTCAGTCTAGAGGCTAACACAGCTATGTATCATTCAAAATTTCTATAACCAAAAAATCATGCTGAAATGTTGAAACAAAAATTTGTAAAGTAATAGTTGTTACAATAAAAAAAAATCCAAATTACCGAAACTAAATACCTTATCTCTTCTTAACTACTGTACAAATTCGAAATTGTTCTTCTACAATCCTTCTTCTTAATAAGCTCTGTGCAAATGTTATTCTTCCTGAAAGTAGAAAATTCGTGGTTTTAGATATCAAAATAAACATATACTACTTGCTTATATAAAAAACCGAACCCTTGTAGGTTTTCACAAGAGAGATGAGGAAAAAGAAAGAGAGGTAGAGGGGACAAAATTTGCTGTGTATATATATGTAGAGAGAAACTCAAAAGATAGAGATTGAGAGAAAGAGATTTAAATTTTAGATAGATAGATAGTAAAAGATCAAGCCCTCTATTACTGTTAACCGTGCAAATGTTCAAATTGTTCGAATAAACTATAAATCATAGCCTTTGCATTCTGATATAACATTACATTGTTTTGTTTATAATGCAAATGATTGTAGGAAATGCAAAAAATGGATTTCTTAAAAAACCCTTGCCAAGTTATAATCAAATGCACTTGGCAGCTATAAAACCACTCTTCACAACCTTTTCCAGCATCCATCTGGTTTCATATCAAAATGAATTGGCATAAACACTACTAGTCTTGCTCGATGGTTGTAAGGCCCATTATCATATATGGTACAAAAAGGAAAGTTAGGTGTGAGTTATGGATTAGTTTTGATGGCAAAGATAGCCCTTAGACAAAGCTTCCTAGAAATAAGAGCTCTATGCATGTTAATATGGAATTAGCATTCCCTTCCTGTGCTAGAAATGCAATGGAATGATTGCAGGTTATGCACAAAATGGGCTTGTCAAAGGGCTTTGAAAGCTTTCAAGCAAATGCAATTGGCACATTTGAAGCCAATCTCCACAACCTTTGCTAGCACCTCTAGTAAAACTAAGCTTTGGAACAGGGCAGTCACATCCAGCAGAGCATAATCAAATAGTGGACATTAATGCAAAATGTAAAAGTATACGCAAGGGACAAAATTTGCCTATGATTATTGTTTTGTTAAAATAAGTTAATAACTAATTACAAAATATAGTAGAGCAAGAAAAGGATGATAAGCAGAGGAACGTGCTATGAGAAGGGCTCTCAGAAAATCTCATTTACCTTTTTTCTTCTGCTATCCTTGTTTTGAATAAGCGCTGTGCAATTGTTATTCATTAAAGGTCTATTTATAGAAGAAAGGAGGTGGTGGAAAAGTATCTTCCTTCAATTAGGTGCATGATAGTGCCTGTTGTTAACCAAATTAATTAGCATAACTCTGAGTGTCAAGCGTCTATCAAATCAGATATTGTAGCTCCGCATCCTCTCACATATATCGGTGGGGAGATTTGTGAGCCACTCGGGTTGGAGTTTTGTGCTGGAGGTAGTGAAGTTCGGTGTGAGGCTTGCGCTTCTGCCAATGGCAAACAATCAGGGCCTCACCACCAGACTTACGACAAAGGAACTCAGAGTTGGAGTGTAGGAAATAAGCAAGAAGATCGGTGACCAATAAACAATTAATGCAAGAAAAAATCTATTCATCGGCCAACTAAGCTCACTTCATAGAACAATAGAACACAAGATCTCAATTACAATTATGCACGTATTATGCATCTTTCTTAGTTGGACGAAGGTAAGATTTCTCCTTGTTTCTGTCCGTCAAGGAATAATCTTGTAATTCTCACCACCGAGGTGGCCTTAAACACGAAATAATGTGGCAGATGAAGTCAAATTAGATTCTTTGGTGACAAATAGAAGATGTCGCCATCATACCAATTTGTTTAAGCGGGCTTGTGGAGCTCACAAAAATTAGCATTGTTCAAGAAAAGATGATCAACGGTTAAACTCTTTTCAATCGTTGGCCAGGCATTGTGGAGAGAGGTTAACTGTGGATTTCAAAATCTAGGTTGGTCTCTCTCAAATAGGATACGCCTTCGACGTAAATTAATATATATAAAATAGGTTGAGAGTTATCATTTTTTTATTTTTTTCTCTTTGCGATTAAAAATATTATTTATTTATTTATTTATTCTTTTAGTTTATGCAAATATTTGAATTATTTTTATTATTTATTTATTCTTTTTGTTTTATCAAATCTCTTTGATTTGATTTTTTTTGTTTCATCAAATCTCTTTTATTTGATTTTTTTGTTTTATCAACCAATATTTTTTTTTTTTAAAGTTTTTCAATATTTTTTAATTTTAAATATTATTTCAGAAACTTACTTTTATATGGAATAGTAAATTTAAGAAATTTATTTCATAATTAATTTCTCAAGTTTACAAACTTTTTTGTTTGTGTAGTAATTTAACACAAATTTTATATTAATATACAATTTGATAAGATTTGCAACATATTTTCTTGTGTTTACCTAGCAAACTTTTTTGGTCAATAAAGTTAGGAAATAGAAATATTTGAAAGAATAAGAAAGTAAACCAACAATTCTAAACCATATACAAAATCTTTCCAATTTATGTTCATAAAATCGAAATATTTATTTTTATTAAAACAGAAAACAAGTTAACCATAACAAATTTGCCTTTATCCTTATTTATTTAAGTTTATATTTTGGAAGGTTTGATTTGTAATGAAATTCAAGATAAGTAGTATCTAATTTAATAGTTCTACTTGAGCATCTTTTATGTGAGATAATCTTGAAAGAATTATTGAACATAATTATTTGAGAGGAGTGTTTAATTCTCTTCTTAAGAAATTCAATATCATATTCACAAAACTTCATTTTAATATTGAATTAAACCTTTAAGATTGCATATTAACAAACACAACTATTCATGACAAAATACTTAAAATAGTTGAAAAATATAAATAAGAACTTGGAAAAAACCAGGAAGAAGAGAGACAAAGACATGCTAACCTTCTGTTGGTGTTGGCTATAAAGAAAATTTTAGTCTTTTCATGAGAGATCAATGATGAAAATGGTTACCATGTAACAAGTCTAATCATTGTGCATTCATATTTCTCATGCGCATGGAGAGAAAATCATAGAGACTGCAAAGACTTAATAACTCCTATGAGAACCCATACTGCAAAATAAAATCAATGGGAGTAGCTAAAATCAATACCCAATTGATAAAAGAAAAGAAACATTAAAATTCAGATATTTACTTACAATCATCCAAATGGAGAAGGAGGCTGAATTGATGATTCCAAACTCAGAAGCCGTCACTAAGCAACTAAAGTTTCACTAAAGATCTAAATTTTAAACAAAACCAATAAAGAACAATTAACAAATGCCATGGAGATCCATATGTAAATATTAAAAATCAACATGAGTAGGTAGAGTTGTCCTCCATGATTTTAACCTTGATTCCAACGAGAACATCTTAAACTTTTTTTATATTTTTAAAAGATGATTCAATTTTTTAAAAAACCGAACAATACCCATTTCGATAAAGGAAAAGAAAAATGGAAATTCCATTTCCTTACAATCACCTAACTGTAAAGGAGGCTGAATCGATGCCTGAAAAGCCCTAAACTAACACTGTCCATGAAATAGTTTTGTTATCATGAAGCTTGTATAATCGTGTGGTAGGCCTGTCTCTGTTGAGACAGGCCTACCACACGATTATAATTATTTTGTCTTGTATGAATGTAAAACAAAGATAGATCAAATCTATTTAAAACCGTTTTTAAATCTATTTTAAACCTATTTTAAATCTACTTGAAAAAGCGTCTACATACAATGAATGTAGTTATGCCAGTTACATGTCATTTGAATGTCAAATTCAAGCTAAAGAGTTTTTCCTTACATTTAAATTTTAGTTTTGGTGGATGCCATTGTAATATGCCTCTCAGCGTAATAAGATAACATTTTTAGGAAAGTTTTTGAGTGAGTCATTTTTTTTGGAGGGTTTTATATCAATTTCATAGAAACAACTTAGTTTATTCAATATAGGAGTACAATTTATATATTGAAACCTTTTTAGTTACGATTCAAGGACTAAGGGGTATTTAATTTGTTAAAGTTGTCTAGGACATGATCCTGACCTCATCTTTTATGGTGTTGAGACCTTGTGCTTATCAAGACTTGATCCCTACTAGGTTCATTTAGAACCATTCAACAACACCAATAGATCAAGAGCCCATTGATTGGTGAGTCATTTAATTTTATGTATAGGTCAAAAATCACTTCACATAAGGTTAAGTTTAAATTTTTAATCACATTAGAAATAAAGGCTTATTTATGTGTAATGGTGAAAATTGCACACCCATTTTTTTTTCCTTATGTTATGGCCCCACTTTGATTAGGTTGTCCTAAATGCTATAATTAGCTTCCAAATAGCATATTCATGTATGAATTTGATTCATATCCCGATCTTTTTCATCACTATTATACAAAGTGTCCTTCTTAATCTCCATATTCATTATTCCCTACCATAGATCATATTCAGGAGTGCAAATTTGAGCAAGGTTAGTTAGTAATCACAATTTTTTTCCTTTCATTTTAAATTTTAAAATTCAAATTTATGCAATGTCAATCATTTCACTTCTTCTTGTGAACCAACCTAGCATGCATTTTTTTAACTTGCAAGCTTGGAAATTGTATTTAAAGACATTCCCTCATTCATTTGAGATTATATACGAATCAATTTAATAGGTTTAGGAGTTATCAAAAAGAGCATACTTGGGTTTGGTTGATGTATCATTTACGAGAGTATCATATCAAAATTATTAAAGCATGTCATCTTAGGTTTATTAAAAACTTGGTTGTTGTCTTCAAACCTTCATCCACAATCATAAAGTTGGCTCATCCTTATAGCACCCAAACATCAAGGAAGTGAAGCTTATACTTTGTAGATTACAAGACTCATTTTGATCAAGTCTACGAGTTACAAGATCATTTTGCATAGAAGATCATCTTGTACTCACAAAGATCAATTCTATATGCATAGATCTAAACCAAAGTGACAAACATTAAATTTTTTGAACTTGGAATCTTTCTCTACATCTATTAAAATTCCAAAATATCATAGAATCATCATTTTTACATATGTTATACACTTCCTCATTATTGGAATTGGGCTAGAAATTATTTTCAATTTAATTCTTTTTATTTGCATTTAGGAGAATGATCAACCTCAACTCTCTATAATCTAGGTTGATTGTGTGATTGTTGTTTGTATTTAGTAAATTAAATTTATTTTGTGTTAAAGGGGTTATATTACTATACATTATTTGGTGATCTCAACTTATCTACACCCACTAGGGTGTTACCTTGTGAATTAAGGTTTTTTCTATCCTTTTTTAGTGATATATTATTTTTAATTGTTTTAGGGTTTTATTTTTCTTAAATTCTTATTAGTGCTCCATAGCCTAATCTTATCTTAGGGTTTGTGATATATAATGTGGTCTTACTTTTTTTAACCTAACCTTCCCTTAGATTCACCTTGAGGGTTTCATTTTTAGATATGATCTCTTGTTTATTTTTATTTTTTATGTCTATGAATGTTTTATATTGAATCATTTTTCTGCCTCATAGTCACAATGCTTGTTTATTCCATGAGCTACTTGAGATTCTAATATTCCTTTACAAAGGAGTGCTCATCTAAAGCTTGCATGACTACTAAATCTAATGAAAGTGAATTTTTTTCAAATGCTCATGTTGAGAACCATTTTGAGGATTCAACCAATGATATTTTGATCATGATGCACATATAGCTAAACAATCTATCTTATACTTATTTTGGACAACTTCTTGTGGATGCACTTATGTATACCTAATATTATAAATAATTGGTCACCATCTTACATCAACATTAGTTAATGACCCATTTGGTATGGATACCATTAATTCTAATGGTGTATCCTCCCACCCTTCCTCGTCTTACAATATTAATTCCTCTAACCCCATACTTACAAATTTTCCATGACCACTAACACTCATGTTGCTTTTCCTAGTGTGAACTTTATCTCTACTATCCCTACCTATATCATCTTTGCTTCCTCTATAGCAATTCCTCCCTTCACATTAACCAATCTCCTATTTATATTCACCATATACCTTGCATATCATATGATATTCTTCATATATTCTCTTCTTTCATCCACTACTACTTCTTCTACCACTTCTATCATTAGTTTCATCCCTAATTTTATGGACATTTTTTTATTCTTATCATCCTATATCGCATACTAATTCCCCCTCCCATCCCATGTCCACTCTACTCTATAATGTGATCCCTCCATCCATAGCCATGACATCAACCCTAAATACACACCCTCTTTTTACACTTCCTAGATATTACCTAAAATAATCATAATGCACAACTATTAGATCCCCAATACCACTATGAATACACTATTGTAAGGTCCATGATTAATCTTAAGAAGAAAACTTATGATATCTCTAGCAACAATAATTCCATCATGTACAATCATCCACATTGCACACCACTTTCTTTTGAAGTTGATACATATTTTTTGGCCTCCTAGGTTTGTTGCACTATGATTTGAGCTATACAATGGAAAAGGTGATCCCAATTCATTTGCAATCTTTTAATGTGGTAGTTTTATATTTCACACACAAGGATAAGATCTAAGCTAAAATTTATTTGTAAGATCTAACTACATGATTGCTCTATTCAATGTTTTTATTCTTCAACTTTGGGTTCTATACATTTTATTATTGAGTTAGTCAAGTCATTTTTGTAAAGAGTATTCACATCAATGCGGCCTTGATAATAACTATGAATAATTTAACTAAATGTGCTCAATGAAACAATGAACCTATCAATAATTATGTTAACTCACTTCCAATATTTATTTGGTAAACTTAAGCATCAAATTGATGACATGATGAAATCTAAATTATGTTTCTTGAAAGACTTCTTTTGATCATTAATATCAATGTACAATTGAGTATCTTTCATTTTTTAGAGACATGTACACCTACTTAAAATAATTAGGTCAAGATACTTGCATCTAACATAATCAAGTATGAATCATCATCATCATATTTTACACATTCTTATCCTTCTAAAATTTAAAAGTCTAATATGTTTTTCTAGGGGCAATAATTCTAAATAAATAAAAGACAATGCACATCATGTGGCTAATAATTTCAATATACTATCTTTCAAGCCTCATACTTTTAGAATATTTACTAAGGTAAAAGAGCCCATGTTCACCATGCTTTAAATTTTTTTGACCTCTAATAAGATCACTCTTCAACCTACTTTTCTATTAGATTTAGCTAGATGACTACCTAATAATTTTAATGAGATTGCATTTTTAAAATTCCATAGAGTTAATTGGCATCACACACAAGGTTGCATGGCTTTGAAACATAAAATAAAATATTTGATCAATAATACGTTCATATAGAGGAAGTCAATGATGGGGGCAATCATTTAATTGTTCATTCTAATCAAAATTTGAAGATTGATAATAATCCATTTCCAAGTCATGCTATAGAGTAAGTGCACGTGAAAATGAGAGACAAAAAGGGAGTCAAAAGTGGACATTATTTTATGAAATCAACTAAACCTAAACCTGTATGAGTAATTTGAGATGTGTAAACTCAAACTTTGAAGAATGATAAAAATAATAGTTAAATATTACTCCAAATATAGTTTCTGAAATACTAAAGTTTGTAAAAAATGGTTAAGGTTAAGAGGGTGAAATACTAAGTGCACACAAAAGTGTTATAATTTTATTATTAAAATATAACATAGCGTATGGTGCATACCCCTATTTTTTTTTGTGTTAGGAATCTTTTAAAATAGTTTTTAGACATATAGGCAAGAGAGAGTACAAGATTTTTTAATTATTTTTATGATTTTTTGAAGTGAATGTATCTTGAAAACTAATTCATTGAGCATGCACATCATATAACTTACACAAAAGTAATACAAAATCAAAATTTTAAATAATAACATCAAAATTTATATAGAAAATCAATACATCAATGAATAAAATGTTCAAAGAAAATAAAAATAAATACCTTAACTTATTCAAAATATTTTAAAAAATGTTTGGAAATCCAAGAAGTAGCTCATCATTTTGGTGGTGGTTTCATCCATTTTTTTAGTAAACTTAGTAAATATAATGACATTAAATTTTAAAATTGTTATTGAATATGGAAAACATGTCTTTGTGAGTTATCATGGAGGTCAACATGACCAAGTATATTCAAGCCTAAAAGGGTGAGACCAAATTTTTTAATAAAGAACATGAACACATTTTGTGTGGCACCTATAAGTAAGATAAATGAAAAAAATATATGGTAAACTATGGTATGGTACCACATGCAACTTTGTATAGACTTTGGTAAACCATGATTTTTTCCCTCTCTATCTCCCTTTCTCTATATATAATTCTCCCTCCATATCTCTCTCTTTCTATCTCTATATCTATCTGTCTTTGTCTTTCTATCTCTATCTCTATATCTTTATCTCTCTTTGTATCTTTCTAGATCTCTCTCCCTCTCTATCTCTTTGTCTCTCTATCTCCATCTCTCTCTATTGAGCTATCTCTCCCTTTCTCTCTCTATTTTTGTCTCTCTATATATCTCTCCCTCTCCCTCTCTATCTCAGTATCTCACCCTTTCTCTCCCTTGATCTCCCCCTATCTATCTATTTATCAGAAATAAACAGGCTCAATATCGATTGTTGAGAAATCCAATCTCTATCCAAATATGACTTTAAAGGATGAGATTCAAGGCTTGCACTACGACAACATGAAAATCTAAAAATTAAGTTGCCTTAACATGGAAATACCATGATTAAATCCATCTTCTTTATGATGCCAAAAATCAGCCAACATAATATGCTTATAAACACTACCTTATGTGTTCACTTATTTAACAATAATAAATACAAAATATCATCAACATAAGATAGCAACAATGAGGCACAAATCAGCAAGACAAGATCACCACATAACACAGGATTTACGTGGAGAAACCCTTGCAGGAAAAAAATCCATCATGTAGAGAGGTCAAGTATGCATTACCATCAAATAAATGAGATTACAATACAACCACTTCCATTCTCCTCTTTCCTCCAACATGGAAGCACCTGTGCACCTATGAATAACCTACTTATGCCTACACTTGTCCTTGTTCTTGCAGAGTAACACTAAATTCAACTATTCCTCCTTAATTTCTACATCCAAGAGGCTGAATTTATAGACTTGTGAAGGCATCTAATGCACTGAACATGGTGCCCAAAGATGACCCTTCATTCCAAACGTCCCCACCCTTTGGATTACCTCCTCAAAATGTGAAAGGACACCATTTTTGGCTCCAATACTTTCCCTCCAACTTGGGCGCCCAAACATGAGAGATAAACATTACATAAAATACAATAAATGATGGAAAACCAAGTGACACCTGTTGCCCCTATCCAAGCACCCACTTGGAGAATTCCAACAATCACTTATTTATCATTTCCTTTATCTTTTATTATCCCATTCTAGGCATCCACATGTGGGGAAAACAATATTAAATATTTATATTCACAACCCACCTTTACCATTGTTAGTGGACCCATCACCCCTTATGAGTATATTACAAAATATTTTCCCAATACACCCTAAGTGCTTAGAGACAATTTCCAAGGGTGTTGGAACCATGCAATATGACATAAGATTTACAATGTGGATGATACCTAATCCTAAAATTCTCCCACTTGACATCAACATTGCAAATACACCCATAGGAATCACAAACAAGGGAAAAACATTCCTTAACCAATCATGTACCATCTTAATCTTCATCATGCTCTCATACTTCAACAAGATACCTACAAAAGCAACTATGATAACCACCATCAAGCAAGAAAATACTTCATATCCTCCAACATGCTACTTATGGAAGAAAAAAGGAACATGCTAAGGTGAAACATATCAACTGTCACTGAAACTTGCACCAATATTTACATGAACACAATCATCAAATTCAAATGATAAAAAAAGCTTTGAGTAGATGCCCTACTCATACCACCTGGAATAGAAACCACAACAAATTGAAACTCATCCAAGCTAACCATACCTCAAACCAAGGTATACCAAACATAGATAGAACTTCATGCCATCAACATGCCAACCCAAAACTGCAATCAAGTCTTTGTGTATCCATCCTCCTATCTCAATGTAACATACCAATGTGCAAATGACCACAAACAAGGCCAACTAACAAGTTTACAGCCTCCTTCCCCGAACTTGATAGAGTGTGCTCCTTTCAGCTAGGAGAAGTTGCAATTTATGAACACTATCCTCAATTGAAGCTAGAGGATAGCTGCACTCATTTTTATGTGGTTAATGATAACTTCATTTACTCAGTTCTCAGAGGAATGAAAGGATATTTCTCTAGAATAATCTCCAACAAAGCAATTTGAAATATTTGAAAGGAATTGTAAACTGGTACATCTAGTTTAAAACCTTTTGTTACATCAGAGTGGCAGGATCTCATAAGATGCCCTATAAACTCCCTAGGCATCCTTTGAATAAGATGGTTTTATTGGAGATATGCAGGAAAATTATTGAAGTACACCATCTTATTGTTTGGAAACATAAATCTGTATTCAACATCCCCATCCAAGTAGGGGTGTGTTCCTATGCAAACATGAAAAATGCTAAGGGAGATGAGGTAGAGATGGAAAAATATAACTTGGTTTTGTATAATGTTACCAGGACCAGATTTGATCCTATTGGCAAGATTGGAAAAGTAATAGGCTCCTTCTTTTTTCATGAGCCTAAGCTTGAAGATCACTGGGCTAACTATGAGGAAGATTTTGAAGTCAGAATGAAAGATTACTGTCAATTGGTAGTAAATCTAATCAAGCATTGCATAGAGGCTTGCATCTCCAAAGAGAAAAAGGATGATGGGAAGGTCCTTAACCCCACCTATCAGGGCCAAAATTTTTATAATCAACCCATTTTTAATGAATGCTTCTCAGTTGATGAAAATGATGATATTAAAACCAAAGCAAATGTTTGTGTCTACAATTTTGAAAAAAAAGTTAATTTGGGATTCCAAACTCAGGAAGGGGAAAAACAATCTTTGCAAATGTTTGTGTCTACAATTTCAAAAAGAATGCAAATGGATGAAAACACCAAAGAAGAGCTAAAATATCAAGTAGCATAGATCATGACTTGTATTAATAATTTAATTGGACCTGTTGATGCTGCACATCCCAAGTCTACATTGCAAGCTGCTCTAAAAGGTGAGATCATACATTCTGACCTAGATGGATGGATCCCTACAACACAATAGTGGAAGGAGGAATTTTTAACTTTAGCAAACAAAGTGTTAAAGGACCTAATAAATTCTTATCACTCCATTAGTGATGAAGATAGTGTTGCTCAACAAATTAAGTTGAGCATCAATGAGGAGTTATTGGTTTGGGAGGATTACATCCCAATTTTGCACCAAATAAATGAAACACCAATGGAGGTTCTCTTGAAAGCCGTAGTAATTGAAGCAGAAGAGAAGGATAAGCTCACAGTATGGGTAAGGGCAACATAGTTCCAAGTGAAAGTTTTGAATAAGACCAAGCCGAACAAAGATAGAAGCCAAGCAAAGCAAGTAATGAATAACATTCACCAGGAAATAGAAGACTTGGGTTGCACATTTTGGGATACCCTTGTGATGGTAAGAGACCATGGAAAAATGGTTGAAGAACTACAAGGACAGATTTAGGGACAAATGACACAAGAAGGTATATATAAAATGATGAATAAGAAGGTTAAGCTTCAATCTCTATAGGAAGAATTGGAGGCCTTCAGGAATAGACAATAGTAGATGGAAAAATACGCATTTAACCAATAGGTGAAGATCTAGTTCCACAAAGGCCCAACCATGAACAAAATGAATGGTGTTAGCTTTCACTGAAAAAGTCCCAAAATAACTGAAGACAATAAAATGGCCACTATTGTTTATGTTTTTTTAATGCTTTTAATAAAAATCTATGAATTCCCACACCTATATTTGGAAAGTCTGATCTGGCATTGGAAATGTAGATAACTGTTGGCATAAAATCCACACCTAGTTGCAAAATGAAAGGCTAACGTGAAGGAATTTTGAAACACTTTAGTTAGATGGTTTAATTTCTTTTAGTTTGCTTTTATTTCCTAAATTTTCGCATGTTGAACTAAACTCAAATTGGGGCACCCAGTTTCACTTTTATGTAATTTTCAGTTTTCTTTTAGTTAGAACTCGAGTGTTGGAGTTAGTCCCAGTTACCTTTTTTATTAAAATCCACAATTCTAGGAAGATAGATTTCTATATATAATTTTGATTTCGGATCATTTCAAAGGATCTGATTTTGATATAATTTTTTGTAAACAAACAATATATTCTTAGCGTGGATTTTTCCTATTAAATTTTGTGAAAATCTAAATTATTGATTAATCAAAGGGTTATGCCTATTTTGCATGCATCTTGATTTGACATCATGGTGATGGTATGAATGTTTTAGCTCATTATGGACTGTCAAATTGATGAAATCTGGTTGGTAATTATAGAATTAAGTAAGATTTTGTCTCAAATCTGTGCATGCTTGATGGTGTTCTAATTTGATGAAATATGAAAATCTTATAGGTGTGTTGTATTTCCTTGGAAGATTGTATTGTTGTTATTCATAAATGTGTAAATTGCTATTTATATTAATAGTGGTTTGAAGATTCCATTTAAACATACAAAAATGATTGTTGAAACATATTTTATCATTGTTTGATTAACTTGGATTTTATTTTAAATTCTCTTGTTACTCTATCTCTTTTGACTTTTATTTAAAAAAATCAGTTACAAATATCCGAAAGAGCATTGAATCAATACAAATTTGCTATAGATTTGAAATGCAATCCATTTTTTGAAGTATTAAAGTTATCATTTTATGATTACATGTTATTCCTAGTAAGCTTAAAAGCTAGGCCCCTTGTAAAACATGTTGACAACGAACACTATGTTGTCCCACACAACTAAGAACTAGTTACACATGAACCTTGGAGTAGTTTTCTACTTTTCAAGAGAGGCAATAAACCCTTATTTCCTAAAGCATTATAAGTGATTAAAACTACCCTCAACACTACTCTAACCAAGAAATGACAACACAAAGTTACTACTCTCATGAAAGTTTTCATTTCCTAATTACTAAATGAAATATTTTAAAAATAAATAAAGAACCTATAATATCAAGAAGCTTCTCAAATATTTTGATGCTACCAATGGTGGTTTGTGTCCTTGGAGAGCCTAACTTATTTTGGATCCTGCTTTGGAATAATGGGAACCTCCCAAATAAGAGATTACTTGGAAGATATATGAAACTTCAATGCATTATGGAAAAGGATCATAAATTCCTATGTTAAGCATAAAAATGTTGTATGTGCAGGATACATTGAAAAAGACTCAACTCTTTATAGGTGACTCACCATCTTTGTGCTGAAATTAAAAAATAAGGAATGCAAAGTTAGTAGCAAGAATATTGAAAAAATGCAAACAAGTCAACCTCATAAGCTAAAGGCAAGGGGAGTTTCTATATGTTTGAAACTTCTCAATCATGGAGAATTGATAGGGAGAAGATTGGAGAGTTGATGGATAGATGAATAAATATTTGGTTGAGATTCTAGGGGGTGGATAATTAGTCAAGAGAAGAGATGGCTTAGTTAGGACTAGAAAAACTCTCAAGATCATGAGAAAAAATGGTGGAAAAATAGTCAAAACTAAAGTAATTGTGCATTTTCCAAACATAATAGGGTTGTCTCTTTTGAGGGTCAAGGTTAACTCTTTTGCTAGGTTAGGTCACTTGAGTGGCCTTACAACCTAAGGTAGGTTTCCTGGGTGATTGTACGATTTCCCAAGAAAACCTTTAGTTGAAGGCTTAGAAAAGGTTTTTGGTGTTTGCACAAGTACCTAGAACTTAGTTCAAAGGTTAAACAAGATGGATAAGAAGCTAGAAGGGGAAAAGATACTATCATTGGAAAATGTTGAAAGGATGTGTAATTAACACAATGTGGGTCATGAGTTGGACTATAAAATCATCATTATATTGCCATGTTGGTTTGTACAAAAATTGAGCCACTTATAGACCTAGAATAATGTATCCCTACAACAATAATTTCAATCATCCAAAAGTATTTTTAAATAACACTAGTCTCTAGATATAAAAAAAGAAAGGAGTGGAGGTAGATTAGGTGAAGTAGAAATCAAGACTATGCATATTACTAGATCAAGTTCTCATGTGCAAAACATTTACGTGACCACATACTCAACCCTTCATAGTGTAGATATAATTCTTTAATCTCAAGGTAAACTGTACCGATTGTTATCTTTTGTATCTAATCATGGGGCATTTAGATTTTAATACCATACCAAATTGAATAAGTTATTTGGTCATAGAGCTAAGTACCTTTACTTATTTCATTACTTTCCATAGTCTAGCATTGAATTTCATGATATCAGTTACACTCAATGTACACAATTTATTAGTTTACTTATAAGTATTATCATAGATATCTGTTTCAAGAGGCTTATATTGAATATTTGTCAAAAAAGTTAAATAGAAACATCAAGATGGATATTTCTTTATATCTTTTCAATAAATATATTTAAGATATCTATGCTAGTTCATAATAGTTATCCATTCAACAGTAGCATTTGAATGAACATCTCTTCACATTCTTTTAAATAAATATATTTAAAATATCTATGTTAGTTCATAATAGTCACCCATTCAACATCTTCATTTGAATTGATATCCCTTAATGTCTTTTAGATAAATGGTGTGTACAATATATATACTACATAATAATTATTCATTAACATAGGCTTTTACATACAAGAATAATCCATAAACACAAAATATTAAATTAAATATCACATTTAACTTGTAACTTCACTTTCACATTATTTTAATTCTATCTCTGAATCCTAAACTTCTATTATTATTTAATAATTTACTTAAAAAAATTTATGTAAAAAAAATATTTTTCATACAATAAGATAATATTAATAAGATATATTGTATATATTTATTTTAAAATATTTATATTGAATTAGTCTTATAAATTAAAGAAACCCTTTAATATTAATATTTTTAATATCTTCTATAAATATGTTTAAAATATCTATACAAATTAACAATTTAACATTGACTTTCAAATACCATGAAATGGGTGTTCCACGAATCACGAGCATCAGAAATAAACAATAACTAAAATTTATAGGGAAGAAAAGTGTAACCGCAGATTAGTTGTTTGATTTTATATTTAAAGGTTCACAAGTGATAAGGTTAGGTCATTACTTAAACATTAAGTAACATATTTTTTATTTTAATTTAGATGTTTTTATGTAATAATATACAAATAAGTGACATCATGTTTTTTTTTAGGAGTTGGTATATATTTTAATTTTAATTTAACTTTATTGATATTTATTTTTAAGATTTGGTTTCAATTTTTTTTTTTTTTAAATTAGATTAAATAATTTGTAGGGTTGACGAGGTCAATTTTATTGTTTGTAGAATCGAATCTTAAAATTTTGAAATTCAAATTCAATTTTTGAGTTCATTTCGTTTCATTCATTTAGTCATTATATGTCGACTCAAAGCATGAACTATTTCACTCATCACTTTTGAAGTTCTATTTAGTGATTAACCCTAATTCATTTGAACATTTACAATCAAGCACATATTGAGCACTAAAAGAATGACTCACACACATCAATAAGCGTTAAAGTATTTCCATTGATATCAACACTACATCAACATCCTAGGACATATTGCATGATTACTTGGTGCCCTTGGTCTTTCTTCAAAGCCATTAAATTGACATCCTATGGGTTTGACCCATGAAGAATATTCTTGGCCTACCAAAATCCATTATCGACATGACCATTTTGTATGTAGGTTACAAACCAAATATCTAGTAGAGTCCAAATACACACAAAAAGAGTTAGATGCACAAAGTAATTTTTCACTTGTGAAAGTGAACCAAATAATTAGAAAATTTATTGATTTATATCTTGTCATTTGACATCTCGTAATTTCCTAGTCTAGGGGCAAATCAATTGAAAATATTTGGCAAAGTTGGTCAATATAAAACTAATATATAAGAACCCTTATTTATTATTTATATTTTAAGTATTTTTTAGGATCATAATTAGTCCCAACTCTTGTTCCTAGGGTTATTAATTTATTAATGCTAATTAGTTGATAAAACCATAGGTCTTTTATGTATATATGTTATTTATTTCTTGCATTTTTATGAACTTGTCATTCCTACACCTCATGAGTTTTTCACTGAGGGTTTATTCCTTCTACATTAAAGCTTTGAATTTGATTTTTTTGATTGTATACCATTTGTTATAGATATAATTAGCTATGCTTATTTTTTATTTACTACGTTGTAATTAGGGTTTGTGTTTTTATTATTGATATATGTTTGATTCCTACTCATTCACCCTTGCATTATGTACCCTCAATTGACCATTCATTAAGAATTCTAATAGGATATTAGATTTAGCTTTATCCATGCATCTCTCAATGGTTTTGATGTGTTCCTTTGCTTTTTGTCATCCAATCATTCCATACTTGGCACTTATATATATTCCCTTCAGAGTTGGTGATCACTCACCCTTATCTTTATGATAAAGGGCATACTGCATCAATTTATAATATGCAATATAAAAAAGACCCTATAGAGAAATTGATAAAGGGAAGATTGCATCAATTTATGATTTATCATAATAAAGGTTTGAGTTGCCTCCATTGTGTGAGTTTATGAATTAAATTTATTTTGACAAATGAAATTGTCAATGTAAATTGTGTTAACTATGAAATTGAGAAATTTATAATCTGCAAAGAGATAGTGAGTTAGGGATAAATTGTATCTGAGAAAAATGAGAGATTTGAGTTTTTTCTTATGTCATTTTCCCTTCACATGGGTAAGTGCATGGAAATGGTATACAAAATGGAGGCCAAAAGTGACTACTTTTTGTTTTCTTTTTGAAACTGAACTTGGATGAATAATTTGGGATGTATGCACTCAAAATTTGAATATACAAAAAAAAAAAAGTTGCAGTACTCTAAATCTAGTTTCTAAACTACTAAAGTTTTTAAAAAATAGTTAAGTTTAAGAGGGTGAAATTTTGCATGCACACAAAAATGTTTCTATTTTTCTCAGTAAAACATAACATAAAGTTTGTTGTGTGCCCCTCTATTTTTTGTTGTATTTAGTATTTTTAAAAATTGGTTGGTAGAAATATTGTTAAGAGTGAGTATTAAAATTTATGTATTTTTTGTAATTTTTATTAATTTTTTTTTTTTTTGTGATTTTTAAAGTGGGTCCGCCCTGGAAAATATGTCATTGAGCGTGCATGTCACATAACTTGTACAAAAATAATTTTAAAAATATATATTTTAATGTGTAAAGAATGAAACTTAGAACAATCCTATTTTTTTAAAACTTTGATAAACAAATCAAAAGTTATAAAGAAAAATCAATACATATGTATCTAAGAAAAATATAAATATTAGTAAAATAAATTAAAAATAATTAGGTAAATGCATTTCAAATTAAAATATTATATGGTTACAAAGCTAAGATGACATGTAATATTTTGGTGGAAATTTTATTAAATATCATTATATAATGCGTAAACTTGATGATGTACAAGTTGAAAAACTGCATTTAAGGTCAAAATATGTGAAATAGAGGTAAGTTAATAGTCCAAGACTTTAGAATTGTTGTCCAAACCTATTCCAAATTGAAATTGGTGGGAAAAAACTATTATGAAATGTGCTTGTGTTATAAAACATGAGCACATTTTGTAATGCAATTGTGTTACATAATGCACTCATGTTATGAAATGTGAACATGTTTTATAAAAGTCAAAAGTCTAATTGAATTTAGCATCTCCATATCTCCCTCTTCATATCTCTATATTTATATCTCTCCCTCTCTCTCTCTCTCTTTATCTCTCTCTCTCCCCCTTCTATATTTATATTGCTCCTATATCTCTATCTCTTCCTTTCTCTCTATATCTCCCTCTACCTCTCTTTCTCTATCTCTCCTCTAGATCTCTCCCTCTCTCATTTCTTTCTATCTCTCTCCATCTCTCTCTCTTCATCCCTATCTCTCCCTCTATCTATTTATCTCTCTATCCTCCGTCTTTCTTTATCTCTCTCCCTCTCCTTGTCTCTCTCACCCTCCCTCTAGATCCCTATCCTTCTCTATCTCTCTCCCTTTTTAGCTATCAACCCTCTCTCTTTTATATGTTTCTCCCTCTCCTTCCCTCTTTATGTCTCACTCTCACTCTCTCTATTTCTCTCTCTCCCTCTCCCTCTTCCTCTATCTCTTTACATACATACATACATACATACATACATACATACATATATACATACATACATACATATATCTTCACTATCTTTACATGTCTATCCCTCTCCCTCTCTATCTCTCTATCTCTTCCTCTCTATCTCTCCCTCTCTCCCTCTCCCTCTATCTATTTATATATATCCCCTTCCCTCCCCCTATATATCTTTCTAGCTATCTTACCATTTCTTTATATTTCTCTCCTCTCACTCTTTGTATCTTTATCTCTCTCCCTCACCCTCTCTATATCTCTCACACTCCCTCTTTATCTTTCTATCCTCCCTCTCTATTTATCTCCCTCTCCCTCTCCCTCTCTTTGTATCCCTCTCCCTCTTACTTTGTTTCTTTCTTTCCCTCTCACTCTCCCTGTCACTTTATCTATCTCATCATTTATTTATGTTTCTCTCCCTCACACATTCTCTCTCTCCCACTTTCTCTCTCTCTCCATCTATCTATCTATATCTTATTCTCTCTCTCTCTCTCTCCTTCCCTCCATCTATCTCATTTCTATATGTCCATCTCCCTCTCTTTGACTGTATCTCTCTATATCTCCCTCACTCTCTCTCTCTCTCTCTCTCTCCCATTTCTCTTTCTCTCCCTCTCTATATCTCTCTATATCTATCCCCCTCTCTCATGCTCCTCCCTCTCTCTTTATTTTTATTTCTTCCTCCCCATCCCTCTTTATGTCTCAATATCAATCTTTCTATTTTTATATATCCATTTACCCCTCTCTCCCTCCCCTTCTCTATTGAATTCTCACATAGACTAATAACACATTCATCATTAGATGACACATGACATAGAGTGACAACAATAAAATATCAATATTGCATCCAATTGGGGCACCCTTTTCTATGTGGGAATATTAATTTAGAATATTACAAATTATAAATAATTCAACAATACATGGGAATTGCAAGGTGCACAACATATGATCCTCTAGTCCTTCCAAACTCTTCAAATTATCTTTTCTTTGAATTATGTGAAATTTCCACTTTCCATAAATAGTGATTGCAGAATTACAAGAGTTTTGAGACTATTACATGGTAACCTTAAAAATTGTTGTGGTGATTTTAAAAATTTAATGATAAATAAAAACTAACCATGTAGTGGTTTTGAAACCTCAGGAATACTAGTGGTTTTGATAAAGTTGGTAAAACATAAAAGTTTAAAGGTCAAAACAAAGGGAAAATGAAAGGGAGTATAAAAGGTTGAAAAAAATTGAAATGGAAACTAATTGGACCCATGGAATAGCTATGAAAATTAGTCATAACATTTTATGCCATTATGAATTTTTGAGAAGCTTGTCAATAGTCATTGAACTAGACTAAATGTGTCTCATGGAGTTTGGGTAATTACATATCGTGTCTTCAAAATTGTTTCTCTAAAAATGATATGCAAGCATAATATTTCATAGTAATTAGGGGTTTTAGTCTCTTATATTTGTTCCATATTCATCTTTTGTTGAACACCTGGAATATTGAGAGGGGGAGTGAATCAGTATTATTAATAACTTAAACATTCATTCAATGCATCACATTAATCTTGCAGTAATGGAAAGGAACATAGAAAGCATGCATCACATTAAAGAACATAAGAACACAAAATTTATGTGGAAAACCCAAAAAGGGAAAAACCACGGTAAGGATTAGCTCACAATATAGATATTGTAACTGGTTACAAAGTTTGATACAATTGGTGGACTCACTGTCCAAAAGAAAGGCTCATTGCTAGTGGCTCATTGCCAAAGGGATCACTACATAGAGTGGAAAGAGATTCTAGAAGAAAGGTGGCTCACCACCAAATATTAATTTCTAATAATGCATCTGACCTATGTTGAAGATACAGTTCCACTGAAGCTCAAAATACTGACTTAACACACTTCGTTCTTCACCTCAAAAGAAATTCACACTTCTCTTCTTTGTATTTTACACACACTTAATTATCTCACATCACTCTTACTCCATCACACAAGGAATTAAACTTGTATGTATATTGTAGTAAACAAAAACATAAATTAGGTTAGCCTAAAACATGTAACCGTTGGCTCAAAACTCAATCATACATGCCTTGCAAAGGGAATCAAGGCATACAACACATTAAGATAGGTTGGAATTGTTAATCAATTTTTGGTCACCACTAGAAACACACCTAGTTCAAATTTTGGGTAAGTTTTAGATCAACGATGTTTTGAGTGAGTAGTATAACATGGGCGATGTTTTGTGAGGTTACTCTAACTCACCCTTTACCCACTATGTAACTCTTGTTCATTTTGAACGCACTAGTGGTGTTTTGTCCAGTTATATAAACTTTGAAAGTTCCCGATTTGGTCTATTTTTAAGCCAAGGAAGTGTGGGTAGTGTGTTACTAAGTTCATCGAACTCTCCCATTTACTACCCAAAGAAAGGTGACTAACTTGTCAAATGCTTGTTAGAAAGCGGGCGGTGTTTTGCAACTAAGGATGAACCTTGGCGGTGACTTGCAAGGTTATGCAAACTATCTACTTCTCCGCCCGTATAGCCGTTCCTTTTCAATTTTTTGAAAAACGGTTGTGATGGGGTGGTGATGTGAAAGCCAACATGTGCCTACATGATGATGGGATGTCATTTAATGCCTATCTAATTACACATTTCCCATGAGGAATTAAAAGGAAATTCATGCAAAGAACATACATTCTTCATCTACGACACTCACATTGGGAGACATGACAAAATATAACATGCCAATGCAGATCTTCGCCCTCAAAATCTAGGGTCATTTTGAGGTATTTGTTATCAACTATGATTGCACACTAACTAAGCCTAGACTCAGCTAATCCTATTGAAACATTGGAATATCTTCAAGTTGTGGGTACCCTATAGTGAAGATAGACCTCCAGATTATGGGTTAGTTCCCTTTTGGATATCTTAAAACTAATGAATTTGATGGGAATAGGGTAAGAAGGCTTTAAAATGAATGGTAAAATGAAACTTAAAAGGATGGTGATGCACCTAAATGAAATAAACATGCAAACTGATTCACAACTATTTTTTCAGAAAAATTTTGTTCACACAACTCAAAAAAGGGAAATTTGATCACAATGATGTTTCTAAAGAAGGCTTAATAATCTATCTTTTTTGGAAGGAAAACTATGCTTCACAACTTGGGAGACAAAATAAACACACAAAACTTACTTGACTAAAAATGATGTTGGGTGGGAGTGGGAGCGGAGGCCTGATTTTGAAATTTGAGGAAGATGAAGATGAGGAGGGAGTTGGGGCCGTCGCAGTTGTGGAGGGAGTTGGTGTTTGTTGGTGGCGTTGGTTGTCTTGTTGTGCTACTGTTGGGTCCCTTTGGGTTGCTTTTTTTTACTGCTCGAGTCATGGCTCTCTTTGTGGCTCCTTTCCCATACAGGTTCTATGTTGCTTAGATTTTGGCTCTCTCTGTGGGTCCTCTCCCATGCATGTTCTGTTTTGGATTTTCCTGTGGCCTCTTTTGCGGTTCTAGCTCTGTGTTGGGTGGAGGTTGATCTTTGGGTTTTGGCTTTCTGTGTTTGTGTGTGTGGGGTTGGTTGTGGAGTTGGGTGGCCTTATCTTAGACCCTGACTTGCATGTAGGGTTGGAAGTGGATTTTTATTGTTGTGCCTTCTCTCCTTGTTCCCTTGTTGTTTTTCCTGGAGCTCTCTGGTCCTTTAGGGGCTTTTTTTTCCTCTGTGTGGGGACTTTATTTATTTGGGGTTGAGGTTGTTGGTCTGCCTCTGGTGGAGTTGTTAGTGGATTATTCTTGGCTTGTTTCAGACCTTGACTGGCATGTGGGGTTGGAAATTGGTCCTCATTGTCTTTCTGGCTCTCTACTCTCTCTGCTTGGAGGCTTTCAGTACCTTTTCCTTATTCTTTCAGGTCCCTTTTTCTCTTCTTTGATGATTTGGTTGGCTATGGGGCTTGGAGCTCTTGCTGAGGGGTTGTTTGAGGTAATTGGGGGCCTTATCTTAGACCCTAACTAGAATGTAGGGTTGGAAGTGGTTATCTTTTGTTGTGCCTTCTCTCCTCTCTCTCTATCTATTGGTTTTCCTTACTCTCCCTAGATTTTTTGGAACTTCTTTGCCTCTGTGTGGGTGCTTTCATTTCTTGAGGATGAGGTTGTTGGTTGGCTTCTGATGGAGTTGTTTGTGGATAGTTCTTGGCATGTTTCAGACCCTGACTAACATGTAGGGTTGGAGGTTGTTCTTCATTGTCTTGCTGGATTTCTACTCTCTTTGTTTGGAGGCTTTCCTTGCCTTGCCCTTCTTTCAAGACCCACTATCTATTTTTTGGTGCTTGTTGTTTTTCTGGGTAGGGAGGTTGCTTCTCTTTGGCTCCTATTTAGGTGTAGTACGAGTTTACTTTTTTCTCTTGGTGGGGATCATCTCTATTGGTGTTGGGTTTTTTATATGGCTAACTACTAATTGGTTTTGCTGAGCTCTTTGCTCTTCCCCTTTTGGGTCCTAAAGTTCATTTTCAAGGATGGGGGTGTTGCTAGCTGAGGATTGGATTGTGCTGCTCATGAAGGAGTGCTCTATTTTTTCCTCTCTGCTCCATTCTTCTTCTTTGCCAAAGGAGATTTTGGTGTTTTGTACTATGGGTGTAGTTGCTTCCCTTCAGTTTTTTTAGCTATGGTCTTCTATGGAGGTGGAGACTGCTTCTTCGGAGGTGAGGACCTCTTCAATTGAGGTGAAGAGGTGGGATTTGGATTGAGTGGGAAGGTCTATTTTTAGTGGTTTTGGGCTTCACTTCTTCCTCTCCTATAGAGGGGAGCCCCTTCCTATTGAGGTGGAGGTCGGGTTGGTGCTGTGGGTTGATTGCTGGTGTCAGTGTTGAGATTCTTCAGTGTTTCTCTTTGTTTCCTAACTCTCCTATTGAGGTGGGGAGTTTGGTTTTGTTGGATGATGTTGACATGTTTTGTGTTGCTATTTGGCTAGTTCTAGCTGATGGTTACCTAGCTGTCTCTGGTCGTTCGCTGCTAGTTGGTGCTGGTAAGTGGTGTGCTACAGTTTGGATGATTCAGGCTGATGGTTGCCTGGCCGTTTCAGGTTGTTCTTGGATTAAAGTTCCTTTGTAATTATTGGTTTCTTTGGGTTCAAGGTTCTCATTAAAACCTTTCTTTTGTTGCATATTTAAGCTTTGTCGCTAATCTTTCTTAATCTGCTTCTGGGTTATTGTTGGTTGTCTTTGCTTTAATCTATTGTAGCTTGGTCTCTTTATGTGGGTTTTGGGTCCCCGTCAAAACCTATTTGTTATTGGTTTTAGGTCCATTCAAAACCTATTTTCCCCATTAATCAAGAACAAATAAACACAAGCACAACCTAAGACCTGTGATGGAAAAATTGTGTTTGTGCATGTACAGTAATGAATGAGACAAAATTAGAGGTTTTGGTGATTAACACACATTAATTTCATCAAAATAATTCATAAAGACACTCACATTAACCTTAGAAGGTAAAATTGATAAATCTTGAACAAAAATAGCGGGAAAATACTGCATAAATGATAATAATAATTAACTTGTAACCTACTGCATTGTATAAATTTATAAAGTGAGTTACAAAACTTCTCAATCTTTGCAGTGTGCAAGAGAAAAGATAAGCCAAAACTGAGAAAAAAACCCAAGTATTTTCTCCTATATACAAAAAGAGTCTCAAAGTTCCAAGACGTGGCACTTGCAGTTAACTGCATCTAAAAACATCTCCCCACGAGCAAAAGAGAAAATCCCTCAAAAGAGGGTCCAAAACTGATGTAAAATGAGCTAAAATAGCTTCAAACTCTGTCTCATGATTAGTTTGACCAAAGAGGACTCAAAAACCAATCTAGTTTGACCTTAAGTAAAAAAGAATCTCCCAATAATCTCAAGTGCATGAATCACTCCAATCTTCAATCTCTGTTCAACTCAACTTCACTCTCCTTGTTCTTTTGCATGATTCAAGGACATGACTAAAGTGTTCTAAACTAGTGTTAATGAAATACTCAAGGTGAGGTCCCTATAATTTCACTTCAATATAATTCATCCATTTTCCATTAATGCATCTATACAACTAATATTTAGGTGATTTATAGAACATCACTTTAAATACTAGTTTACAATAGTTTACTCTTGCCCTTAAATCATGCAAAAGACAAAGGGCTCTAAGTTTGTGATAAACATAGGCTTAAGGTGCATGATTTAAGGATTTTTTAACTAGGAAGATAAGCCTAAACATTATCCACTTAATACATTTTTTAAATAAACATGGAAAATACCCACTCTTGGGTCGACCCAAATTAGGGCTTCATTTTCAACAAACAAAAGAACAAGAAACCTAGCCCTACGAGCTCATTTGTATTTTTCACTTGTTTGTTGACATTCTTCCCTTCAACCTCCATGCTAGGGTTTTTATGTAGCCTCCATAGTAGATTTTTGAAGCTCTTTTTGTCCTCTTCTTAGGCGTGATACTCTAGTAAGTTTTCCTTTTGTTTTTTTTGTGTTTTGCTTTCTCTACTCCTTTGGTATAGAATGGAGACTACAGTTTGAGTCCTCTGCACTTGGCCATTTTAATAATCTATTTTTTCCATCATTTATGTGGTGGCTTACACCACTTATTCTACTTATTTCTCTCCATGAGAGGCTGCAGCTTCTTTTGCTTGAATCTTCATTCCTGAGACTTTACCTTGATTTTTGGAAAAGTATGGGTTTAAAACCCTCCATTATGGTTATGGCTTCATTTATTTATCTTTGTAATTGGGACTTAAAACCCCATGTCGAGGTTTATATTTGCTTGAATTTTAATTTTTGACTTTGCTGTGGGTTTGAAGGTGTAACCCATTATTGGCTGGCCTTGACCAAGGTATACTCCACTACTTGCTACTTGATGAAAACACTGGGAGGTCTTCACTGCTATCACAGTTTGTGTATTCAAATAGTTAGTGCTTAAGATGGTGACATTTTACCCATAGTTAGCCTCAGTGGATGCTACTATTTTCCCTATACTTGAGTCACTCGAGTTGCGACCTTTTGTCCTTTGTTTGCTTTTGTAATTGTCAAGATTTATCAACCCCTCAATCATTTCTTTCACCATGCTGCGAACTTTCCTTAAGCTCCTTCTTTTTGATAACCCACCATCTCAATGATCATCATGGCCTCTATGGTCTACATCTTGCCATTTTCACTCACAGGTTTATGAAGCTATTTCTTGTGTACTCAATAAGCATTATTGCATTGTGTATGGTAAACAATGATGAAGAAGCTTCAAAATGTTAACTACCCACTAAACTATCACCTTGAACTGTTCTTTCCCCTAGAACATAGCATAATAGTAATATTTTCAGTTACTTTTGATCATGTCTTTTCACTATTTCTTGGAAGCTTCATTCATGCCCAAACTGTCTTGATGTCCTTTCTAGCATTCTGAAGATGAGTGATCCTGATGGGTCCAATCTTAGTGCAAGCTATATTTACTTCATTATGTACCATTTTCCATGACACCATGTGTTGTTGTCCTTGGCATGTATTAGCTTTAAAGGTTATCATATCTCAATGTATTAAGCAGATACAAAAGATGTATGATGTCTTCGTGAAACTACATGACTATAAATATGCTTGCATACTATTATGTCAGTGACCATTTTAGATGAATTCCATGGCATTGTCTTCTACAAGTATCATTGTCTTTTAGGCAGCTCCATGACATTTTAAGGCCTATGTAATTCTCTTTATGACAGTGAACATTTTATTATTATAAGTTGAAAAAAAATTTCATATTTGTTCACAACATTATAAACAACACAACATTTTAGCCTTTGTCATTTGATTAAAATTAATAGACATCACTTATTACCTCTTATTCCTCTCAAACATGGAGAGGGCAGCATGTTGGGCTCAACCCTTATGGGATCCCATTTTATCCACATGTTGTGATGTTAAACAAGATGAAACTCCGCAATGTTAGATGAACCTATACCTACATAGTGAACAAACAAGTTAACAAAAAATAATGAAGCTTAGAGCTTGCAATGATGCATTAAATCTTCTGCTCCTGAATATTTGTGAAATATGCATATTTGATCAAATTTTTCATAGGAGTGGATTATATATCTGTTGATGTATGCATATGCGGAGAAATTTGATTCTGAGCTCTAACACAGTCTATTTTTGCAGGTATCTCTGGAGCAACCAATCAAAGGAGTTGGAGCTAGAACTGAAGACACAACTTGACAACTGTGTGATTCGTCATTTAGGAAATCATGAATCAAACTTCCTTCCTTGTGTTACATTTCATCATGTATGATTACTTACTTCCACGGCTTGTGTGGGACATCACATTTTGTATAGTGAATAAAACAACAATTCTTTTATGCAAATTGTGTAATTTTTTCTGTTGTTGTAAAACATTTACATAATAAAACTAAACTTCATTTGAAAGCATTTGTTGTGTAATGACAAAAATTTAGCAAAAAATTGTATGTACCTTTTCCCTTCTAGCTGCAAATACTTTCTCCAACTCTACCTGATTGAGTTGTAAGCAAAATTAGGTAATATTTTTGTGACATCTTAGGGGTGTTTTCCTACAAAACAAATAGGATTAGTAGCCTTGCATATCCATTGGGCATAGGAGTCATTCCTTGATTTTTTGCAACTCAAAAAATTGTATGTACCTCAACTGCCAGGAACTATACAACAACAAAACTAAAGCTAAAAACAACTACCATGGCTCTGTTTATGACAAGACCAACAAACATGTGCATCTGCACTTATTGGAAAACTAAAAATTGAACTGAAAAGAATGTGCCTAGAGAGCTTGGAGAAATGAAAAACCTATTCTATTCTACTTTAACCAATCATCCTTGAAACCTTCAAATACATCCATTCATAGATTGGTTAAAGTAGCTTCTTTTTCTTCTCAAAAAAGAATGATTTGCACACTTTTGAACCATTGAAAAGAAGTGAATCATAGCTGGAAATACAAGCATCTTCTGTAAAACTTCTTGGAAAACATAGACAAAACCACCCACCCTTTGAGCTTGATCAAGAATGCTGCTGGTTTGAAGTGTATAAGTAGGTGAAATTTGTTGTTTTTCAACATCAATCTCATGTTTTTCCTCTAGTCTAGAAATTTTTTTGATTGGGAATCCTGTTTTGATTATACGGGAAAAATAGGTTTTAAAGGGACCCAAAATCCTTTACAACTAAAGATACAAAATGCTACTTAAAATAAACTATAATAAGACACCACCAGCATACCAGAACCCAAAATAACAAAACTAAAAGGGTGTTGTATGAGAGATAAAATAGTAAACTAACAACAACACCCAACAACAACAAAACAACAGGAAATAAACTAAGACCCAGCAGAAAACATACAACAATAAAAAAGAGAGCGGAACACTATTTCATACTGCTTACGGTGTTGGCCACCTCAAGTTCTTGGCTTCTATGCACTTCAATCATGTCCAACAACTCTTTCTTCTCATCTTCAAAGGACTTTTTCCATTCAACAAACCCTCTAACAATAAGGTCTTTACCATCATCTTTCACACCTTTTTTACCTTTACCTTTGGTCGAATGCTCTTTCTCCTTAATTTAGAAAAATTCACTTGGTCCTCCCTAAGCTCACTAATCTTTTTGAACAGGACTTCCAAAGAGTCCACACTATTTTCATTGAAATGTGGCTCGCAGAGAGAAGCTTCTTTATGTCTGCATTCATATAATTCAATATCTTGGCTTCTAAACTAGCCAATCATTCTTCACACTGGGACTTGAAGTCATGGAAGGAACCCTCAAGGTCCACAATTCTATCGATCCGAATGTCCGACACCAAGCCTTTTGGAACATTCTTCAAGTTCTCCTTCAATCCCCTTATTTTAATGTTAACCTTTAAAATTAAACTCTTGAAGAGTCCAATTAGCTAACTTAAAAGTTCCAGTGGCCCTAGCCCTGGCCATGTCCAACTACTCAAACATTGAGGTAGAATCATTATCGAGATAAGAAAAGTCCTCAGAAAGGGGATTTACCTTTAGAGGCTCTAGCTTTGCACTCTTCCTCTCAACATCCTCCTCATCTTGACCCTTATTCTCTTCTTCCAGCTCCACATTCGGTGAGGTATGAACCTGGGAGTCATCGATTTCCACCACCTTTTCACCAAAAACTTTCTCACAAATCACCTTGGAATCCTTTGCAGAAACTTTCACAACCTGGTTCTTCAATATGGCAATGCATTTGGACGCCCTCCTCAGCCTACCCTTGGCCTCCATAACCACATTTTTCTGCAAACCCTCCTCATTACCTCCACCTTTGACTTCACCTTGAACAACAACCAAATCCACATTCCTAGGAGAGGAATCATTCGAGCCCACCTCTGTATCCTCAGTATCAGAAAGAACAAGATGCTTAGCTACCCGATTGTTTTTAAGGCTACCCTTCTTCCTCTTTTTTGAGGAGGTTTTCACAAGGGACAGGGAATCATCATCTTCCTCTTCATTCCATTCCTCTTCATCTGCAATGCTGGTATCCGAGCCTGACGAACTAGAAACTTCTCTTGAAATCTTCTCCTTACCCTTAATAGCAGGGGTAGGGAGAAGAGCCTTAACATGATCCATGATTAAAAGAATGAGACCTTCATGGAGGACCGAAGCCCTCCTATTTTTTAAATGAGCATAAACAGAAGCCTCCATGGAAAATAATAGAAAAATTAGAAAAGAAGTAAACAAACCATGCCTGAAATGGTTTAAAAGTGTGAAATGGTGACCTAGGATAGCAGCAAACCTTCCTTCCAGGGTCACACGGCACATTATCACCTCTACAACATCCGCCCATATCTTCTTGAGGGACTTGCATTCATAGCCCCTGTCTTCCTCCTACAATGCTTCAATAACTAGGCCTTTACAGTTGTGATTCAGAGATTGGACATCTAATCTAAATAGCTATTTGAATCATCATGAAGGTGCATTTAACTTGTCATCCCAGGGACATGAACTTGAAATGGGTCAACACAGTATGTGCACTAGGAACCCAAAGTATCCATTTTCATTCTACAGATAAGAAAGACACAATGCTGAAAGTAAATTGCTTAGAAATGAATAACATAAATGCTAACCATCAATCAACAATTACACCAAGCTGAAATGGATGAAAAAAGTAAAAATTTGAGCAAACAAACATGGCACTACTCTATTTTCTTTGGTTGTAGGAACAGTCATATAATGAAATTCTAGTGGCTGTAGGAATAGTCGGTGCCATATTTTTAACTAATTACTGAACAAAAAGTAATACTAAACTAATAATAAACTAAAGGATGGATTACTCACCAAGTGGGCCCCCTTGGATAAGTATCCTCTAAAACTAATGAGAACTCAGATGCTCAAACTTAGAACTTCTTTTTATTCACTATAAATCATGAGTACAAAAGAGTAATATATATGTATTACTGAAAACTCAAGAATGCAAGTACAATATCAAATCGTGCAACCTTCAAAGAAGGAGCATCTGGTCTTTATTTATATTACCAACTAAACAAGGAAGTCAACTCCACAAACTAGGAGGACGCCATTTAGGGAAAATAGAGAAAGTGGGCCAGTGGTTATGCATGCATGGAATCCAGGCAGACATGCATGTCCAATTGCAGATTTAGTGTTGCAGTAACACACACATTTGCTCAACATCAATAATGACCACTACAAGGTAGTTACACTTGGTTTGCATGAGGAATCTCTTGCCATCGACCTCCTTTGACCTTTGAATGATTCCCTTGCTAGACGTTATGGTGCATGCCCAGCTAGCGGTGTCTTCCTCAATTTAGCATCCTCAAATTAAATCTGCATGGCAATGTTAGTATGCACAATAATTGCATATTTGTAACCACCTTAAGGAAAATTCATTAACCACATGCAAAATTAATATATACAGTCCATATAACATGCCATTATCATTAAAGGTTTGTAGAAATAAGATTAAGCCCAATGTCTATAGTTTGAGAAAATATCATAAAAGTATCAACACTTAACGTCAAATTCCATGATAACTTCAACAACTATATCATAAATTCTACCCAAAATGAGACCATAAACTAGACTCATCACTTCCCTCAACCTAAGGTCTTGCTGGTCCTCCAACATGGGAAGGGTTGTTCTTTTGCTTGGTCAATGCTCTAAAATTTGCAACTGACAACTGTCCCACATCAGAGTGTGTTGTGCGTGAATCAGGATCCCAATAGAATCCTCCCAATCTATCCAATCTGCTTCATCTCTATCTCTCTACAACAATATCATATTGGTAGAACCTGAAGTTCGGTACAAGCCACATTAGGATGGGTTGTTGAAAAGTCAGGGGAAGCCAGAATTGCCCCTTTGCCCTTCCAATGTGAATATATTTGTCAATTCTTTTAAGAGCTATTGCATAGTTCTGGATGGAATGAGGCTCAACCTGCTTGAGATCGTCAGTTAGGTTGTTCCATCTTTGTGAGAGGTATCTCTTCATAGTTTCCTCTTTTTCTTTTTCCTTTGCCTCATATTCACTATAAACTGCTTCTATCCAAGGCATAATCCTATTACCATAGCTAGGTCTGAAAAGCATTATGTTCCATTCCCTAAAAATATCCCTTGGATTCCTTGATTCAACCCTAATGGACAAGGGGATGTTGGATTCCATCTGCTTATAAGCCCCATATTGTTGTTCCCAACTAATCTCATTTTGTACCCAAGACATAAATGCCCTTAATTGGACATCCCTAACATACAATAGTGGATTCCAATCATGGTCTTGAGTTACAACATAATTATGCAAATAAAAATCACACAAAAAATTCTTCATTTCAATGGAAGCAATCTGATAAGCTTTGAAAAATTCAATAGGGGTCTCAATAGAAGGGGTCAAACCTGAGACAATTCTTGCTAGTCTAAAAGAGAGATATTTCTCCTTCAAATGTAGAGCATTGACACTTGGAGGGGTCCTACATTCCAAAATATATGGTACCAAGGCTGTCATATCATCCACCTTCTTCTTCAAGGTGGCAATTTCAACATCTTTATCTTCAATTTCCTCATCTCTCTTTTGAATTTCCTTCTTCAATCTGTGTTTTTCCTCCTTCCATTCCTCTTCTCTTCTTTGTATCTCTTTCCATAAATGCATGGCTACCTTGTACATTGAAAAATTAGGGGGGTTACGTATTCCTACCAACATCTTCTCTGGCACTAATGCTAACTGCAAGGATTCAAGATGTCCCATCAATTTTGGCTGCAGGGGTACTGATTGTTCTCCCAATTTGGGCTGTTGCTGTAGGGACTCCTGCTCCTGTTCTGGATTTTGCTATAGGATATCTTGTTGTAGGACCTCTTGCTGCAGGACCTCTAGCTACAGGGAATCCTGATTTCCCTCATACTCTTGATTTTTGACTTGTTCTACAATATTGGCAAGATCAACCAATGTTATGTTTGTTGTTGCCTTAAATATATCTTCCTCCTTGACATTATCCTACCCCATTGGAGCTTCTATGTTCTCTTGTGATACTTATCTAGACTTAGGGATTTCCTGTGGAGGCATACCAAAGGTTGGCCTGGCTGGTCTTTCTTTCCTAGGAGGGCTCTCATGTTTTTCTTTGGTTGCAGGATGGACAATGTCAGCCTTTCTCTTCTTAGAGCTTGACATCTCTTTTTCTATCGGCTGCCTTTTGGAATTTACTTTTCTCATTTCTACTTATCTCTTATGTGACCTAGTTTTCATTAGAATTCCAAGTGGAACATCATCATCAAAGTCAGGGGAAGAACTTTCTTTGTCTGAGTGCTCTGTCCTAGAAGAGCTAATTTCTATGGTTTCTTCTGCTGCAAGAGGGTTTACACTAGGGCTTGCACCAAAGGTTGAAGCACCAAGAGTGGCTTCAATTGTGCTCAATCTCCTGCTAGATCCACGAGGTTGAGGAAAAACCCTAGGTTGCAAATCCTCAGGTCTAATTTGATCAGTTTTTATGAATTCTTCCTAGGTCATTCCAGACACATCATGCAGAGACTTCTCAATTAGCAATTTAATCAGACAATGGTGGGAAACAAAATTGTCCCTACCTTTTTGAGTCTTGGCTGCCATGATTGAGATAAGGTTGTATAACACGTTTGACACATTCATGCTCCTTCCGTGTCTCATATGATTCAAAAGCTTGAAGTGCACGAAATGTAAATTCAACTAGCGACCTTCACAGGTGATGTATTTTATGACATAAACAACTATCTACTTCCATGGCTCGAGCAAAGACATCTCTTTGCACCATGTTTATCTATGATCAATGGAGGGTCATTCGGCTCTGTAAATTCAGCCCTAGCTGATCTGGCATCTCTAGAAGTAGGGTAATTTTCACCATCAATAGGTAACCCTGTAACTTCTGTAATTATTTCTTCAGTTGCTATGACCTCCAACCCTTTTACCATGGCCTTCCCTTCAGACAATCTATGGGTGAACTCAAGTGAAATGTCTTCATCAAAATCATCCAGCTTTATGAAGTAGTCAATTCATCCACAATTTTTGAATTTGGCCAGGCAAGGTGCATCCTGCAGTAATACATCGTGCACTGTGGGTTCATTTCGAATTAACCCACCTCCCATTGTATGCAATCAAAAAAACACTTGGCGGTTTCCTTCCTACAATTCTATCTGAAAGTAAAATTCACCTTCCTGCAACACTTTCTAACTTTCCAATGCCAATGTCAACTGAATTTTCCTTTTCTAACTTACCTTTTGTTTGCAACACAACTTGAGATATGACAGGGTCAATAATGGAAAGGAAAGAGTAATAAAGGAAATCTATAATGGAGAGAAATGGCGGCAAAAATTGGTGTCACCTGAGCCGTCCTCTCACTCATATTTCAAATCAACTCAATTTAAATTTTGTTGATGTAGACCAGCATGGACTGACACGTGGGAAAAATATTCACATCTTTTTCCTCCCCCCCAACCTAAATTTGGGCATGTGTCCACACATGTGGAATAATGATTTGATAGGTTAGGGAATATTGGTATGCTATGGTGAACGTCCATACTAACGTACATCAATTAAATGAATGCACTTAAAGACAATTAAGATATAGCAATTAATGCACACATACTTGAATATGTGGAGGATTTGTTGCAAAGATTGTGGAGAAAGTACCACTCACCTTTGAAAGAAATAAGTTGAGAAATTAATGAAGATGAGGTGGAATGAGGTGGAGTGAAGTGATGGAATAGAGAGAAAAGTGGAAATGGATGGGCGGATGGGCAGATGGGTGAAGAAATGGACTCCTATGAAAGTGGAAGTCTTTATTATGACAAGTACGTACCTTAATTAGCTAGAAGGAGGGACACTAGGTCCACTTCCTTCAACTGTAGGAAGCTCAGATGCTGCATGTTGAGTGAATTGCTATAGGAACTCCTCCTTGGAAGTTGGCTTGTGATGCAATCTGAGGCGTTGACCATTGACAAGTAGCTTAAATTTGATTGGTTCAATAGTAATGAGTTGTACAACACCATTAGGAAATACTTCAGCAACTTCATATGGTCCTAGCCACCTTGTTTGCAATTTTCCTGTATTTTCTTGATATCTTGAGTCATAGAGCAGGGCCCAATCTCCTAGTTTCAATTTCTTTTCCTTGATGAATTTGTCATGCCACTTGATTCTCTGATTCTGCACTACCTCTGTGTGATGCAAGGATGCTCTTCTCATCTCATCCAAAGCATTTAGCTGCAAGATTCTTTCTCTTTGTGCCTCAGAAATATCCATCCCCAAATCTACTGTAGTCCTAAGAGTCTTATGTTAAAATTAAATGGGCATCATGGTTGTATTTCCATACAGTAACTCAAATGGAGTGAAGCTTGTTGTTTTCTAGGTAGTTCTATAGGCCCAAACAACTTCTGGTAATTTTTTTGCACAATCCTTTCTGTGGATAGCTACTATTTTGGTCAAAATAGATTCAATTTCTCTATTGGTTACCTCAACTTGGCCATTAGCCTAGGGGTGATAAGGAGTAGACTTTTTGTGCCTTATGTTGTACTCATTAACTAGTGCTGCAACAAGGGTTGATGTGAATTGAGCCCCTTGATCAATCACTATTTCTCGTGGAACTCCATACCTTGTGAAAATCTCCTCATAAATAAATTATGCAACCTTGTTGTCTCTTGCATGCTTCATGGCCTTAAATTCTACCCACTTTGTTACATAATCAATGCATACCAAGATATAAGACTTACCATTTGATTGAGGGTCAATGGGTCATACAAAATCCAATCCCCACTTTTCAAAGGTAGTGATTAATACCTAAGGGTAAAGTGGCATCTCATCAGATTTGGTTGGCCTACCCATTCTTTGGCATCTGTCACATTTTCTTGTATACCTTCTTGCATCCTTGTGGAGTGTTGGCCAGTAATATCCCAAGCTCAAAATCTTCATTGTTGTCCTCTTGGTTGCAAAATGTCCTCCACATGATTCATTGTGGCATGCATGCAAAATGTCATATGTCTCATCTTCTCTCACACATCTCCTCATGACATGGTCTGGTCTAGTATAAAACAAACATCCAACAATCCATGAGAAAGGAAAATATTTTTCAATGAGTTCCCTTCTCTCCTTTGGAGAGAAGTGAGGAGGAACTCTACCTATGACCAAATAATTAACTATGTCAACATACCAAGGTGTTTGTACACTGATAGAGAATAGATGCTCATAAGGAAAAGAGTCATATATGGCTTGATTATCCCCTGATGTAGTCAACCTTGAAAGAAAATCTGCAACAACATTGGTCTTCCCTGTCTTATCCACAATGGTTATGTCAAACTCCTGCATCAACAATAACCATCTTGCCATCCTACTAGAGATCAAGGGTTTATTCATGAGACACCTAATGGTTGCATGATCAATGTGCATAAAGATTTGGTAACCTATTATGTAATGCCTGAATTTTTTTAGGGCATAGATTACTACCAGCATCTCTTTCTCTATCACTGTATAATTGAATTAAGCTCCCTATAAATTTTTGCTGACAAAATAAATGGAATTTTCAATAGATCCTTCTTTCTGTCCTAAGACTACTCCTATGGAATTATCTGATGTATCAGTATGGATGTGGAAAGGAATCTCCCAATTAGGTCCTTTGAGTACATGAGCATGAGTCAAAGCTAGCTTCAAGTCAAAAAATTCCTTGTCACAAGCTTCAATCCATTGGAATTCAACATCTTTAGTGAGAAGAGTATACAATGATGTTGCTATCTTGCTGAAATCCTTGATGAAACACTTATAATATCTTGCTTGGCCCAAGAAACTCCTAACATCCTTTTTTTTTGCAGGTGTGGGTAGATTTGTGATCACCTCAATCTTTGCAAGATCTGCTTGAATTCGTTTGTGGGAGATGTAGTGGCCAAGAACTACACCTTCCTGCGTCATCATGAAGTACTTTTCACTATTTAAGGAAAAGTTTTGGTCTTCACATCTCTGTAGGACTCTCCTAATATTTTCCAATGCTTGATTAAAATCAGCACCATAAGTGGTAAAGTCATCCATGCAAATTTCCTTGCAGTCAAGAGAGATATCTGAAAATACGCTAACGACTGCCCTCTGAAAGGTTGCAGGTGCATTGCATAAGCCAAATGGGAGTACTGAGTATGCATAGGTCCCCCATGGACAAGTAAAGGTTGTCTTCTCTTGGTCCTCTAGTGCAATCTGGATCTGGTTGTAGCCACTGAATCCATCTAGAAAAGAAAAGTATTGCTTTCCTGCAAGTGTGTCCAAAAATTGATCTATGAAGGGTAAGGGAAAATGGTCCTTCTTGGTGGCAGTATTAAGTTCCCTATAATCAACACAAACTTTCCATTTCCCTCCTTTCTTGAGAAAAATAACTAATGGAGACACCCACTGGCTATTCGAAATGGGGTAGATAAACCCTGCATCTAGCAATTTATACAGTTCCACTTTTACAATTTCTCTTAGTGCAGGGTTAATTCTTCTTTGTGGTTGCCTCACTGGGGTGCAATCATCTCTAATGTAAATTTTGTGTGTACAAAGTTTAGGGTCCAATCCCTTCATATCATGATAATCCCACACAAATGCATGCTGGTGGGTCCTTAATAAGTTTTCTAATAACAATTGATGTTCTTCACTTAGTTTGTTGTTAAGATTCATATATCCTCCCTCTGACACCTGCACTTGTGTAGTCAACTCTATCATGGATACTTCATTAATGCATGGTACCTTTAGTTCATATGGAAAGAATGTATAGGTCACACCTGTTGCTGCAAGAAGTCCGGCTACAGGAAGAGTGGCTACAGGAACGGTGGTTGTAGGAAGAGCAGGCAAAAGTGTCTTGACTGGAACAACAGAATGAGAAGATGATGCTTCTTCCACTTCACAATGATTCTGAATGATGTTAGCCATTACTTCATCCTCATCTTGAAGTTGCATGAAGGAGCTTCTGCCTAACATCATAAGTTGTGCCATAGAATTAACTTCCTCGACCTCTTCACCAACATGTGGCCATATGGGATCATCCTCGTCATGAGATGGCTGAGTAGGAGGATAAAGAACATAATTTTTAGTGCTCTTTCCATTTGAAATGGTCATGTCACATGACCGGAATCCAATATATGCATCTGCAGTTGCTAACCATGGTCTTCCAAGAATAATGGGATACCCACCTAGTGTAGCTTTAGGGGAAAGAATCATGAAGTCTGTTGGGTACTCCCAGGAGTCTAAAACTACCACAAGATCCTCCAATATACCATTAGGCTTAATAGTAGAAATATCAGCAAGCTGTAGGACAATAGGAGTAGATCTCATACTTGCAACATTTAGTTGTTGTAGGATGTCCTTGGTCATTACATTGATTGCTACCCCTAAATCAATTAGAGCATTCTTAATTTGGATCCCATTTATAACAACTGCTAGCACAGGACTACCTGGGTCATTGTACTTGGGGATAATCACTTTTCTAAGGATGATGTCAGCTAGCTGTCCCACCACATGAATTATAGTTGGGTTTTTCTTTTTCCTACGTGGCTTCTTAAGGCATGCTTCCTTGATTTCCTTGCAATAGATTGGGACATCCTTTATGGCTTGGAATAGAGGGATCTGGACACATATATGCTTCAGTTGATCCAGGATGTCAAAAGTTGTATGATGTTTTTCTTCCTTCTTCTTGGCAATTTCCAATATCTAAGGAAATGGTAGTTCTTGATCAGTCTGCTTGGTTGGGACTGGTTCAAGATTTTTAGGTGCACTTGGTTGAATGGGATCATCTAGAGGTTCCTCTTCCTCTTCCACAGGAAGCTCAGTGATAATGGGCTTGGAAGGGGTTGGTAAAGTAGTTCTTGAATGCAAGTGGATGACATTTACACTCACATCATATGCAGGGAATTGATTTGAATCAACAAAGTATGCATGCTGCTACTGTGGTTTGTTATTTGGATTGGGTGTGGGTTGAGCTGGTAGCTGAGTAGGTTTGGGTGGGTTTGAGCTTGAATTAATAGGCGGAGGCATGATAGAAGGATTTTGGGGATGAGAAGGTGGCTGCATGTAACTGGTTGTCTGGGTTCGCCATTGTTGTCCTCCCCTCCATTGATTTATTTGCTACCAATTTCCTGGAGGTGGTTGCCAATGCCCTTGATATTGCTTCCAATTCCCTAGAGGTTGCTGCCACTAGGGTGGAGAGTTTTGATGATTAGGCCAAGCATTTGGAGGGTTACCCCAAGGCTGTGGTGGATATCCTCCATAACTGGATTGATATGGGGGCTGCCATTGGTTACTGGATGAATAGGAATTGAAATATGGCCCAACATAAGATAGTGAATTTGGTTGCATACCTTGTCTTGGAGCCCAAGGCTTCCTTTGTGCAACATAGTAGAATTGATCTTTAATATGGATTGGTTTGAACTCTAGTGGAATATGCTTACTTTCAATATTAGCTACCATCTTGGATCTGCAATCCTTCTTCTTCTGTCTGCAATGGGAGAATTACTCTGCCAACACTACCTCTACCTCATCTTGTTTCTTCTTGTCCTGAAATGTATCTAGCTGAGTAGCTAGATTGTTTATAATGTATTGCTTGAAATCTTCCAGCAAGTGTGTGATCTCCATTCTTGAGACTCCACTGGTAGATGATTTACCCATAGAGGATTGGTAAGCTCTCTCTTTCTTTGAAGCTTCCCTAGAGTAGTTTTGGAATATTTTCTTGATGTCTTCCCAAGGAACTTGGGTGATATCTTCTCTTGCCATCAGGTCCAAGGTATCAATGCAACTCTCATTGATTCCTCTTAAGAAAAGAAAGCAACTTCTGTGATTCTTCATTGAGGGTATGGTGTGGAGGTTTCTATAAGAAAAACATAAACCTTGAAATGTAATCTTCCAGACTCTTATCCTCCTTTTGTTGCATCCTGAAAATGTCATCCCCTCTCATGTTACTGCCCTTGCAATATTCCTTGTATTTCTCAAGGAACTTTGTCTTCATGTCCTCCCAAGTTGCCATAGTATCCCTACCTAGGCTCATGAACTATCTTAATGCAACTTATTTTAGAGTGGTAGGAAATAGTTTAAGCCTATGGGCATCAGTGGTATAATCATAACTCCTGCAAAGTATGTCAAACTCAAACAAGAAGGTATTAGGATCTTTTGTAACTAGTCCATAAAACTTAGGAAGAGTTGAAGCAGGGATATTCTTGAGGTTGTCCACTTCATTCTGATGGGCAATGGGGAAAGGAAAATCTAGTTGGTTAGGTTTGTTTCTATTTGCATCGCCCATGCCTGCTAGATGGATTTCCCAAAAAAAGGGATTCTCAAACTAATTTTGGTCTTCAGTGGAAGCTTCAGAATTGGTCAAATCAGGAAATGCATCAACAAAGGGGTTTAGCTCTTCTTCTTCTTCTTCGTTCCTTGGCAGATTTGGAAGCTCTTCTAGCTGGAATGGATCAAGATTGTTAGGAAGGAATCTCCCATAAGCATCTCTTCTCCTTCCTCTAAGCATATAGTATCAACTCACTATCAGCCATCTCACACAAAGAATTGGTAAAGAATAAGGGGGGGTCATTAATTTCTAAATGAGGGGTATGCTAAGAACAAATCTCAAAAATACTACAAGGAAACTATCAATGACTCCAAAGAACTTCCTAGTTTGACACCATCCCCAACAACAACGCCAAAAATGTCTGCCTCCTACAATGATTCAATAACTAGGAATTTACAGTCACGATTCAGAGATTGGACATCTAACCTGAATAGCTATTTCAATCATCATGAAGGTGCATTTAACTTATCAACCCAGGGACGTAAACTTGAAATAGGTCAGCACAGTATGTGCACTAGGAACCCAAAGTAGTCATTTTCATTCTACAGCTAAGAAAGACACAATGCTGAAAGTAAATTTCTTAGAAAGGAATAACATAAATGCTAACCATGAATCAACAATTACACCAAGATGAAATGCATGAAAGAAATGAAAATATGAGCAAACAAACAGGGCACTACTCTGTCTTCTTTGGCTGCAGGAATAGTCACATAATGGAATTCTAGTGGCTACATGAACAATGGGTGCCATATTTTTAACTAATTACTGAACAAAAAGTAATACTAAACTAATACTAAACTAAATGACAGACTACTCACCAAGTGGTCCCCCTTGAATAAGTATCCTCTAAAAATAATGAGAACTCAGATGCTCAAACTTAGAACTTCATTTTATTCACTATAAATCATGAGTACAAAAAAATATATATATGTATTACTGAAAACTCAAGAATGCAAGTACAATATCAAATCGTGCAACCTTCAGAGAAGGAGCATCTGATATTTATTTATACTACCAACTAAATGAGGCAATCAACTCCACGAACTAGGAGGATGCCATTTAGGGAAAACAGAGAAAGTGGGACAACGGTTATGCATGCATGGAATCCGGTTAGACATGCATGTCCAACTGCAGATTTAGCGCTGCAATAATGCACACATTTGCTCAACATCAATAATGACCACTACAAGGTGGTTACATTCGGTTTGCATGAGGAATTTCCTACCGTCGACCTCCTTTGACCTTTGAATGATTCCCTTGTTGGACATTATGGTGCATGCCTAGCTGGCGGTGTCTTCCTCAATTTAGCATCCTCAAATTAAATATGTATGACAATGTTAGTATGCACAATAATTGCATATATGTAACCACCTTAAGGAACATTCATTAACCACATGAAAAATTAATATAGACAGTCCATATAACATGCCATTCTCATTAAAGGTTTGTAGAAATAAGATTAAGCCCAATGTCTATAGTTTGAGAAAATATCATAAAAGTATCAACACTTAATGTCAAAGTCCATGATAACTTCAGCAACTAAATCACAAATTCTACCCAAAAATGAGACCATAAACTAGACTCATCAGCCCCAACTTTCCATCTTAATCAAATTTTTACGCTCATCATCTTTGAAGAATTGGGCCCTTGCTTACACATTTCTCTTCTTTTCCTTATAAATTTTATGGCCAACCATTGACATCCTAGTCATAGTAGCAATCATCTCCTCATTTACGTCCACTTCCAGGCCCTTTATCTGAAGCTTGTGGTTATTCCGTCAAGAAAAAAATTCCACCGAGGCATTTGGGTCATGCCCATCAACCTTTCTAAAAAAGGCATGAAATTCCCGTGACGGAGAATATTACATAGCTTCTTTTTCTTCCTCAGGCCCACACAAGAGTGTGGCTCTATTATGCTTTTGTTTCCACCCATCTCTTCAAACACCAGAAGAAGAAAACCCTTGCGATAATCACTCAACCGAATGCCAGAAATCCAAACTAAACCCACAAAGCGTGTGAGTCGGGAGATGGTACTAAAGATTAAATGCCACCACCGCATCAACTCAGCCCACACAATCATTTCTCATTAATATCCTCACTTTCTAATGAAGGATAGAGCCCTCCTCCCACACACGATACTCATTTAACGTGACAACCTCATTGGAAAAAAAATCAGCCAATGAGTTTCCTTCTTGGAAAATGTGAGATACGTGGGTCTCTTAACAAAAACTTAACATGATTATAGTATATTTAATTAATTTTTCCACATTCTAGCTAGGCTGATGAGTTCCATGAAGATAATTGATGATATGTAAAGAATCGCTTTCGACCCATATTTTGGAGTAACCTCTATCCACAACATATTTTATGCTTATAAATGCAGCCTCTGCCTCAACACAATGATTTTTCTGATTTCCCAATGGGAGTGCCACCACGCCTAAGAGTCTTCCATATTCATTCCTCAACACCCCCCCCACATCCTATAGGCCTAGGGTTACCCTTTGATGCCCCGTAAAAATTAACTTTAACTCACCCTGAAGGAGGTTGTTGCCACTTAGTACTTAATCTAGTATTTAACCTGGACTTAGGATTAATGTCAGGAATAGATGTGACTTTCTAGTTAGAAATCACCAAGAGGTCATACCTAGTTAGACATGCAGTAGGGGCACAATGAGATGAATCAGAATCAATAATAGTGAAATTCTCCAGAATTGCCCGATGAATCTTGATGAAAAGACTGCCAACTTTTAGCTTAGAGTCATGAAAGATTTTGTTATTTCATTCTTTCCATAACCCCTTCGCAATATGCAAGGCCATAATATCCCAAAGCCATCAGAGAATAGGGGAGGTGGATGGGCACTTCCATTGGTCAAAAAATTTATCAAGGGAATCCGAGAAAACCCAATCTAGATTCCAAAGACCAAGAAATTTGTTTCAAAGAAGAGAGGAAAAATCACACCCAAGAAAGATATGGAAAGCACTCTCAACATCAGCTTAAAAAATATCACATCTATTAGTAATAGAAAATCCCCTTTTACAGAGATTGTCCTGCATTAAGAATTTTCCTTGCATAAGTAGCCAGAAGAAGACATTCACCTTGGGAATCAACTTCTTATTCCATAAAGTCCCCTAGAAAGGAAGAGAATCAGGCTTTTCCAATGAATTAACAAGGGAAAAAGCCACCGAGAACTTACCATTAGCACAGGGAGCCCAAAAAATCCTATCCGGCCTAGGGAAAATGGGGATACAAACATTACACAAGAAGTCCTTTAGGACCTTCAATGACGGGTCCCAATCCTGGAAGTTTTTCCACTCCCCATTATGAAAGTAATCAGCCATCCTAATGCCAAATAAATGTTTGCACAAAGGAAAAATGACAAGAGCCCAGGGAAGATTGGTTAAAGGTTTAAAGTCACACCAAGCATCCTCCCAAAAGAGAATTTTGGTACCATCACCTAACAACCATCTAACACCATTAGCAATCAAGTCCCTGCATGAAACAATATTCCTCCAAAAGAAAAAACCAGAAGGAACATCATCAGAGGTCAACAAATTCCAGGATCTCCCAAAGCCATGCAAATACTTGTTACTAGACAAGGAAGCCCATCTTGCTTCCCCATTAAGGAGCCTCCAAAAATTCTTCGACAAGAGAGCCTTATTGAAAGCTTTTAAATTTCTGATGCCAAGCGCACCCCATTTCTTTGGTTTACAAACCAAATCCCAAGCCACAAGAGGAATCCTAGCTTTGGTTTCAACACCCAACCACAAAAATATTCTCATTATTTGTTCCATTTTCTCTTCAAATTTGAGAGGAATTCTAAAGAGACTCATTACATACAGAGGCATATTTTGAAGAGTAGAAGAAATGAGCTGCAAATTCCCCGCCTAACTGAGAAGCACCCCTTTCCAACCTGCCAAATTTCTGCTGAATTTATCCAACAGACCCAACCAGAAGGACTACAGGATCTTAGAGATACATAAAGGAAGACCCAAGTAAATAAACGGGAGCTCAACCCTATTGCACGATAGAATCTTGGCAAGCTTTAACTACAGAGCTTCAGGAGTGTTAAGGAAAAAAAATTGACTCTTGGGAAGATTAATCTATTGACCAGAGGCCTTCTCGTAAGCCTCAATCAACCCCTTCATAGATCCAACTTCACAAACAAAGGATTCACCCATCAGAATAGTGCCATCAACAAATTGTTGATGGGTAATAGGATCACCTCTAGAAGAAGGAGAAAGGCCCTTCAGAGACCCGGTCGATAAAGCCTTCTAAATATTTCTACCAAGAGCCTCTGCCATCAAGATGAAAAGCAACAGAGAGATTGGATCTCCCTGTCTTAGACCATGTGAGCTCTAGAAAAAACGGGAAGGAGAACCATTCACCAACACAACAAAAGAGGGAGTAGATATGAGCTAATCAACAAGTTGAAGAAACTTTTGACAAAAACCAAAGCAATCCAACACCTCCAATAGAAATCTCCAATTTACCCTATCATAAGATTTAAGAAGGTCTAGTTTCAGGAAGAAGCCTGACTTATTAGAAACATTAATAGAATGAGCAAGTTCATACATAGTTATAATAGATTCCATTATCTGTTGGCCCTTGAAAAAGTCACTTTGCTATTTAGATATTAGATCCATAAGGCACTTTTGTAGTTTAGTGGCAAGCACCTTCGATTTTTTTTAATAAACAGAGTTACATAAACTGATCGGACCATACTCACCAAAGCTATTAGGATTAGTAGACTTGGGGATCAGGATAATAGAGGATGCATTCAACTCTCTGAGTAATCTTTTGGAACCAAAGAACTCCTTGGTGGCATTAATCGCATCTTCCGCAACAATCTCCCAGCACAAATGAAAGAACATAAAAGGAAAAGCATCAGGCCCTAGGTCCTTATTTCCCTCAAAAGAAAAGACTACATCCTTTACTTCCAAGGTAGAAGGGATAGCTATGAGCTCGTTATTTAGGTCCTACGAAACTAAATTGGGGATAACATCCAATGAAGCCTCCACACTATTATGGTCCCACACAAGATCATCCTTAAGCAGGTGCTTGAAGAAGTTAGTGTTCACTCTCCTAATAGCCTCCTCATCCTCCAACAACGAGCCATCAGCCAAACCTGAGGAGATTGTATTAGATGACTTATGCTTGAGGGCAGTAAGATGAAAGGACTTGGAGTTGCGGTCCCTAAATTTTAACCAAATTGCACGAGATCTTTGTCTCCAGAAATCTTCCTCCTTTGCAACAATGTCATGCAACTGAGTGAGAAGGCCATCCTCTTGCAACTGGAGGTCCTCTGATAAGCCCTTTGTCTGAATGGTCTCCTGGATAGCATCCATCCTTTTAATAAAAAAATTATTAGATTAAAAAATATGACCAAACGAATCTCTATTCCATTTACTGATATTTCTTTTGGCTACTATGAACATCACACTACCATCAATATTCACTTTCCACCATTTCTTAATACAATCCATAAACCTTGGATCCCTTAACCACATGGCTTCAAACTGAAAATGAAAATGCTTCTTACCCCCAAGCCTATCAACCACAAAAGAGATAGGAAAATGGTTAGACCTACATCTCGTAATAGAGGAAAGGGAACAAGAAAAATCCACAAACCAAGACACTGATGTCAAAGCTCTGTCTAGCCTAACTTGAATATTATCCACACCAACACGCTTGTTGGACCAAGTAAACTTAGCCCTAGTCATCTTAACACCAATAAGAGAATTATCATCAATGAACATTCTGAAATCCAGACAGCTATCCAGATTGGCCTACAAAGCACCCACTTTCTCATTATCACACAAAGGAGTGTTGAAATCTCCCATCACTAGGTAGGGGCTTTCGAAGAAATTCAGTCAAAGACACCCAAGGTCATCCCATAACTTCTTCTTGGCCCTCTTTAGGTTAGGAGCATACACATTGGATATAACCCAAGAGTAAGAGTCCCTGATCAACACAAACTTCATCTCCACATGATTAAAACCTTCCGCAATAGGGAAACCTTTTATCAGTCTAGCATTCCAAAAAGTTGCAATACCACTCGAGGCTCCCTCAGAGCTAGCCCCATGAAAACCATAGTGCTTAAAAAAGAGATTCTTCAAAGCTTCCAACTTATCAATTTGCATTTTTGTTTCTTGAATCAGAAAAATGTCTGTCTTATGGTCCCAGACCAAGTTCTTTGGGAGGTCTTGTTTATGCATATTATTCAACCCCTTGATGTTCCATGAAATAATCTTCATTTGCATGATGAGGGGGTGCTCTTTGAGCACAGATCAAAGAGGATTTTCTAAACCCCTTCTGCAATATCCTACTTACAATTCCTCTCCCTAATTTTTTGCAGAGAGGGTCTCCCTTGGCCCCTCTATTCAAACCCACAGTCTGCTTTTTGTCTTCTCATGGTAACACCTTTATGGGGATGAGGAGGAGGAGAAGTAGAGGAATTCTTCTTTCTTCCCCTCACTGGAATAAAACCTTCTTCCTCCTTACTCCCTATATCTGTAACCACGAAATCACCATCACTAACCACCAGCCTAGATGCATGGTCTAGTGGGGGGGACGGGGAAACAAAAGTATTCAAAATGGTATGTTTAGGGGAGCACAAAGTATCCAAAACATGATCCACATCCCGATCCATAGAATGGCCAACAACCTCCTCCACAAATTTCTCAGACTCCTTGTCAACCTCAGGATGAGGGGTAGAATGATCTTCAATATTAAATTCACCCTCCAAGCCATTGCTAGCGCTGAATCACCCTGTTTCGGAGGAACCAAAGTCCTCTTGGCCTCCTTGACCTTCCAAACCTTAGTTTGTAGAATAGCCTTAGGCAGGGCCACCTTAACAGGGCAATCCTTAGTCTAATGGCCCACTTTTTTACATTTGAAGCAAGTAAACAAAATATTTTCAAAGACAATCTGTTGCTTCTAGGATCTCAACTTTGAGTTAAGGTGAAAGAATTCAGGCATCATGACATCTTGGTCAATCATGACACAAAATCTTGTTGCAACCGTCCACCTTCTAGAGAGAGTGGCCTCATCAATAGAGACTAACCACCCAATAGAGTTAACCACCGCCTTAAACACTTCTTCGTCCCAATATTCCAAAGGCAAGTTCGACAACTTAACCCACATAGGGGATGACTGAAAAAGGCACTTGGATAGATCCATCCAAGGCACCCAAGGGTGTAAAACCAAAGTAAGACACCCAAAGGACCATGGTCCTTTTGCAAACACCGCTCTTAGGTATTCATCACAAGAAAAGGAGAATAATCCTTTAGCCATAGCCACAACTTCAACCTAGCCTTTTAATGCCCACTTCTTATGAACCCAAGTGTAGACCTCCTCAATGTTAGGTCGAGGACCTAAAAACTTGCCAACCAGAGAGAAGTCCATTCTAGCAATATTTTCGTCAACAAGAGAATCCAAAATAGACAAGGCGAAGCCACCTTCAATGTTGGAAGAAGAAATTGATTTAGATGCAACGCCTTTGCCCTTAAGTTTTGAGGAAAAAAGGTCAGTCCTTCTTTACCCCAACAACGATGACTTCCCCACTAGTCGACAAACCCCCATTGGAGCATGCTCAATCCAGGGAAGGCTCAGATTAGCCGCAAATGATTCCTCAAATGGGGCCCACCCATTATCACCAGCGATCGTCTAACCCTTGGGAGCCTTTGGAAACACATCCTTCAGAGGACAACAATCACAAGATTCCTTGAAGGCCTCAAACACACACTTTCCCTCAAAAAAAACATCTTTGACCACATCCTCACTGCACAACCCATCCTTCCCAACCTCGCCACCAAAGAGCACCAACGCATTCACACTACATGATCTATCCTTCCCAACAACAACATCAGAAAGCCCCAAATCCATAGACTGGCCGAACTGAAAGTTGCCATGATTTCCAGGCATTGAGTTCAAATTCAAATTACTCAAGCCTGCCACTGAACCAGCATTCTCCCCAATGGTCTCCTCGCCAACGGTCTGCATCGATTACCCTTCCCTAATTGAGATATTTATTGGGCATCCTATTGAGATGCTTCTCTTTGGACTTTCTTTGTTGGCTTCCTCTTTGTCAATTGACTCTTCAACCATCACCCTTTCTTGCTCTATCTAAACCATGCTTTCAATCTCCTGATTATGCTCCATTTTAGGCATGTTATCATGCATACCACACTCTTGAACCTCCACAATAACGTTGTCCTCACTAATTTGTTCATGGATTAGCTCTCTGTCAATTTCATTTTCATGCTCTTTCTGGTCACAACTTGTCAATTTTGTTAGCCCACATATATTCTCTTCATTGATAGTAACAAATAAAGGTATTTCTTCAAATAAATCAGTTAAAACATGCACCTTAACATTTTTTTCCACCTCTACAACTAGTTGTTCCTAATTTTCTTCTTCATGAAAAGATGAATGCTTGGTGTATAAACTTGAAACAAAAACCTCAAGATCATTCAAAATTAAGTCCTCCTCAATCTCATTTTTTCTTTTCTGTGAAAGAGGATTGTTTATTACCTTGTCGCAGCCTTGTTGAGGAGTCAAAACTTCAAAAATTTGAACACTTTCTTGTTGTTCTAAAGCTAAAATGGTTGTGATATGTGTTTCACCTTCTTCATCACTCACAAAACATGGTAATTCAACAAATAAATCAATTAAAACTTGAAAATGATCATCTTTTTCTTGATCTATACCCTGCTGCTCTTGATCTACAACCTCATTTACCTCTTGTAACAGGTCTGATCTATCAACTTATTGCTTTATATCCTACTGCTCTAGCTAGCTATGTTCACTATAAGATCTCTTTGGAGATACAATTGGACAACCTAGATAAACCTATGGATTTTCTTGGGATGTTAGAAGAAAAATAGTCTCTTCAAGAAGCTGCTCTTGAGGGATTGTGACTGAACCTGGTCAAGAATAGGTTCATCTTGTATGAAGCATAGTGTATTGAAAATAGGAAATCCTTTTCCAAAAGATGGGTTTGGAAAGGAAATAGCTGGGTTAGCTTCTTGCTTAAGTATAGGTTTTTCTAATGAAGGAGAAATGGCTAATTGTGATTCCAAATTTGCAAGTTTCTCCTCATATTTCCTTTTTTGAGCTACCAACTCTTCTGCAAAAAGTTTTGCAAATTGTCTTCCTTGTGCCTCTAATTCTTGCCTATGAAGTTGGCCTTGATGAGCCAACTCCTCCTGCTCATAGAGATAATCTTGATAAGAAAATTCTTCCAACTAAAAATTGATCTCTTGCTCCCTGTGAATGTCATCCATTTTCTTCTTGAAGCCTAGTAAGTTATCTTTAATCATGTTTGTCATTTCTCTAAACTCCATAATTTCAGAATTTTGAGGCTGTTTGGAAGATTGGGCAGGGGTGGGTGGGAGGTAAGCATGTTGAGCATGCTGATATACTACTATTGCTTGGTTGTTTGGGATAAAACTAGTAGCATTTTCAATCTGATATGAATATTGAAAAGGTTCTACAACTACATTTTGGCAGAATGAGGGAGTAGGAACATAATTTCCTTGATAGTTTGACATATTTGAACCTTCTAAAGAGCTAGATTTTTCATAAAATTCTTTCCTAAATATAAATCCTAATCCTTGATAGTCTTTAAGCTTCTGGATTGTTGAAATCAGTAGATTTGAACTTGTAGAGTCTCTAGGTGTGTGAGATACTGTCTTTGAAGGCTGATCTTGTTGATATACACACCAAATATCAAAAATGTATGAGAACTCATGGATTGTAATAGTTCGATCAGGCCCACTGGGCATGCCAAAAACTATTATCAACTACAATTGCAACCTAGCTAAGCCTAGACTCAATTAATCCTGTTGAAACATTAGAATATCTTCAGGTTGTGGGTACCCTATAGAGAAGATAGACCTCCAGATTATGGGTTGGTTCCCCTTTGGATATCATAAAACTAATGAATCTGATGGGAATAGGGTAAAAAGGCTTTAAAATGAGTGGTAAAACTAAACTTAAAAGGATGGTGATGCACCTAAATGAAATAAACATGCAAAATAATTCACAACTATTTTTTCAAAAAAATTCTATTCACATAGCTCATAAAAGGGAAATTTGATCACAATGATGTTTCTAAAGAAGGCTTAATAATCTATCTTTTTTCAGAAGGAAAACTATACTTCACAACTTGGGAGACAAAATAAACACAAGCACAACCTAAGACTCGTGATGGAAAAATTGTGTTTATGCATGTATAATAATGAATAAGACAACATTAGAGGTTTTGGTGATTAAAACACATTAACTTCATCAAAATCATTCATAAAGACACTCACATTAACCTGAGAAGGTAAAATTGATAAATCTTGAACAAATGTAGTAGGAAAATACTGCATAAATGAAAATAATAATTAAATTTTAACCTACTGCTTTGTATAAATTTGTAAAGTGAGTTACAAAACTTCTCAATCTTTGTAGTGTGCAAGAGAAAAGATAAGCCAAAATCAAGAAAAAACCTAAGTCTTTTCTCCTATATACAAAAAGAGTCTCAAAGTGCCAAGAGGTGGCACTTGCAGTTAGCTGCATCTAAAAATATTTTTCCATGAGCAAAAGAGAAAATCCCTCAAAAGGGGGCTCAAAATTGATGTAAAATGAGCTAAAATAACTACAAACTCTGTCTCATGATCAGTTTGACCAAAGAGCACTCAAAAAACACTCCAATTTGACCTTAAGTAAAAAAGAATCTCCCAATAATCTCAAGTGCATGAATCACTCCAATCTTTAGTCTCTGTTTAGCTCAACTTCACTCTCCTTGTTCTTTTGCATGATTCAAGGACATAACTAAAGTGTTCTGAACTGGTGTTAATGAAATACTCAAGGTGAGGTCCGTATAATTTCACTTCAGTATAAGTCATCCATTTTCCATTAATGCATCTATACAACTAATATTTAGGTGATTTATAGAATGTATCACTTTAAATACTAGTTTACAATAGTTTACTCTTTCCCTTAAATCACGCAAAAGACAAAGGGCTCTAAGGTTGTGATAAAAAGAGGCTTAAGGTGCATGATCTAAGGCTTTTGAACTAGGAAAGATAAGCCTAAACATTAGCCACTTAATACATTTTTTTAAATAAACATGGAAAATACCCACTGTTGGGTCGACCCAAATTAGGGCTTCATTTTCAACAAAGAAAAGAACAAGAAACCTAGCCCTACAGACTCATTTTCATTTTTCACTTGTTTGTTGAAATTCTTCCCTTCGACCTCGATGCTAGGGTTTGTATCTGTAGCCTCAATAGTAGAGTTTCAAAGCTCTTGTTGTCCTCTTCTTAGGCATGATACTCTGGTAAGTTTTCCTTTCTTCTATTATGTGTTTTGCTTCCTCTGCTCCTTTGGTATAGAATGAAGACTGTGGTCTCATTCCTCTGCACTTGGCCATTTTAATAATATGTTTTTTCCATCATGTATGTGGTGGCTTACACCACTTATTCTGCTTATTTACCTCCATGAGAGGCGACAACTTCTTTTGCTTGAATCTTTATTTTTGAGACTTTACCTTGCATTCCTGAAAAGTATGGGTTTAAAACCCTCCATTATTGTTATGGCTTCATTTATTTATCTCTATAATAAGGACTTAAAACCCTAGGTCGGGGTTTGTATTTTCTTGAATTTTCATTTTTGACTTGGCCATGGGTTTGAAGGTGTAACCCATTATTGACTATCCTCAACCAAGGTATACTCCACTACTTGCTACTTAATGAAAACGTTCGGAGGTCTTCACTGCTATCATGTTTTGTGTATTCAAACAATTATTTCTTGAGATGGCGGAATTTTACCCATAGTTAGCCTCAGTGGATGCTACTATTTTCCCCATACTTGAGTCACTCGAGTTGCATCCTTTTGTCCTTTGTTTTCTTTTGTAACTGTCTAGATTTATCAACCCCTCAATCATTTATTTTACCATGTTGTGAACTTTCCTTAATCTCCTTTTTGATAACCCACCATCTCAATAATCATCATGGCCTCTATGGTATGCATATTGGCATTGTCACTCACAGGTTTATGAAGCTATTCCTTGTGAACTCAATAAGTATTCTTGTATTGTGTATGGTAAACAGTGATGAAGAAGCTTCAAAATGTTAGCTTCCCACTAAACTATCACCTTGAGTTGTTCTTTCCCCTCGAACTTAACATAATAGTAATATCCTCAATTACTTTTGATCATGTCTTTTCACTATTTCTTGGAAGCTTCATTCATGCCCAAATTGTCTTGATGTCCTTTTTAGCATTCTGAAGATGAGTGATCCTAATGGGTCCAATCTTAGTGAAAGCTATATTTACTTCATTATGTAGCATTGTCCATGACACCATGTGTTGTTATCCTTGGAATGTATTAGCTTTAAAGGTTATCATATCTCAATGTCTTAAGTAGATACAAAAGATGTATGATGTGTTCATGAAACTACATTACTATAAATATGCTTGCATACTATTATGTCAATGACCATTTCAGATGAATTCCATGGCATTGTCTTCTACAAGTATCACTGTATTTTAGGCTGCTCCATGACATTTTAAGGCCTTTGTAATGCTCTTTATGAAAGTGAACAGTTCATTATTATAAGTTCAAACATTTGTTCATATTTTTTCACAACATGATAAACAACAACACAACATTTTAACCTTTGTCATTTGTTTACAAAGAATGGACATAACTTATTACCTCTTATACCTCTCAAACATCGAGAGGGCAGCATGCTGGACTCAACCCTTATGGGAGCCCATTTTCTCCACATGATGTGATGTTAAACAAGATGAAACTCCATAATGTTAAATGAACATATACCTACAAAGTGAACAAACAAGTTAGCAAAAAACAATGAAGCTTAGAGCTTCCAATGATGCATTGAATCTTCTGCTCTTGAATATTCATGAAATCTACATATTTGATTAATTTTTTCATAGGAGTAGATTATATATCTGTTGATGTATGCATATGAGGATAAATTTGATTCCAAGCTCTAACACAATCTATTTTTGAAGGTGTCTCCAGAGCAACCAATCGAAGGAGTTGGAGTTGGAACTGAAGACACAACTTGACAACTTTGTGATTTTTCATTCAGGCAATGACAAATCAAACTTCCTTTCATGTTCTTTACTTCTTCAATTGTATAGTTTAATCCTTGTGTTACATTTCATCATGTACAGTCAATTACTCCCATGACTTGTGTGGGACATCATATTTTGTACAGTGAATAAAACATCAATTCTTTTATGAAAATTGTGTAATTTTTTTTGTTTTTGTAAAACATTTGCATAATAAAACTGAACTTCAATTGAAAGCATCTTTTGTGTAATGAAAAAACTTTAGCAGAAATTTGTATGTACCGGGTTTTCCTTTCTAGTTGCAAATACTTGCTCCAGCTCTACCCAATTGAGCTGTAAGCAAAATTAGGTAACAATATTTTCATCCTTATCTTTCCCTTTTGAGATTACGATTCTCAAGCTTGTTTTTCCTTGTGTTTTGAATTACCCGGTGAAAATCTATTCAAACCCTAGTAGTCCAGAAATGGAAAGAACTAAATGTTAGGGTTATGAGTACATCTCAGGGTTAATGTGTGACATGCCTGGGATAGGAGACACCAAGCTTGGGAAAGTAAATATGAATGATCTTGGAGAGAAATTCAATGCTCCCGATACATGACCCATCACAGAGAGAGTAATTGAAAGTGGATTGGTAGAGGTAGCCACATTCCTCCTGGCCATCCAATGCCCAAAGTTAATTCTTGAATGTATACGGAGTTATAATACTCAAAATTAGGAAATACGAACTGAGGAAAATCAGTTGGTGGTTAAAATTCAAAGAGCCACCTTTGCCTCATCCTTGAGAATTCTTGAAAAAGAGCCCTACTCGCCCATGGATTTCACCAACACTCAGATTGAGTTCTCACTCAAAAAGGGGTACTATCGATCAGAACATAATGGAAAATAATAGGTTATAAAAACCTAGGGGAGGAAAATCTCAATTACCTGGAAACTTACACATGAACCATTTTGTGGGAGGTATCTAACATGATTATATCACTACACTAAGTTCGGAGAAATGAGGACACCCATGGTTTTCAAGAATGGATGTACTTTTTTGTCTAAATTATACTCGGAGAGAGCCAATTTTTAGATTGGGTGACACTCATCAGTGATAGATTACACAGTCTTCTTTTTTACTTTGCCGCTGATAGGGAATCTGATATGTCTTCTTATTTAATTTATGCCATTGCAAGTACCAAACCATGACTAGGCTTGAGGCCAAGTGATCTCCCTCGTGATCAAGTACCAATTTTTGAGTACCTTGATAAGTTGCAACTGAACATGAGCTTTCTTCACCATAGGAGGATATCAAACACTTTCACTATGAGGGTGACCAAAGAATTGCAAGGAAAATTCAAGATGCAGCTTTCACCTGAAGCTATGTAGTTTGCCAATTTCTATGGTAGCCATTTTATCCAATTTCAGAGGTTCTCCTATATTAGGGCTGATGGTTTCACTGGTTTTTCTATCAAACTTCTGAGGCACCCCGAAAACAAATTTGTGATGATTTAGGTCTCCAGACAGTTGGTAGATGTCAACAAGAGATGCCAAGAGCAGAGAATTGTGATGGTACAATTTCTAGTTGGTTTCAGTCAATACACCTGTGAATCCATGTCAGATTCCCTGAATGTAGAGAGAGAAATAACCAGGTATAATTTTCAAACCTATGATGAACGTTTTGCTTTTGGACTTAATGATTATGTGAAGGATTAATTGAAACTAGGTCCTGGTTTCATCCATCTACCAACTTTGGAAGACTATTGGGAAGACTGTTTTGATGAATTCAAAGTGAGGAGAAGGAATTGGATGAGATTATCTTTAAGACAAATAGTCATCTATAATCTAGGTTGGGATGTACAAGGAATTGAAGATGATGAGTCAGATCTAGTGGACCCAATTTAAATTGACTTAATAGAAAATCAACCTATTCTTGCAATGGATTGGAGCATTAAAGAAAGATAGACAATTGAAGCAAGGATTGTTGATGTTTTCGAAAGGACTCAGGTGTGGGTCACTAAAAATAAACCTGAGCAATCCCATCCCCAAACTAGATCTTAGAACACTCAGCTGACGAGAGGTAGTAATCATCCTTCTTTGACCACAAGAACCTTTGGGGTTGCCTCACACTCAATGCCATCTGGAACTCAAGGTGACAGTGATGAAGAACCTCCTAATAAAAATGTGTTTCAACTGAATTGTAGAGAATAAATCCTAGATTTACCCCATTGGGATCAGGATAAAGGAGACAAAGAAGAAGAGGACTTAGGTAACATTGATATTAGTTCTTCCTCCTCATCTCATCGGTCATCACCTGTTAGGGAGGTAAAATAACTTCCAAAACATAGATCTCCACTTCCATCACATGATATTCAAACCAATACTCCTCCTATGAATAGAATACTATTTGACTCCTCTAGTTTCAAGGCAACCAACATCCTTGTTACCTCTGTATGGCTAGAGGATACTCTGCCAAGAAAAAGAAAGGCAATGCAATTGGATCTTCCAAAGCAAGATATGGTGGGACAATTACTTCAAAGGACCCCAAAGCCTAAGAAGTTGAAAACCACTGCTTGGCTAATTGATGATGTTGGATTAGGAAATTTATGTTTGGAAGTCACACATCCCACTACACAAAAGGTCAGCCAAGAAACTCCAAGTGAATTTGATATTAAAAAAATTAACTTGGGACCCCCTACAATGGATGGAGATGTGCATAACTTCTAGGTGTTTGCAACAAGGATGGTTGAGAGGTCCAAGAAGGATAAATAAAGAAAAGAAGAGATGAAAAGGAAAATCCAAGTCTTGACCAAATTTTTGAGATTAGTTTTTGATCTTCCTCCTCAACCAATATCTCAAGATGAGTCATCCTTTGATCTCCTGGCCCTAATAGGAAGAGAGGCAATAAGTAAAATGAAAAGCTACAAAATATTTGAAAAATCTATTGAGGAATGGAGAGACGGGTTAACTAGAAGAGGTAATCAAATTATTTTTGAATCTCTTAAATGTCTCCAAAAGGCGAATGCTTCAAGATCAGAAGTCCAAGAGGAGATTGTCACTTCTGAGAAAGAGGAAAGGGTATGGAATCAGTATGCAAATGAAATCAAAGTGATGATAGGATTTAGAATGAAAAAATTAGCCACTAAGCAGATCATATGCAACACTATTGATGCTCACTGTATGATATAGAAAAAAGTGTGGAATGAAAATTACATGTCACAAGGAAAGGCTTGCAGAAGCTTCAGGAAGTCTGAACCAAATGCAACACAATCTTTGAGGAGGTTCATAAAAATAGCATTTCCCTCATATTACAAACTGAAAAGGGAGGAAATGGGAATAATGAGAATACTAAAGCCTTAGCGAATAATTTCCAAGAGGTAGTTGATGGGATTTTTGGTTCCCAGTATTTTGATGCTGAACATCTAAGGAAGTTCAGCGAGTTGGACCTCATCCTATCTTAGACAAGGGGTCTCATGAAGACTTATGATCAAATAATTGAAGCCGTTTGAGATAGCCAACTGGTATGGAGGTTACGAATGGGGAATATAACCATTCCACACCATAAGGAGCTTCTACATGTCACAAAGGCTTTCCAATCCTTGCGGAAGTGACTTGCCATGTCTGTAGAATCTGGAAGCGAAGCACCACCATCTTTATTTTTAGTTGTTTTATTTCTTGAAAAGACTTTTAATTTTAATTAGTTATGGGCAAAGAAGGAAGTAGTTACTCATTCCCTTTATATATATATATATGTTTATTTTTAAACTGATTCTCTTTAGACATCATTAAAAAAAGACTTGATATTATATTGCTACTTTGAATACAATTTTGTTGTGAATTGAAATTTCTATTTTTTTGTGTGCATCTAGTTTACAGAGGTATTCAATATTCTTAAATCTATGTGTTTGGTTATATCTTGGTGTTTATACTTTTCATGTGTGTGGGTGTATGCATCCATCTTTGTATCAGATTTCATTTTACAAGTAATATTGGGTTTATATTTCTCTTATTTTATCTTAAGCAAACTGGTCTTTGTGCTAGTAATTTCATAATTTGTCTCATGCAAACTAGTCTTTGTGCCAACATCTTTATAATTTATTACATGTGAACTGGTCTTTGTGGTAGTGTCTTTATTACTTTTCCATTGCACTTGATATTAGGAATCTTCCTTGTATCAGGTTTTTCCTTTCCTTCTTTCAGATTAAAATCATACATATGTTTATTTCGTTTTAGTTAAATTCATTGCATATCATATGAGGGAGTTGTACCTCCAAAATTTAGAGGAAAGTCATAAATGAAATTGTCAACTTTCTAGAGTTGTTGGTAATAATCGCACCTTTCAAGTAGAAGAATCAACATTTCTTAAGGTTCCCAATCTGTTAGAAAACATGCATGAACTATAATTATTCTCATAATTTCACTCCAACCTCTACTCATCTTCGCGCAATGTAAAATACGTAGGTCAGCACCACTGGTGAAGTAACAATAGAATGAACCATCTGGTCACTCACATCTTGACATGTGAACAACCAAGACACTTGCCACTTGGAAAAAAAATACTATAGGAATCCTCAAACACTTCTATAAATTTGTATACTAAAATGTTCATTTGAGATGGAATGCAAAGCATTATAATCATACACTCTATCATAGTTAACTGGTATTTCCAGACCGATACTTTGTCACTACTATATTCAACTGTGGAAGACATTAGATCATGAAACTTTGGATTTAGAGTCTTCCAAAATACACCATCATTAACTTAAAATAGCATAACCAAATTCTTCATGGTGGAGCAATGCAGACCAAAAGACTAGTTCTCTGAACACTGATTATCTATACTATGGACTTAGGAAAATATCAAAATCATTTGGTCTTCTTTGGATGAACACTTCGACATCTATTCAATAGGTGATCATCAAAGACAACACCATATATTTCTATGCTTATCAGTCTTCATCAATCTCCCTTCTCAACTATCTCTTCACACTATACATCAATGACAACATATGTAGCATACACAAGTTTCCATCAATCTCCATATCCAATCATCTCCATACCATTGACATCAATGACAACACTTGTAGCATACTTGCAACAATATCCCCCTTTGTCATTGATGGTAACACTACTCAAACTTCTCCAACATTCCCCCCCTTTGACATCAAGGGAAAAGGGGCCCTTAATATCAAACTATTCAAAAAATTTACTATTCTCCTCCTTTGAAGATATATATCTATAAGTACATGGGAGTAACTCCCCCTGATTGCTTTAGTCCTATACTCATCTCTTATCCAACAAAACTAACCAAAAATGTATTGCATAATTATCTAATAAATCTACATATTACAATTTGAAAAGCTATCTATATAAAGCAAAAATGTACAACTTAGCTTGTGGAGGGTGAATTTCCCTAATTGGACACCTTTGATTTTGCAATGTGTGCCTCTAAATCCTTCTTTCTTGTCTCCCATTCCTTAGCAAAAGACAATTATTCCACACAGATTTTCAAACTTCAAATGGATCTCTTCACCTTCTTCTAGAGAGCTAGGTGTTGGATTCTATTGTAGCATCTTCTCCGTATCATCCAAAATTCCAGTCAGAGAAGTAATCCTTACACTTACTAGGTCTCTAAGCAAACTATACTGTACTATTATCTTCTCTTTTTTCTCTTGTAGCTAAAAAGAATGACCATGCAAATTCTCTATTTCTATCCTTGTTGTTCCATCTAGATCTTTCATAGGATCATATACTTTGAAGACCTAAGGAATTTGAGACTCAATTGAGTCCATCTAGTCTTTTATGCTGTTGGTGGAAATAGGCCAATTCAAGCAAAATTGGAACAAATTTTTTTCTTCCTCAACATAATTTTGAATATCCTTTAAGTTGCTTTGCAACTTATTATGTGATGTAGCACACTTATCGAAAGCCTCTACCAACCTTTTGTCTTGTTTATCTTCTTATTCACTTCTTTTTCCAACTTCTCCTCTTCCTTGAAGGAATCAAGGATTCTTAGTTGTTGTATACCAGACACAGATTCATCAATGGTGGCACTAAGAATGTAGTATTTCAATACTTTTATAGCTTCATCTATCATCTTTGCACTCTTTTGTTGGGTTTGCAGAATCTCCTTTCTAGCAGAGGCATGGAATGTATCACCAAGTTGCAACTTGTGCAAGGGAGATATCTTGTTCATGTCAACCTATCCTTACTGCATAGGAATTTGTACCAATTGTGTGGACATCACCGGTTGGAACTAAAATTGTATATCTAGTAAACTCTTCAAGGAATTCCCAAAAGCTTTAGAGGATTTTTTAATTGTTTGAGTGATTATCTCTTCCTTTTTCTCCTTCTCTTTCTCCCGCTCTCCACTTTCAAAGTAGTCTTTTGCACTCTTCTCTTCCTCTGAACTTTCTCACCATCTAAAGAAGGTAAGTTTTCATTCTTCTATGCCTCAGGGTCCTCCAGGTTCTCCTATTTTTCTTCTTCCTTCTGCTCAAAATTGTTTTGTGCATTTGGGAGAGGCAATACTTGTTTAGCTTGAGCTTCTTTCTTCTCCGAGGCAACATCATTCTTATCTTCCTCAACAATACTCTCTACAATCAGAGGGGAATTATTTGTTATCATGGCTTCCTGATCATCCTTAGGTCTAGGCACACATTATTGTTCAACATTCTTAGGTTCATTGACCTCCAGAGTAGATGTACATCATGCTCCATTTCAATCTCATCATTTAGAGACATGTCTAACTTCTCCACCAAATTTGCAACCTTTTGCAGGCTTTCATCCTTCAACCTTTTTATGTCTTCTTTGTCCCTTCTCATTAGGGTGCTGACTCTTTGATTTGTTTTGAATTTCTTTTTGTAAATCTGAGCCAATATTTCCTTGTCCTCATCAGTGAGAGAAGATCCAATCTTCTCCAAAAAAAAAGTCCTTATCTTTGCATCCTCATTGAATGCCTCATCTTCTTGTGCTTAAGACATCTTTTAAGTCATCTGGGAGCTGAATTTCAATTTCATTTAGACTAGTATTAAAAGTAAGCATATATTTAGCAATGGCCTCTTCAATTGTGGCCTTATTCTCATCATTTTCATTTGGATACATTCATGCAATTTCTTCCGATAGACCAAATTTTTTAATGCTATTAAACAAAGCATCTAGTTTTAGAGGGCTGTGCTCCCTAACCAGAGGGGATTTTTCCTTCTTCTTTCTTTTTCCCTTAGGAGACTTTTCTCCTTCACCGGATGTCTTTTCTCTCTTTTGAATGAAAAATTCCTTCTTTTGCTTCTTTACTTCTTCTTCTTCGCTCTTTGTATCAACAATGTCAAATTTGATTCTCTTTTCACTTGTCTCTACCTAAGAGATATTGGGCTTCTTTGCGAAGGCTTTTGTTGTGCAACAGGTGTATTGGGTGTAGCTTTCTTCTTCATACCAACTACATGCTTTGTTTTGGAGACATTCAAAACAACTGGAGAGAGAGTAGAAGTCTTGATGGACCTTCTAATGCTTGGTGTACCCTGTGGATCCACATATGGGGCTTCAATCATTTTTGTAGTCCTCTTGAAAGAACCAACAATCTCTTCCAACTTTTCCTTCATTTTCTCTACATTTTTCCTTATTTTATTTTCTTTGTGCTTTAGATACATTTCACTAGATATCTCCTCATAGGTTCCAAACCTATATACAATAGGGTCTCTTGATTTTCTCAACATTTGATCTACAAGACCTGTGATTACATCTTCTACCACTTCATAACCCATTTAAGGAATCCAAACCATTCTAGGTTCCACTGCTTCCATAATGCATTCATCTTTAGTAACCATAAAGGTTATATCCTTCTTGTAATTTTCAACAACACTTATAGGAATCCTTTCTCTTTCTTGCATCTTCTCTTGAATGGTCTTAAATAAAACCCATTGAATACTATTATGATTTTCTATGCTTCCAAACCTTCTTAAGTGATCCCTAATCTGAATTGCAATAGGAATGCTAACCAACCATACAACATTATTTTCACTGGGAAATTATTTGAGAAAGTAAAACAATAAATATATGATAAGGGTACCATACCAGAATGGGTACTGAGACACTTTTTTCTTTTGAAGACTCTCCATCAATTGTTGTCGTAGGAGCTTGCATAGATCTATGTCCAAACCTTATTTCACTATTTGGTGAGCAATATGAATAGTAGTTGCTGACACCAAATTTTCTCTGTTAGTGTAGTAAATCTTGTAACCTATCATCATGGATGCATATTTTTAAACTACAAAATCATCTATATCCTTCACTGTGAGGGTTCACTTGTCGAATTTGACTCCGGTGAGCTTCATAAACAACTCATTCTTCATGGCCTTCATCGGCGGAATAGGTCCTTCAAAGCATAAACTAGTAACTGCATTGAAAACTTGCTTATTAATTAAGTGTAGAATATCCACCCACATAAACTTGTCATGTATGTGGCTCAACACATACTTAACCCATGCATTCTCATAACAAAAATTTTAAAAATTGTTCCATACATCCAACTTCTTTGTCAAAATCTCAAATTCTAGTTTCAACTTAAAAACATCTTCGGTGAGCTCATTCATCCAATAATCCATTATCTTGGTATGATCATATTATTTTAGTTTCACATGAATGTACATTCACACATCCTTAGTATGCATTACACCATACATAACTCTTGAAAACAAACCTTCCAGATTCATTTCCATGGATTTAAATGGGTGTTCCTTGAAATTAGGTCTTGTCCATTCCAAGACATCAATTACTTGAGGAGTAAACATTCTGAACCTACTTATGAAACTAGGGTTTTAGCAAGAAATGATAAATACCTTTGAATTCTTCTATTGGTAGGGTTTCACAAAAAACTTCACTTCACTTTTGCTTTGCTTCTTCACTCTTCAAATGCTCGATTACAATTGAAATTTTTATATATGCAAAAATACAAAAACCCTTTTTCGAAGACCTCAATTGATTCATTGCAGTGAATAATGTTAGGTTGAAAACATGACAAACCCTAACTGTGTAGTCGCAGTCACCTTCAATCACTCCACAAATCTCCGCAACATGAAGTTTCATACTAGAAATTCCATCAATAGATCTGCTATGTTGATTGAAACATAGGGAAATAGGACTTTAAATGTGGGGCACACCAAATATGGACCTACCTTCCTCCATTTCATTAGGAAGTAAGATCCACACAAAGACTTGCCTTACAACCCTTAGGTGAGTCAACTCAAGGTGTGAATCTTCATATTTCCTTATGACTAAAGGACGAGGGTCAAGGTCAAACAACACTTTGGGGAGAAAAACTAAAAAGAGTAAATCAACTCCAAAATGCAATCTAACACTTGAAATAGCAAGATTAAACTCAATACTGACAAAACTAGAAAACAAAATGCAGATCAAAGAAGGATAGATCTGAATTTACCTTTCACCAAAAGTTAGTTTCTGAAGTTGATCCGGGACTCATTCGCCCAGGGGAAAATGGGTTCTGAGTTAGGTTTTTTTTGCAACCTTCAGGAGCCTCTACTATAGATTTGAATCTTTCATTTTCCCTAGTTTTAGGTTCGGAAAGCTAGAAATAAATTTTGTGAGTTTCCATGAGAAGATAACAACTTTGACAACTTCAATTTTTTCTCTTCAAAGGATCTTCAAGATTTATTCCTCCTAAATCTGCAAACACAAATCAAGAGGGAATTTTTTTTTGTTTTTGGTGAATGGGGGTTTGCCTTGGTCAAACCCCGTTTTAGTAATTAAACCTTATAAAATGAAACATGAAAGAGGGAATGAAGAATGGACAAAGAAATGTTACCACTCAACAAACCCTTGCATAAACCTTGGAATGTAAATCTGCAACTTGCATGAAATGACTTCAATGGATGTGGATCTTGAACCTTGAATCTTTTTTGAAATAATTCTTTGAATACTTGAATGGATCATGAAACCTACATCACCATATTAGCTCCAAGAACATGCATGATGCAAGAATACTTTGACATGACAACTGGATCTTGGTTGCTGTAATAAATCTTCAACAAATTTTCCTTTGAATACCTTTGATCACTTGTGAAATGCTCTTGAATTGTTACTTGATCTCATGAAAATCTTCTAGGTGAAACGTAGTGAAATAACCTTATATTTATAGGTATGTATCCTCAATTTCCCAAAATTCAAATATCACAAGCCGACATCTGAATATACAGTTAGAGACATTAAAATCCTACCAAAAACATAATTTAAATTTAGGTCCTAAGGTCAAGGGAGGACCCATTATCCCATGGGTGAATGGGTCCCAGGTCCCTAAACCTAGGACATACTTTTCTCAATGAGAAGTGTTATGTTAAGGCATTAATGAATGTTGGGTTTCCTCTTCAGAAAATGTAATAAAATAGGCTTGTTAAATGAATTAAAGGGCCGATTAAGGAAAATTAAGCTCAATTAATTAAAGGATCCCTAAAAAGTGTGAAAGTGTAAAGGGGTACACTTTACAACACTAATATAAGACACAATTAAGTCCAAATTAACTAGGAGGGCCCAAATAAGTGTGAAAATGTAAAGCGATACATTTTTCTACACTACATTGATCTACACATATACCAGTGTGCTAAGAACATCAACACCACAACTTTGGTGGGGGATTAAGGATATTCTACTAAAACTCCCCTTGAGCCAAAGCTCTTCAATTAGTTTTTAGAGGAAATGACATGCCCAAATTTTTTCACATCCAAACATTACACAACTACCAATTTTTTTTTAATAAATACGTATAAATGCTGATAATCGTCATCTACACATGAACATGGAGCATACTAAATATAAGATTAATATTAAATAATAACATTGATTAAACAACATTCATACTAGTATTATGATTACCTCTATTTGTTACCATTCCTTTTTGTGTTCATTCACTAGCATTATTAATATTGACACTAATATGATTATAGTAATATTATCTTCAATACTGAATATTAATCTACCACCTTCATTAAGTACCTATTTGAATGATTATAACATTCATAATATTTATACTTAATATTATTCATTTTCGTATTACTAACCTGATAGTATTACCAACTTCATTCTTAACATTATTCTAGTTTGCATTCTCCCTTTAGTGTATCAAATTTGAGATGTTCAATTTTTTCCTAAGTGTCTTAGAGTATAGCAATTGATCACCCTTTTAAATTGATGAGTTGGCAAACTAATAACAAACCCCCTTTCTATCTACATTTGTTCCTTAGTAAGGCTAAGAAGAGAAACACCATTATGTAATAATTATGTTTCTGAGTAAAAAGCACTTTGAAAATGAAAGAGCAAATAACATGAACAATTTATGTAAAATAACCTTGTTTTGATACAAATTACAATTGTGTGAACAAAGTCTACTCACTCCACATTAAAAACCAATATCATAAGATCTTTCTTGATGCCAATTTAACTTAAATGATTTTGAATCCTATCTAGAGTATTATTAGTAGACGTTGAGTCAACAATTCCTTTTTTAAAATTAAATGAAAAATTTGTACTATGTTTTAATTCATAGTCTAGGTTAACTCTATTTGTTAAAAGCAAGTTTGATTCCAAAAATTCCCTAGATTATTATGCACTTTCCTAGTTGACATTGTTAGAAGAATAATCTTTACTTGGTAAAGGTTATTCTTTAATTGTAATTATTTATTAACTTGTAGGAATATTCCAAAGGAATCCCTACAAGTCTTTTGTTTTTTTTGTCATCTCACACATGTGTGAGGATGGCTTATTTTTTAATTCCTTTATTAAGGAATATTTGTAACCACCTCCTTAAGAGGTGACACTTTGCACACACATAGATGAATGGTGGCATTCATTGAGTTGGGAGTTACATTCTAACTCCTCCTTCTCACCTCTACTTATTGAGGTGCCTCTCCTCTCATTCTTTAAGACTCATGCAAGCAAGCTAAGGCTGAAGCTCTCTCTCTTTGTATTATTCTTTAGGCATTTTGCCTCCATTCATAATATTGGGGTTTTTTCTTGTTTTTTCCCCTTAACAAATTCTTGTGTCTCTCTTGCTTTGGTGGTGCTTGGTTTGGCTACTTCAATCTATTTGGTAATCTCTTTCCTTCAAACAATTGCTCATTCATTAGTACTTTCCATTGCTCTTTTCTATTTCCTTTCAGACATATTTGAACGAGTGTTAATATAGGTTTCTTGAAGTCATTTTTAAATCATAATGTAAGCTTCTTCTAAAACAATAAATTCAATTATTTTATACAGACTAATTTGTCTTATGTACTAAACATATTTCTTGACTCTATGGTTATAACTTTTTAATTCAAAGGAAAATAATTTTAACTCAATATTTAGGCATTCATTAATATTTTTCTTGACAAGATTTTTAATGTATGAACAGTAATATTTAAAGATTAAATTTCTTAAAATAGATTTATCAACATGATAAGTTTTATTTATATTTTTGCCACTAATATTATATCCTCTAATAATAGATAATTAGTTATAAATCCTTTCATTCTATTATTTAGTTTCAAATTGGAAACTTTCTATTGATTGATTTATAAATATAATAAGGAAACTTCTATTTAACTAGAACTCTCTTCTTAGCTTTTTAATTCTTATTACTAAATAATCCATTGTTTTTTCTTTTTCAACTCATGTTTTTTAACTATCCTTTAATTTAATAAATGTACTATATTTCATAGAAGATTAAATAATACTTCCAAATATAAATTCATTTTCTTTATTTAAAGAGATTTTTTTTAGAAAACTAAATAGAAATATCTTTTCTAATATATATATATATATATATATATCTTATATTGATTATTTCATTTGATACTTACTATATCCATACATTCAATTACCTTTTTCAAAATTTTCATAAATAATCTTCATATAATTAATATAAAGAAATAGTTATATCTAAATTATCCTTCCGAAAACTTTAACAATTTTTTATTAGATTTGTTATCACAAAATTTAAATTAAAAAAAATATCTAAATGAAACCAATTTCTACCAACTAGTAACTGACCAAATTCTTTCACTGGTAGTACCAAAATAGTGATATTTATTAAAACTAAGGGAGATGGGGGAGTAACAACCCCTTTGGTCATAGGCCTGTGGAAGCCAAGAGGCCGACCACAGGTCACCCTCCATTTCTTGACAATTGTTTTTTAACTCATTCAATTTTTTTGTAAAATAAATTATATTCATTTTTTATAATAACAATATTAATGTTTAAAATGTATATAATTATTATAGTTTAAACATATGTATTGTAACGCCCCACCACACAAACCCCATAGGACAACTACAACAAATACAAAATATTTTTTTTTTGAAAATAACAATTACACAATGCAACAAATAAACATTTATACAACATAGATATAACATAAAGCAATAACCTAATCCTATGGGGTACATGTTGCGTTACTTAAACAAACCCAACAATTAACGATAAACGATACTAACTAAAGCGGAAGAAAGAAACAAGAATAAAACATGATATAAGTACAACAAGAATAAGATATAAATTCATAAACATAAATCACATAATACTATATTCATCTTTAGAGTTCAAAGTTACAAATGTGGAATATATTTCCATAGGTACAACACAATATAAAATCAGAGTTACATTACAAGGCCACTTCCCTTTTAACATTGGGAAGGGTACAATCAATAATACAAAAGTACAATAATGAAAGAGAACTCTTCATAGGTACAATCTTCTCCGTGCGAGATCTGAGATCATTGTAATTGCATCCACACCATGATCACAACTGGGGACCCAATGGGTGCATTGCACGTTTCCACCCGACTGTGTGGACCCGAAGGAACACCCCCCATGCAAGGAGTTGATAAGAAAGAACCATCGACCATAAACTCAAACATAAATGAAACACATCACAAGACTCAAGCCCACAAACAACATAAAAATCAACAGTAAATAAACAACTCAAACAACTCATACAACTCCAGAGGCACAAGAACAAGGGAAACAAAGGGGCATAATGGGAGAGTGTCATCGTATGGCCTTCATGGATTCACCAGACTACCTATAATCTAGGAGCCACCTCCATTTATGGTTAACAAGACAACCTGTTTCAAGGTGCTGCCCCATAGGGTGACTCATGCAGAGCCATCTACCTTTCATGAAGACAAGGTAGTGACTTTACCGACTAGGTCTTCCCACCCATTCTTAGCCTTTGGGAATGCTAATGGTAGGGGTGAGGTTTATATTTTTATCTTGTTATGTGATAACTCACCCAACCCACTAAGTACATTAATTAGGTTTTCACTTAATTAGGGAAACTCTTTCAAGGGTGACCACTTGTACATTGGGCCCAAGAAGAGCCACTCTCCCCTATGGTTTCCCTAAAACCAAAACCAAGAAATGGGTACTACAATGTTCAACCAAAAGAATCATAACTCACAACAGGGTACCACCCACAAATTCCCACATGGTATCAACATGAACCAAAAAGATGCAACCATAGAAATGCATTCACACTTTCCCTAACCTCTGGAGATAACACTAATCCATACAAGAACAAAGTAAAATATCACATCCAATTAAATAACACCATATCATTAACTATAAGGAATTTAAATAATAAATCATCCAATTCTCAATCAAATAACCATTTTCATCAATTAAAAATCAAAGTAAGGAAATTCACTAATACTTCTATTTATCCCAAGCACAATAATCAATTTAATAAATATCTTCCTACACTTAAATAATTCATTTATTAAATATCTAAGTCTATAAACTTGCTAAAAAGCTAATTAAAGAGCAGCAATGATAATTCCATGATTTATCTAAACATAATAAAATAAACTTTCTTTTAAAAAAAAAATTAAAGATACTAACTAAATTTATTAAAAACCAATTATAAATCATTCACTAATTTCAATTTTTTAACTATATTTTATTTTCTGATTTTAAATCTTTTCCACACAGAATATTCTAAATTCTGATTTTTCTAAGATAATGGAAATCTAATCTTTATTTTAAAAAATAGTTTCAAAGTAAAAAGCAAATTTAAGATATTAATCTTCTAAGTTCAAAATCTGATTATAATATTTATTTATTTTAAACAACTATTATGATATATCATAGTACAGTTTGACTGGAAAATAATGAAATCAAATTCTACAGTATATTTTAAATCACAAATTTCATTTTCCTCAGATTCTAAATACAACTTAAATTAAAAGACATTTTCAAACAAAATTTACAAATAACATTTTTCCCCTTTATATATAATTTTTTTCCAGAAGAATAACTTATTTTTATTTTTCATTATTTGCTCACATTTCCTACATATACACTATATATATATATAAATATATTATATATATATACATATATGTATATAAATACTGAAATAAATATATATCAATTCATCTAATGCTGCTGCAATTGAAGCACAAAATAAACTGAATATATGCACAAAATATATACACATACATATATACATATATATGCATATATATATATATATTTATATTTACACATATATATTAAAACCTCCACATTAATATTTAAAAACTAAAAACATAATAAAATATCATATATATGTTTATTTTATCCAACAATTTTCCCATGAAAGAAATACAGTGACAAAAGAGAAGTGTAAAAATTTCCAGAGTGCTCGAATAGGGAAAATATAGGGAACGAAAGGGTTCTCAGACGAGAGAGATTTTCAGAGGTTTAAAGCTGAGAAGATTCCAAAGACAAAGGGAATCGAGATTTCAATAGGAATTCTAGAATGAAAATTATAGAGAGGAAGGAGAAATCTACAGACAAGAAGAAATAATTACAGAGAATGGGATTTTCCCAAACACACACAGAAAACATATTTTCTCTTTCAAACAGAATTTCCTTTCTCCTTTTAAAAACTAAATCTACAAAGATCAAATTATGAAATTCGAATTACCTAGAGTCTTATGCAAAGCTCGATTCGAGGATGAAATGATGCGCGACTCCAGCTAGCTGCAATCTTCCAAAATCCGGAGATTCAAAACCCCAACAACAATGGATTCGACAACAAAACCCAATGCAAGCCAAAAATCAAATCTTCTCAGATCAAATTGACGAAAAACCACACAGATTACTAATCCTCAGAAAAAATTTCAACAAATTTTTTGAGTTGCAACATTTTTTTTCATTTTTCATTTCCTCCCTTTTTGCTTTTTCGAAAAAGCAATATTTGGAAATATACTTTTTCCAAAAAATCCAAATCAGAAGTTGTCATAAATTTTCTGACAACTTTCCCATGCAAATTCCACTTAACCCACCATTTCTGCCATTTTCCAATTTTGGAAGAAGAATCTTCCATAATTAATTTACACCAAAAAAATATGCCTTTTAAATATTTTAATTTCATTTTAATAAAATTATTTTTTTGAAAAATAAACAATTAATTAATAATAATTTTAAACAACATTTCACTTAATTATAATTGAAGTTTAAAATTTATTTTATTAAATCACATTTTCTAATTAAAACAAGTAAGATAATGATTTCTTTAACTTTATTTCTTTTAAAAATAAACCATAATAATTTATCTAACTATTTATTTAATTTAATGATTTAAATTCAATGATAGCTTCACATTTTAAAATAACAATAAAAGTGTTAATGTACACCATAATTTTCCAAAGTATTAATATCACAAGAAATATTGAACCTTTCATTAATTTAATATTTTACACCATAGACTAGCATTTAATTTAAATCATAAAGCACTAGACCAAGCCATGAACACACTTATAAAACTCATGAAATAAAATGATTTAATTAACAACCATACCCACATGAACGAAGTATGGACATGACATGAACAATCCCTGGACCAACCACTAACATAAGCAAGGGTACTTTCTTACCAACTCCCTAACAACATCAACCATTGGGTCTGTAGGATGCGCTCAGACTCGACAATGCTGGTGGAGTCGACACCCAGTACCTCCATTCCTGCATAACACAAAACGTTAAACAACATATACATATGCAAATAATTCATAGTCAATCACATTGTGAAGGAGAGTTACAATGATGCAGGGCACTCATGGATGAGCGATGCCACCCCATCTCCTTCACCTGAATCAAATACAATAAATAGAATCTAGGCATCACATCATCAAAATAACTCACAAAGTAACATCATCATAACATGAGTATCCCACACATAAGTCCAACTATCATAAGAAAATAAGAATAACTATCCGCCACACCCAACACATGATGGAAAAGTTGTCAAATGGAGTATCAAATATGCATCAAAACATAACCAAAAATCACACCAAAGAAAAACACACACACTAAAGTAGTATCAGAGTATTAGAACATGAGAGGCACTACTTGTATGCTATTTAATCTATATTTCATATTATAACTTGTTAGTTAATATTAAATTTGAAACTTACCCAACTATTTCTATTTGTACATAGAGTGCATTTGAATTCTATAATGAGTCATATAATTTTTCCCTCTTTCTACAATTCCAAACAACTAAAATTAATTTTCTTCTTTTCCTTGATATATAAATAAAGCAATCTCTTGAATTCTTTATAACCTTAAGTTGCATGAGTAGTGAGAAATAGTCTTTTCTACTTCAAATTTGAATCCAAAACTTGTAATATTTCATTTAATCTACCAACATAGACAAGATCATTTTTGTGCTTTTCTAATGATAACATTAAAGAAATAAATACTTTTTTTAATCCTTATTTAAAAAAAAAAAATTGCAAATCAAATAAATAAATAATATATTTTCTTATCTATCGTACACAATGAGACAAACTTTTCTTTCTCTAAATGATTACATAGTTTAATTCTTGTAACAACAAATCAACACTATATTACAAGTCTAATTCTTTTACAAATGAATTGCAATATTTGATGCACAAATTCATTATGAGACAAACTAGTCTATCTCAATTGTATCTACAACAACATTTTCTTGCTTTCCAAAATACTTGAACAAATCGAAAACATGTTCAAACCATCTTCATTCTTCGTTTAATAACCTGAAAATACATAATAGGGGAGAAAAACAAAACAAGTTAATGTGCTCTCCACCCATCCATAGGGTTGTAGAACAACCCACCCTCAAGCATAAGGATTATAACTTAGCCACCAAAATAAAAAATAACTCAACACCACAAAACACATTTGATATGAATCACTAAATTACTCACATATACAAACACCCCTTTCAATATAAAAAAAAAACACAAAGATGGTCAATACTATCACATTGGTTTATCCTAAGGGTAAATCATTTAGGGGGAGTAGGGGCTCAACCAAAAGGGGTTTATAAAGAAAAATATCATGATCACATCTCCACATAACAACACCATACCACAACACCTATACACCAACCACCACATCACACCATACCAACACCCCTTATCCCTCCACTCAAAAGTATGCAAAGCACAAGGGGATTCTCACATCCCATGAATAGAAAGGGTACTCATACCTCGGTGATGGCCATCACCTAAGGGGGATGCTCATATCCCAACAAGAAAGCCCCTAAGTGTGGGAGCCATACCCACTCAATACCCCTACACTTGGAGGACCAAAATCTCCTCTAAACAAAGGGGGTCAACTCCCCTAAAAAGATACACAACAACAATGACAACAACACATTATGACAAAGAGAGCAAGAAAATTACACATGAAAAACTTCAACAAAATCCTTCATAGAAATTTTCCCATATGAATATGCATACAAGGACAAGAGAGAGGAATACCTTCAAGAGAAATGATCCCAACAATGGATGACTCTTCTTTCCTATTCCAAGATCTCCTCCTCCTCTCCAAAATCTCCTCAAAGAAAGAAACTCAAAATTCAAAGAGAGAAAAAAACAAAATAAGCATGGTAAGCCCCCCTCCTCTCCATAAGGAGGGAGTTATAAAGGGAAGGAAGAAGTTACTTCCTCCCAACTAACTCAACCACCAAAACCATTTCCCCATTTTCGCCACTTTTACAAAGGGGACATAAAAAGGGTCCTAAACAATTTTAAAAAGGACAAAAATGATAAAATAAATTCTAACCCTTATACCTAAGGCATAGGCTATTCCCCAAACATAAAATATACCTCAATTCTTCTCAAAAGACTTCTAAAATTTCATTTTAAATTATACAGATAAATTTACACAAGACACAACCAAAAATATAATACCAACATGAAATCCTTAACATCGAGGCTTATGGACCAAGAACTAGGATGGACATAGTATATAAAAGACAAAAGGTGGCTAAATGGATTCACCCAATCCATTGATCTTAGAACTCTTGTACACTCAATGAGTTGTGTCAGTACGACATCCATATATATAAATCAAAATAAACACATCACATATGTGTATCATCTCAAATCAAATGAGAAACATAAAATATCATATACGATTCATCATGTCCAAATGCATTAAAAAAACCACCATAACAAATATATTTACATGCACAATATAAACATGACATCCATCAAGACCACCCCTCTTTACTATATGCATCAATCAAAATATCTCATTAGAGGACATCATATTAATTAATCGCAACTAGCTAACATGCATAATTCCTCATTCTTTATTATCCATATCCAATAAATAAAAATCGTGATTATCCATCCTACCAAAAAACCCCAAGCACCAACCCATACCTACTAATCATCATAAAATCAATAATCATATGAAAATCAAATAGCATTTAGGAATAGAAAATTACTTTCATATTCATGTAAGATTAATTATCGAATAATTATAAGACAAATATAGCAGGTGTTAATTTGCTAGGTTCCGACACCTATTCCACCTCCAAGATATTCTTATGAACATAAAAGTCAAAGCCATGCAACCAAGTTGTCACTCATAATACTTTTGAAATAAACTATCATCCTCAAAATATTAATTAGTCAACTCATATACCGAGAACCTCAACAAGAGTTGACCTAAAAGGGATCTCACAGGAAACATCTGCAACATGGAATCATCCTTCATTTCACTTTCTTCTTTCTTTTCCCAGATCTCTTCCAATTCCTTCTTCATCTCCATTGAATCCACATTCTTTGTAGGATCAACCTTCCTTTGTGAAACATAGGGTTTCACATTTCTGCTTCTACAAAACTTTTCTATGTGTCCCGATTTATTGCATTTGTGACATATGAAACCTTTTCGAACAAGTTTACTTCCACCCATTCTAGATCTGCATTCAATAACCTTATGCCCAAATCTATTGCATGCATAACAATAACCATTGAAAGATTGATACATCATGCCATTATAGCCATTTATTATATGTTTTATTCATCCACATTCAGATCAACCAAATAATAAATCCTTTTCTAGAGATAAATCATCTAAGAAGGATAAGTCTACTTGTTCATATTGCAAGAAGCTTGGGAATGACGAACATTCTTGTTATAAGAAGGATATTGATGAGTTGAAACATCTTCTCAAAAAGAATCAAATTGATTTACCTTCCTGAATATCTGAGTCAATGTCTTCTTCATCTTCAAAACAACCTAATAAGGACAAAGGTCATGTTGGTTTGTGTAGTGTCCCTCTAGTTTTGACACTTTGTTTTAGTTTGATTCAGTTTGATAGATAGATGCTTTAGTTGTCTATGATACTATGATGTTTGTTTCAGATATGACTCTGACATTATGTTGTTTATATACCCAGTGGATGACACGTTTGTTATCCCGAACATCTGAATTATGTTTGTGAGCTGACATTATGGTTGACATGTATGTGATATGGTTTATTTTTCTTATAAGTTTTTATGTGGTTATCATTAAGAAATGGTTGTTTATGATATATAATGCTCGTTAGTTTTGGTGAAGAAGACAGTGTAGCACTACTCATTCGTGAGTACCTTGCTACACTGCGATTCTTCTTCATGGTGTGTTTGTTGATATATGTTTATATGTTTAACAATGATGTTTTATGCAGATACATGTACTGGGTATCAGCTCCACCTACTTGCCAAGTCTGAGCGTACCCTAATCCAATGAAATTATGTTGACTAAGAGATAGTGTTAGGTCCTTATTTAAGCCATCATTCTTCATTGAATTAGTATCTTTTTGGTCACCCATTGTTGTCATCTATTTCAGTTGTGTCGTTCTTGTCTATATTGTTTAGTTTCAGAATTCATTATTTTAGTTAAATGATTATTTGTTAATATATTTGATTAAATTTTTATGTTTATGTTATGGTTTAATTTATTAATTTAAATTAAACAAGTCAATTAATTAAAAGAGAATGTTAATTTTGTGAAAAAAAGGTATTTAATTAATTATAATTGTTGAAATTACTTGTGCAAATACGATTTATGTGAAAATAGATATTTTCAAGAAGTTGTTTTCAACATGTTACATAATTTGGATTTGGAGTTGAAAATGTGATTTGGAGTTAAATGATTAAGTTAGAATTGATTGATCAATTTTGAATGCATGATTGAAAATCAGTTAAACTTTATGAATTGGAGTTAATTAAATGCATTAAAAAACTTTTGGGGTTGCAATTTTCACTCATGGTAATTCTTCTGAAATGTTTTCATGGCAGTAGTTTTGGAAAGAGATTGCATAACAATTTTTTCAAGAGAAGCTTTTATCACAGTTTTGAATGTAGAAATAATTTGGGGAAAAAGAATTGCTCAGATTTCTCCTTCAAGTATTGGTGATTTGATCGGGATTAACAGAAGCTACAGATTTTGCTTCAACTCAGTTTTCCAATTGTAAATCAAGTTTTCTTCTTGTTTTTACAATTCCTTAATTTGAAGATTTTGAAAATTATGCTTGATTTCGAGTATTTTAATTCATCATTCTTGTGTTTGCTTGTAGTAATGCATACGGTGATTTTGTTTGTAACCTGTGACACAACTCTATAGATAGTTTTGTATTCAAATAATTGTGGATTGGCTGTCTTGGTCTAAAATGAATCTGATAGATGCTAATTTGATGTATGATCTACCATATGAAGTTGCAGTTTATGATATGTAATCATAGTTATTGATTTTAAGCTTATAGAGCTCGATTCCATTTATCTTTGTTATTGTCAATATAAGCCTTGTCTTTTTAATAAGCGTCTCCCAGCCATGTCATGATACCAGTATATGGTTTTGGGATTCATCTTCCTTCATATTCAAGATGATATTTGTTCCCATCTAGAAATTGCAGTGGCTGGAAAGTTTCTAAGAGTCATTTCACCAATCTATCGTAGTGCGCATCCTGTAGTCATTATATTCCTTATGAATGAAATCACCCTATCTGTAATTGGTCATATTTTAAACTCTACTTTAGCCTGCCTTGATTTCATGTGTCCCTATAATAATCTGGTTTATATGTATGCCTCCTTACAATCAATCTTTGCATGCAAATTAACGATCTTGTAGATAGGAAGAATAGTTGAAAATTCATGGCGTCCACCTTTTTATTCTAACTTCTTGCATTTAACTTTTGCATGCATCTAGCTTGTGCTTGCTTGAGTTTTCTTTCCTGAGTACAAGTCATTCACAACCTGTCACAACTGCAATGCTCTAACTTAGAAGGGAATGGACGTTTAAATGATCTCCCTGATTCTATTCGCACCTCACACATATGCAGTGCTTGAACATAGAGTGATGTAAAGATTTAAATAATCTCTTTGACCTTATCCTTAGCTATTTTTTGATTTTTTTTAAGGCGCCTGATATTTTCTTCTATTTATAGACAATTGAGGATTATTGCTTAAATTTTTGGGAACAATTTATGATTGCTTGACATAAAACTATATTGGGTGCCTATTTCATATTCCATCACTATATTTACTAGTTTTCCCTTGGGTGTGTTTCTTTTAGTATGGTTATTACCTTTAATTTTAATCTGGAATCAATTTTATTTGTTTTGTAAATAAGCATAAATACCATATTTTGTTCACTTTGCATAACAAGGGTTATCTCCTTTCAAGCTGAAATGAATTGGCGTAAAAAAGCAATAGAATTCAATAGTTAAATCTTTTTTACGTGATTCATGATCATTAGTGTTAAGATGCTTGCTTCGTGCCATATATGTATAGCTTATTAGTGTTAGCATAAACACTGGACTTGTTATCTATAAAAAAAGATGATATTAAATATGACTTTATTATTCAATACCATGCATTAAAAATCTACCTAGTAACTCTTGTTTAAGTTATCATTTCTCAATTGAACTATGCATGAGAGATGCGTATACTTTAATTAGAGATAACTGCGGTTAAAATTATTAAATAAATGTTATTAGATATTTGATCTATTATTTGATGGTTATATGTTTAAAAGTTGTAATGTGCAATCAGATTGAACTGAGGTTGTGTTTACATTTAAACAAGTAAATATGTATATATATACTTATTTAAATTATTTATCTTTTAAGTGTTGATTTGCAATAATAAAGGAGTTATATTGTTCTTGTTGAAGAGTGATCTTGGACGTAATGTGTTCATGTAGAATAAACGGATAAAATTGTTGGGATATGTTTATGATATCTTTTGAGAATGTATATTGGTGAATGTGAGTCTTTTTACTTCTAGAGGCTAGAGGGTTGATTTGAGATATGAACTTTTGATGTTTGTTCATTGTTGTTTTAAATACCTAGATTTATTTTTGGGACTCAGCCATGCAAGAGTTAATTGTCACCGTAGAGGTGTTTGAATTTTTCAATGATTGGGACATGAGTGAGATATGTTCTCTTATGGTTTTGTTTCATACGCATGTTGGTTTTCCTTGGTATTTTGATGTTGCGCCATGTTTATAGGAAGAGTGGCTTGCGATAGGGGCCAAAACCCTAAGTGGTTGCCAGGGTAACCTATTGTGGGTTTTTGTAATCCAGTGAAAACCTAACTAAAGTATTAGGGGTTGGGTAGTATTTAATATTAATTCAGATAATTGTATGCCTCACCTAGTACCTTAATTGTTGTTTAGATTAAGGATAGGTTGAGAAGGCCTGGAATGGCTTAGTCATCTACCTTGTCTTCCTGAAAGGGAATTCGACTCCACATGAGTTTTTCTAGGGGCTGGGAATTGGTAGAGACTGCCAGGGTAACTCTGGATGAGGGCCGATAGTCTAGGAAGATTCACCAGGGTAACCTAGAACAACTATGTGATGACTCTCTGTCCTAAAACATCTTTGGGGTCTGTTATGTAGAGTCACCTTTGTTACTGTTGTTGCCTCTAGGAGTTTACTTGTGATCTTGTAATTTAGATTCTGTCATGTCGTTATGTGTTATCAACCATGTAATTTAATGTAATATATATTCTTTGTTGTTTGTTTGATTGTTTTCTAGACCTGTCATTATCTCCTAGCAAAGAGGGAGTGGACCTTTGGGTTTCACGCGGTAGGGAGGAAACCGTGCTATTACCTTCATTTGATACTCTTACAGATGATACTATACTTGTAGCAGGTTCCTGTTACTTCATTGTTTGTGATAGTGGATGCGAAACGTGTTCAAGGACATGGATGTTAGATATGATGTGATCATTACCCTCTTTGTATATTTACCTCATGTGTATGAGTGTACTCTTGTATCAATATTTTGATGTAACGAGATTTATGAAAATCTCACTTGTTGTAATCTAGATATATATATATCTTGACAGTATTAAGATTATGCAATTGGATATTTCATGAATATGTTATGTACATATATTTTATGACTTCAATATTATATTGTGAGGTCCTTATTTATAATTTTTAAGTAACGTCATTTTGGAATCTTTAAGACAATTGTGAAATTGAATGACTAAAAAAAAAAAAAATATCGTTAATTTGCTACTTTATGCTTTGTTTTATTGGATTCTCTGGCGGGGCATTACAGTTTGTTTACTACATCAAGAAGAAAGGGAACCACTCTTTGTTCTTTTTCTAGGCTTGAATTAGGGAGATGACTTCTAGATTCAAGAGCATCTCATCATATGGCATCTTGATAGTCTATATTATCTTCTTTTGAGACTTGTAAAATATCTCCTATTTGATGGGAAACAATACACACATGAGTGTACTTGGGAAGGGTTAGTTTTATTTTGGGGAGGGCACTTTCAATGATGTTCTCTATGTACCTCATTTGACGAATAATCTTCTTTCTATATATCAAAATACACACTTTGGAGATGAGAGGACTCTGGAGTTCACCCTTGATTTAGTCATCATCAGAGACTTGGAGAGTAGAGAGATTCTTTCTATAGTAATGGTTGATCATTCATCTTGGTTGTACACCTTTACAAATTTTTATTTTGACGATTACATTGTTCCTTTGCCTCTTGATCACACTTCTAGTGTGGACCATGATTCAAAGGAGACATTTGGCTTGTTGAACTTGGGTGGTCTCACATTGAATCTCATTCTTGAGCCTTACATTTCATCTCCCCCATCTTTTGTATCATTTGATGATGCTCATATTGGCCAAATGTTGCCTCTTTTAATTCAATGCAACAAGACCTACAATTCCTTACAACTACATCTAGTTGGGATGCATACTTTAAAAACATTGTTGGTTTGTTTGCTTAGTCCCACATTTTATATTTGGGAGCACCATTGATTGCATACATCTTCTCTTTGATGGAGATGATCCTTCTTTAGTTGTTGCAAGGGAATACATTGACCCTCTTTAACTCATTCTTTACATGATCACTCTTTTTAGTATGACATGAGTGTGGATAATTTTGGACAATATTTGGAGGAGGCTTCTTTGTCTTCATAGGAGGCATCTTTCTCTTTGGAGTGTGTTCTACATTTGTCTCTAGGAGATTGTGGATTGACATATTTAGCTGTGGCCTAAAATGCTTGTTTAGAGTGTCACATTTTAACATCGACATGGAGAAACTTGAGCATAGTTCATCTAGACATCATCTATGATTCTAATTCCCACATCTTCCTTTTAGGAATGGGAAGACATACTGCATATCATCTTGGTTGTGTTTCTAAGGGGAGGAATGTTGTTTAGTGAGATTGGATCATCGTCAATATTCAATTTTGAGCTTCTGCCATTATAGGAGACTCACCATTGAGGGGGTTGCATGGTCTCTCTTATTCTCTCTTATGGGGGGGTCATTTTCCTTGATTGGGGTTTTTTCCCTCTCATGCATCGTTGAGAGTATTTTATATTTTATCTTTCTTTTAAGGGAGGAGTTTTATCCCACTAGGTTTTCTCCTTTTCTCCATTTGTGAGAGATTGCATTGCATATGCACATGGGTACCTAACAAGGCCTCATAATTAGAACCCATCTTTGCATCTTTGCATAATAATACTCCCTAAGTTGTACTTAAGAGGGGTGTTGGTGTGAATATGTGTTTTACCTATCTAGGTCCTATCTACATGTTAAGTCCACTTAGGTCCTAGGAGGGAATCTTTCTAGATAGTGCTATATTTTATCTTATATTTTTTGCATTTAATGATTTTTTCCTAAATCATTTAATATTTGTTGAGGTAGTTGTCTCATTATACATGTTTAAGACACATGTCATGATATTTTCTAATTCTATCTCTCAACTTACCTTTATAAGCAAGGGATCATTTGTACATCCTAGACAATTTACTTTAGTTGAGTCAATCCAATATATCGCTGCAATCTTGAGTATTTCATATTGACCATATCTTGCATCCATTGTTGCAAATCCATGTTCTTGCTTTTCCCTCTTGTAGAAGGTTGTTTTTGGTTTTTGTAGGCAATCTTGGAGGCTTGAGTCCTTGAGTGACTCTAATATCATAGTTGTATAGGACATGCTTGTTATGGTGAATATGAAAAGGAAAGCCATATTTCTTATTGTAGTGACAAATATCTAATTATTTCTTGTGAGGTACAAAAAAATTGGAAGAGGGGTGGATAATAATAATGTGACATGTATTTTATGTGTGGAGCAAAATGGCAGAGCATTTGAGTGTCTAAGGAATAAATATTAGAAGGCCTAAAGAAACCAGAAGAGTTTCACATGTAGAATAAGACTACATTTGATATCTTAACTAAGTTGACGAACCAAAAAGAGGCATGAGTCATTATTAATGAAATAGTATTTTTGAAACCTAATAAGGAAGATAGTGAGGAGCTTGTGTAAAGTAGGAACTTATTTAGAATAATTTTGTAAAACAAAAAGGAAAATATTTTAAATTTATAATTGATTATAATTTATGCCAATAATCTTGTGTCAAGTGAAATGACAGGTAAATTTATAATTGATTATAAAAATACCAAAAAATTGAGTTTCCCAAAGATTGCTTTGATATAGTGTTAGATGACATGCTAGGTTCAATATCACTTGTGAGGAGTATTAACCACCACATAATCTTTGTGCAAAAATCATAAACCATCCTTGCAAATTTTATAGAACTAAAGTTTTTGAAATATTCTACACTAACGTGAAGGGAGGTGAGAAACATACTCTTACTCCATTAAAAGATAAGGGAAATCAAATTATTGAAATAATAACAAAGAACCTAAGCATTTATCTATCCACATATAAGGTAAATATATAGAATGGTGTTGGAGTTTGTTTAGTTTACATGGTATGGAGTTTTTAAAAGGTTTGAAGAATTAGAAAATGTGTTTTGTAAAGGTTCCCAAGATATGCAACAATGTAGATGAAAGAGAGTTGCTACAAATGAAAACAAATGAGTTGTCAAAAGAGTACATTGATATAGTGTTAGATGATATACTAGGTGAAATTCCAATATTGAGGAGTATTAATCACCATATAATCTATGTGCAAGATTCATAAACTATCCTTACAAATTTTATAGAACCAAAATATTTGAACTCTTCATCAAGTAAAGTAGTTATAACACTCCATAATAAATTTTTGATATAGATTAAATTCTCATTGACTAGAATCCATATTTAATGGCAAGGTATTTAACAAATTAAAAATCCCAAAATAAATACCACATTGTAACTTAAAACTCAATGTTAAGACATCCATTAAACATAGCAAGAATAAAAGGAGGATTGTGGCAATTTGATGTTTTTTCTCAAACTTGTATCACTATTTGATAATAAAAATAGGATCCAAGCATTGTGAGGTACTTTGTACTTGTGGATAGATTATTTCCTTTTAATCTAATATTTTGTGGAAATTTCACCACAACCATTAACCCTTTGAAAATATGATTTCTCTTTCAATGAAATAAGTAAATTATATTTGTATATGATGTGAAAGCTATACATATTTATTAAGATTACAATGGAATTCATGCCCTTGCAATTGAAAACTTTTATAAAGGTGGTATTCATTTTTATTAACATAAAATATATTTCTATATGTCACTTAAGTTAATCTAATTAATTGCACATAAAGATTATATATTAAAATATCAGGTCTTTGCCATCACATTGAATAGTTTGAGTTTATAAAATCTATACAACTCTAATATACAACTTCTAATCTTAAACTACATATAATTTATATTTTAATGAACAATATATGTTAATAACTTCTAATCTATACAATTGACATAAAAATCTTCAAGAACAAAAAATAAATGATTTAATGAGTTTGACTCAAAACCTATCTAGTTGAATTATCATAGCAATAGAATATGATCTAAATTAATAAAACGTAACGACTTCATGATATACATATAAACATATTGATAAATATAATAAAGTGTCATTCATTATCATTGAATTAATAATTTTAGTTTAATTTTACATGTCATAAATAGAAAAAATATGTACTACTCATCATTTCTTACTAAAAAACAAATAACAATAATCAAAATCAAAATCTATATTCAACATATAATTCAATCCAATTTCTTCCACATAAATATGGAGGCATTTCATGATTATTACATGGGGGCTAGTTTGAGACTTTTTGGAACATATATATCCCAAAGTTTATTCTTTATCTATTTATGGTTACACCAATGAAGTTTTTACTAGTGCATCAATTATTTGGTTGGTGAATAATGCACATAAGTTATCTTGGTGGACCATATCACAAGATAATTTTGTGACATAAAATTGATGACAATTTCTATAGATTAGCTTAGATGTTTATATTCTTTATCAACCATGGAATTAATGAGCTATCAATGATTTTGATGATGTTAAAAGAGCTTGGTAATGCATTGCTTGTAGTATTAGGATTTTAACATTTTTATTAATTTATTTTAAGCTTTAATGTTATTAATTTTAACTTCTTATTGGGAACTTTATGGGGATGTGTGGATTCACAAGAGAGTTTCTAGGAGGTTTGAAATTAATTTTCACATATTTTTATTTATAAATTTTATTTATGAATGATGGTTTTGATTGACTAGAAAATGTAAAACAAAAACAACAAATCAAACTAATGCAGTAAAAAATAATTTAATCTTATAACTAAAAATTATCCAAATCTTGATATAAATTACCCTCTACACATTTGGAAATTGTTGATAGGGTTGAGATGACTGGATCCAACTTGAAAATGTATTCATACTTTTCTTCACATGTTTTGCCAACAATTGCACACATAAAATTAGGAAAAATTCTCAATTGCTATTTTTTCTTATGATATTCATAATGTGCTTGTATTATGCCACACATTTATTTATGTTTAAATCATAATTTGATCATGTTTAGGTTTATATTATAGCATGAATGAGTTTATAATATAATTGAGACTTGAAATTCTTATGTTATGCTTTTATATAATCATGTTATATTTTATTTTTCTTCAAAAATATTTTTTGCCACTTTGGACCTCCATCTTTGTGTACAATAATAATAATTCCTTAAATATTATTATATTTGAGGCAAAAGATATATAATGCAAAGACAATGGAGGAACTTTCTACAAGTTGATGAGTAGGGTTGAAAATCATGAATCTGATCAAGAAAAGGTTGTGAGATATATCAATAGTTTAAAGGAATGTATCCAAGAGGAATTGAATATAGGATATTAATTTTAGTTTGAAAGGTACATCTATTTCCTTAAAGGTAAAAGAAAATTGAAAAATTTAACATTAAAAGGTGCAAAGAGTAAGAGGTAGTAGATTCTAGACAAGAAGAACACATTATGGTAGTAGAGATATGGAAATGATAATGAATAAATAAAGGAAAGTTCACATTTCTTATCAGAGTGACATATGCCCAAATTTTGTATTGAGGTATAGAAAAATTCTAAGAGGGTGGAAAATAATTACGTGGACACCTATTTTATGTGTAGCTAAAGGGAAAAATGGAGTGTCTAAGGAAGAAATATTAGAAGGTCTGAGGAAACCATAAGTGAGTTGCAAAATGTAGAAGAAGAATGTCTTGGATATCTTAACTAAGTCAACGAGCCAAAAAATAGATGAGCCATTATTAATAAAAAATAGTATTGTTGAAACCTAATAAGGAGGATAGTGGGAGGAGGTTGTGTAAAAATAGGAACTTATTTAGAATAATTTGTAAAACTAAACCTGAAAATATTGTAAATGCATAATTGATTACAAAAATACCAAAAAAATGAGTTGCCAAAAGAGTACTTTGATATAGTGTTAGATGATATGTTAGGTTGAATACTAGTAGTGAGGAGTATTAATCACCACCTAATTTTTATGCAAAAATCATAAACTGTCCTTGCAAATTTTATAGAACCAAAGTGTTGAACTCTTCTACACTAAAGTGAAGGGAGGTGATAATCATGATCTTACTCCATTAAAGGATAAGGGAAATCAAATAATTGAAATAATAACAACAAATCTAAGCATTTATCTATCCACCTATAAGGTAAATATATAGAATGGTGTTGGAGTTTGTTTAGTTTACATGGTATGGAGTTTTTAAAAGGTTTGAAGAATTAGAAAATGTTTTTTGTAAAACTTTCCAAGATATGCAACAATGTAGATGAAAGAGAGTTGCTACAAACGAAAATAAATGAGTTCTCAAAAGAGTACATTGATATGGTGTTACATGACATGCTAGATGGAATACCACTATTGAGGAGTATTAATCACCGCATAATCTATGTGCAAAATTCACAAACCATCCTTCCAGATTTTATAGAACCAAGAATTTTGAACT
>VDFB02252616.1:126237553-126324272 GCA_007258455.2 Sequoia sempervirens
GATCTAGAGGAGAGATAGAGAAAGAGAGGTAGAGGGAGATATAGAGAGAAAGGAAGAGATAGAGATATAGGAGCAATATAAATATAGAAGGGGGAGAGAGAGAGATAAAGAGAGAGAGAGAGAGGGAGAGATATAAATATAGAGATATGAAGAGGGAGATATGGAGATGCTAAATTCAATTAGACTTTTGACTTTTATAAAACATGTTCACATTTCATAACATGAGTGCATTATGTAACACAATTGCATTACAAAATGTGCTCATGTTTTATAACACAAGCACATTTCATAATAGTTTTTTCCCACCAATTTCAATTTGGAATAGGTTTGGACAACAATTCTAAAGTCTTGGACTATTAACTTACCTCTATTTCACATATTTTGACCTTAAATGCAGTTTTTCAACTTGTACATCATCAAGTTTACGCATTATATAATGATATTTAATAAAATTTCCACCAAAATATTACATGTCATCTTAGCTTTGTAACCATATAATATTTTAATTTGAAATGCATTTACCTAATTATTTTTAATTTATTTTACTAATATTTATATTTTTCTTAGATACATATGTATTGATTTTTCTTTATAACTTTTGATTTGTTTATCAAAGTTTTAAAAAAATAGGATTGTTCTAAGTTTCATTCTTTACACATTAAAATATATATTTTTAAAATTATTTTTGTACAAGTTATGTGACATGCACGCTCAATGACATATTTTCCAGGGCGGACCCACTTTAAAAATCACAAAAAAAAAAAAAATTAATAAAAATTACAAAAAATACATAAATTTTAATACTCACTCTTAACAATATTTCTACCAACCAATTTTTAAAAATACTAAATACAACAAAAAATAGAGGGGCACACAACAAACTTTATGTTATGTTTTACTGAGAAAAATAGAAACATTTTTGTGTGCATGCAAAATTTCACCCTCTTAAACTTAACTATTTTTTAAAAACTTTAGTAGTTTAGAAACTAGATTTAGAGTACTGCAACTTTTTTTTTTTTGTATATTCAAATTTTGAGTGCATACATCCCAAATTATTCATCCAAGTTCAGTTTCAAAAAGAAAACAAAAAGTAGTCACTTTTGGCCTCCATTTTGTATACCATTTCCATGCACTTACCCATGTGAAGGGAAAATGACATAAGAAAAAACTCAAATCTCTCATTTTTCTCAGATACAATTTATCCCTAACTCACTATCTCTTTGCAGATTATAAATTTCTCAATTTCATAGTTAACACAATTTACATTGACAATTTCATTTGTCAAAATAAATTTAATTCATAAACTCACACAATGGAGGCAACTCAAACCTTTATTATGATAAATCATAAATTGATGCAATCTTCCCTTTATCAATTTCTCTATAGGGTCTTTTTTATATCAATTTCTCTATAGGGTCTTTTTTATATTGCATATTATAAATTGATGCAGTATGCCCTTTATCATAAAGATAAGGGTGAGTGATCACCAACTCTGAAGGGAATATATATAAGTGCCAAGTATGGAATGATTGGATGACAAAAAGCAAAGGAACACATCAAAACCATTGAGAGATGCATGGATAAAGCTAAATCTAATATCCTATTAGAATTCTTAATGAATGGTCAATTGAGGGTACATAATGCAAGGGTGAATGAGTAGGAATCAAACATATATCAATAATAAAAACACAAACCCTAATTACAACGTAGTAAATAAAAAATAAGCATAGCTAATTATATCTATAACAAATGGTATACAATCAAAAAAATCAAATTCAAAGCTTTAATGTAGAAGGAATAAACCCTCAGTGAAAAACTCATGAGGTGTAGGAATGACAAGTTCATAAAAATGCAAGAAATAAATAACATATATACATAAAAGACCTATGGTTTTATCAACTAATTAGCATTAATAAATTAATAACCCTAGGAACAAGAGTTGGGACTAATTATGATCCTAAAAAATACTTAAAATATAAATAATAAATAAGGGTTCTTATATATTAGTTTTATATTGACCAACTTTGCCAAATATTTTCAATTGATTTGCCCCTAGACTAGGAAATTACGAGATGTCAAATGACAAGATATAAATCAATAAATTTTCTAATTATTTGGTTCACTTTCACAAGTGAAAAATTACTTTGTGCATCTAACTCTTTTTGTGTGTATTTGGACTCTACTAGATATTTGGTTTGTAACCTACATACAAAATGGTCATGTCGATAATGGATTTTGGTAGGCCAAGAATATTCTTCATGGGTCAAACCCATAGGATGTCAATTTAATGGCTTTGAAGAAAGACCAAGGGCACCAAGTAATCATGCAATATGTCCTAGGATGTTGATGTAGTGTTGATATCAATGGAAATACTTTAACGCTTATTGATGTGTGTGAGTCATTCTTTTAGTGCTCAATATGTGCTTGATTGTAAATGTTCAAATGAATTAGGGTTAATCACTAAATAGAACTTCAAAAGTGATGAGTGAAATAGTTCATGCTTTGAGTCGACATATAATGACTAAATGAATGAAACGAAATGAACTCAAAAATTGAATTTGAATTTCAAAATTTTAAGATTCGATTCTACAAACAATAAAATTGACCTCGTCAACCCTACAAATTATTTAATCCAATTTTTAAAAAAATCAAAATTGAAACCAAATCTTAAAAATAAATATCAATAAAGTTAAATTAAAATTAAAATATATACCAACTCCCAACAAACATCATGTCACTTATTTGTATATTATTACATAAAAACATCTAAATTAAAATAAAAAAATATGTTACTTAATGTTTAAGTAATGACCTAACCTTATCACTTGTGAACCTTTAAATATAAAATCAAACAACTAATCCACGGTTACACTTTTCTTCCCTATAAATTTTAGTTATTGTTTATTTCTGACGCCCGTGATTCGCGGAACACCCATTTCATGGTATTTGAAAGTCAATGTTAAATTGTTAATTTGTATAGATATTTTAAACATATTTATAGAAGATATTAAAAATATTAATATTAAAGGGTTTCTTTAATTTATAAGAACTAATTCAATATAAATATTTTAAAATAAATATATACAATATATCTTATTAATATTATCTTATTGTATGAAAAATATTTTTTTTACATAAATATTTTTTAAGTAAATTATTAAATAATACTAGAAGTTTAGGATTCAGAGATAGAATTAAAATAATGTGAAAGTGAAGTTACAAGTTAAATGTGATATTTAATTTAATATTTTGTGTTTATGGATTATTCTTGTATGTAAAAGCCTATGTTAATGAATAATTATTATGTAGTATATATATTGTACAGACTATTTATCTAAAAGACATTAAGGGATATCAATTCCAATGAAGATGTTGAATGGGTGACTATTATGAACTAACATAGATATTTTAAATATATTTATTTAAAAGAATGTGAAGAGATGTTCATTCAAATGCTAATGTTGAATGGATAACTATCATGAACTAGCATAGATATCTTAAACATATTTATTAAAAGATATAAAGAAATATCCATCTTGATGTTTATATTTAACTTTTGACAATATTCAATATAAGCCTCTTGAAACAGATATCTATGATAATACTTATTTATAGTAAATTAATAAATTGTGTACATCGAGTGTAACTGATATCATGAAATTCAATGCTAGACTATGGAAAGTAATGCAATAAGTAAAGGTACTTAGTTCTATGACCAAATAACTTATTCAATTTGGTATGGTATTAAAATCTAAATGCCCCATGATTAGATACAAAAGATAACAGTCGGTTTACCTTGAGATTAAAGAATTATATCTACTCTATGAAGGGTTGAGTATGTGATCACATAAATGTTTTTCACATGAGAACTTGATCTAGTAATATGCATAGTCTTGCTTTCTACTTCACCTAATCTACCTCCACTCCTTTCTTTTTTTATATCTAGAGACTAGTGGTATTTAAAAATACTTTTGGATGATTGAAATTATTGTTGTAAGGGGATACATTATTCTAGGTCTATAAGTGGCTCAATTTTTGTACAAACCAACATGGCAATATAATGATGATTTTATAGTCCAACTCATGACCCACATTGTGTTAATTACACATCCTCTCAACATTTTCCAATGATAGTATCTTTTCCCCTTCTAGCTTCTTATCCATCTTGTTTAACCTTTGAACTAAGTTCTAGGTACTTGTGCAAACACCAAAAACCTTTTCTAACCCTTCAACTAAAGGTTTTCTTGGGAAATCATACAATCACCCAGGAAACTTGCCTTAGGTTGTAAGGCCACTTAGGTGACCTAACCTAGAAAAGAGTTAACCTTGACCCTCAAAAGAGATAGCCCTATTAGGTTTGGAAAATGCACAATTACTTTAGTTTTGACTATTTTTCCACCATTTTTTCTCATGATCTTGAGAGTTTTTCTAGTCCTAACTAAGCCATCTCTTCTCTTGACTAATTATCCACCCTCTAGAATCTCAACCAAATATTTATTCATCTATCCATCAACTCTCCAATCTTCTCCCTATCACTTCTCCATGATTGAGAAGTTTCAAACATATAGAAACTCCCCTTGCCTTTAGCATATGAGGTTGACTTGTTTGCATTTTTTCAATATTCTTGCTACTAACTTTGCATTCCTTATTTTATAATTTCAACACAAAGATGGTGAGTCACCTATAAAGAGTTAAGTCTTTTTCAATGTATCCTCCACATACAACATTTTTATGCTCAACATAGGAATTTATGATCCTTTTCCATCATGCATTGAAGCTTCATATATCTTCCAAGTAATCTCTTATTTGGGAGGTTCCCATTATTACAAAGTAGGATCCAAAATAAGTTAGGCTCTCCAAGGACACAAACCACCATTGGTAGCATCAAAATATTTTGAGAAGCTTCTTGATATTATAGGTTCTTTATTTATTTTTAAAATATTTCATTTAGTAATTAGGAAATTAAAACTTTCATGAGAGTAGTAACTTTGTGTTGTCATTTCTTGGTTAGAGTAGTGTTTTGGGTAGTTTTAATCACTTATAATGCTCTAGGCAATAAGGGTTTATTGCCTCTCTTGAAAAGTAGAAAACTACTCCAAGGTTCATGTGTAACTAGTTCTTAGTTGTGTGGGACAACATAGTGTTTGTTTTCAACATGTTTTACAAGGGGCCTAGCTTTTAAGCTTACTAGGAATAACATGCAATCATAAAATCCCAAGATACGGGCTGCTGGGTCGCTGGGCGGGGTCGCGGGGATACCCCTGTCGTTAACAAAAAAAAAAACATGCAATCATAAAATGATAGCTTTAATACTTCAAAAATTGGATTGCATTTTAGATCTATAGCAAATTTGTATTGATTCAATGCTCTTTCGAATATTCGTAACTGATTTTTTAAAATAAAAGTCAAAAGAGATAGAGTAACAAGAGAATTTAAAATAAAATCTAAGTTAATCAAACAATGATAAAATATGTTTCAACAATCATTTTTGTATGTTTAAATGGAATCTTCAAACCACTGTTAATATAAATAGCAATTTACACATTTATGAATAACAATAATACAATCTTCCAAGGAAATACAACACACATAAGATTTTCATATTTCATCAAATTAGAACACCATCAAGCACGCACAGATTTGAGATGAAATCTTACTTAATTCTATAATTACCAACCAGATTTCATTAATTTGACAGTCTATAATGAGCTAAAACATCCATACCATCACCATGATGTCAAATCAAGATGCATGCAAAATAGGCATAACCCTTTGATTAATCAATAATTTAGATTTTCACAAAAGTTAATAGGCAAAATCCACGCTAAGACTGTATTGTTTGTTTACAGAAAATTATATCAAAATCATATCCTTTGAAATGATCCGAAATCAAAATTATATATAGAAATCTATCTTCCTAGAATTGTGGATTTTAATAAAAAAATCTAACTTGGACTAACTCCAACACTCGAGTTCTAACTAAAAGAAAACTGAAAATTACATAAGTGAAACTGGGTGCCCCAGTTTGAGTTTAGTTCAACATGCAAAATTTTAGGAAATAAAAGCAAACTAAAAGAAATTAAACCATCTAACTAAAGTGTTCCAAAATTCCAACGCTAGCCTTTCATTTTGCAACTAGGCGTGGATTTTATGACAACAATTATCTACATTTCCAATGCTAGATCAGACTTTCCAAATATAGGTGTGGGAATTCATAGATTTTTATTAAAAGCATTAAAAAAACATAAACAATAGTGACCATTTTATTGTCTTCAGTTATTTTTGGATTTTGCTAGTGAAAGCTAACACCATTCATTTTGTCCATGGTTGGGCCTTTGTGAAACTAGATCTTCACCTATTGGCTAAATGCTTATTTCCATCTATTGTTGTCTATTCCTGAAGGCCTCCAATTTTTCCTGTAGAGATTGAAGCTTAACCTTCTTATTCATCATTTTATATATACCTTCGTGTGTCATTTGTCCCTACATCTATCCTTGTAGTTCATCAACCATTTTTCTATGGTCTCTTACCATCATAGGGGTATCCCAAAATGTGCAACCCAAGTCTTCTATTTCCTGGTGAATGTTATTCATTACTTGCTCTGCCTAGCTTCTATCTTTGTTCGACTTGGTCTTATTCAAAACTTTCACATGGAATTATGTTGCCCTTTCCCATACTGTGAGCTTATCCTTCTCTTCTTCTTCAATTACTACGGCTTTCAAGAGAACCTCCATTGGTGTTTCATTTATTTGGTGCAAAATTGGGATGTAATCCTCCCAAACCAATAACTCCACATTGATGCTCAACTTAATTTGTTGAGCAACACTATCTTCATCACTAATGGAGTGATAAGAATTTATTAGGTCCTTTAACACTTTGTTTTCTAAAGTTAAAAATTCCTCCTTCCATTAGTGTGCTATAGGGATCCATCCATCTAGGTCAAAATGTCTGATCTCACCTTTTAGAGTAGCTTGCAATGCAGACTTGGGATGTGCAGCATCAACAGGTCCAATTAAATTATTAATACAAGTCATGATCTATGCTACTTGATATTTCAGCTCTTCTTTGGTGTTTTCATCCATCTGCATTCTTTTCGAAATTGCAGACACACATTTGTAGAGATTTTTTTTTCATTTCCTGAGTTTGGAATCCCAAATTAACTTGTTTTTTAAAATTGTAGACACAAACATTTGCTTTGGTTTTAATATCATCATTTTCATCAACTTAGCAGAATTCATTAAAAATGGGTTGATTATAAAATTTTTGGACCTGATAGGTGGGGTTAAGGACCTTCCCATCATCCTTTTGCTCTTTGGAGATGCAAACCTCTATGCAATGCTTGATTAGATGTACTACCAGCCAACAGTAATCTTTTATTCTGACTTCAAAATGTTCCTCATAGTTAGCCCAGTGATCTTTGAGCTTAGGCTCATGAAAAAAGAAGGAGCCTATTACTTTTCCAATATTGCCAATAGGATCAAATCTGGTCCTAGTATCATTATACAAAACCAAGTTATTATTTTCCATCTCTACCTCATCTCCCTTAGCATTTTTCATGTTTGCATAGGAACACACCCCTACTTGGATGGGGAAGTTGAATACGAATTTATGTTTCCCAACAATAAGATGGTGTACTTCATTAATTTGCTTGCATATCTCCAATAAAACCATCTTATTCGAAGGATTCCTATGAAGTTTATAGGGCATCTTATGAAAGCCTGCCACTCTGATGTAACAAAAGGTTTTAAACTGGATGTACTAGTTTCCAATTCCTTTCAAATATTTCAAATTGCTTTGTTGGAGATTATTCTAGAGAAATATCCTTCTAGTCCTCTTAGAACTGAGTAAATGAAGTTATCATTAACCACATAAAAATGAGTGCAGATATCCTCTAGCTTCAATTGAGGATAGTGTTCATAAATTGAAACTTCTCCTAGCTAAAAGGAGCACACTCTATCAAGTTCAGGGAAGGAGGTTGTAGACTTGTTATTTTGCCTTGTTTGTGGTCATTTGCATATTGCTATGTTACATTGAGATAGGAGGATAGATATACAAAGACTTGATTGCAATTTTGGGTTGGCATGTTGATGGCATGAAGTTCTATCTATGTTTGGTATACCTTGGTTTGAGGTATGGTTAGCTTGGATGAGTTTCAATTTGTTGTGGTTTCTATTCCAGGTGGTATGAGTAAGGCATCTACTTAAAGCTTTTTTTATCATTTGAATTTGATGATTGTGTTCACGTAAATATTGGTGCAAGTTTCAGTGACAGTTGATATGTTTCACCTTAGCATGTTCCTTTTTTCTTCCATAGGTGGCATGTTGGAGGATATGAAGGATTTTCTTGCTTGATGGTGGTTATCATAGTTTCTTTTGTAGGTATCTTGTTGGAGTATGAGAGCATGATGAAGATTTAGATGGTACATGATTGGATAAGGAATGTTTTTCCCTTGTTTGTGATTCCTATGGGTGTATTTGAAATGTTGATGTCAAGTGGGAGAATGTTAGGATTAGGTATCATCCACATTGTAAATATTATTTCATATTGCATGGTTCCAACACCCTTGGAAAGTGTCTCTAAGCACTTAGGGTGTATTGGGAAAATATTTTGTAATATACTCATAAGGGGTGATGGGTCCACTAACAATGGTAAAGGTGGGTTGTGAATATAAATATTTAATATTGTTTTCCCCACATGTGGATGCCTAGAATGGGATAATAAAAGATAAAGGAAATGATAAATGAGTGATTGTTGGAATTCTCCAAGTGGGTGCTTGGATAGAGGCAACAAGTGTCACTTGGTTTTCCATCATTTATTGTATTTTATGTAATGTTTATCTCTCATGTTTGGGTTCCCAAGTTGGAGGGAAAGTATTGGAGCCAAAACTGGTGTCCTTTCACATTTTGAGGAGGTAATCCAAAGGTTGGGGACGTTTGGAATGAAGGGTCATCTTTGGGCGCCATGTTCGGTGCATTAGATGCCTTCACAAGTCTATAAATTCAACCTCTTGGATGTAGAAATTAAGGAGGAATAGTTGATTTAGTGTTACTCTGTAAGAACAAGGACAAGTGGAGGCATAAGGAGGTTGTTCATAGGTGCATAGGTGCTGCCATGTTGGAGGAAAGAGGAGAATGGAAGTGGTTGTATTGTAATCTCATTTATTTGATGGTAATACATACTTGACCTCTCTTCTTGATGGATTTTTTCCCGCAAGGGTTTCTCCACGTAAATCCTGTGTTATGTGATGATCTTGTCTTTCTGATTTGTGCCTCATTGTTTCTATCTTATGTTGATGATATTCTTTATTTATTATTGTTAAATAAGTTCACATAAGGTAGTGTTTACAAGCATGTTATGTTGGCTGATTTTTGGCATCATAAAGAAGATGGATTTAATCATGGTATTTTCGTGTTAAGGAAACTTATTTTTTATATTTCATATAATTTTTATATTTTCATGTTGTTGTAGTCCAAGCCTTGAATCTCATCCTTTAAAGTCATATTTGGATATAGATTGGATTTCTCAACAATCGGTATTGAACCTATTTATTTCTAATAAATAGATAGATAGGGGGAGATCAAGGGAGAGAAAGGGTGAGATACTAAGATAGAGAGGGAGATGGAGAGATATATAGAGAGACAAAAATAGAGAGAGAAAGGGAGAGATAGCTCAATAGAGAGAGATGGAGATAGAGAGACAAAGAGATACAGAGGGAGAGAGATACAAAGATACAAAGAGAGATAAAGATATAGAGATAGAGATAGAAAGACAGAGATAGATAGATATAGAGATAGAAAGAGAATATAGAGGGAGAATTAGATATAGAGAAAGGGAGATAGAGAAGGACCAAATCATGGTTTACCAAAGTCTATACGAAGTTGCATGTGGGACCATACCATAGTTTACCATATTTTTTGTTCATTTATCTTACTTATAGGTGCCACACAAAATGTGTTCATGTTCTTTATTAAAAAATTTGGTCTCACCCTTTTAGGCTTGGAATATACTTGGTCATGTTGACCTCCATGATAACTCACAAAGACATGTTTTCCATATTCAATAACAATTTTAAAATTTAATGTCATTATATTTACTAAGTTTACTAAAAAAATGGATGAAACCACCACCAAAATGATGAGCTACTTCTTGGATTTCCAAACATTTTTTAAAAATATTTTGAATAAGTTAAGGTATTTATTTTTATTTTCTTTGAACATTTTCTTCATTGATGTATTGATTTTCTATATAAATTTTGATGTTATTATTTAAAATTTTGATTTTGTATTACTTTTGTGTAAGTTATATGATGTACATGCTCAATGAATTAGTTTTCAAGATACATTCACTTCAAAAAATCATACAAAATAATTAAAAAATCTTGTAGTCTCTCTTGCCTCTATGTCTAGAAACTATTTTAAAAGATGCCTAACACAACAAAAAATAGGGGTACGCACCATACGCTATGTTATATTTTAATAATAAAATTATAACACTTTTGTGTGCACTTAGTATTTCACCTTCTTAACCTTAACCATTTTTTACAAACTTTAGTATTTTAGAAACTATATTTAGAGTAATATTTAACTATGTTTTTTTATCATTCTTCAAAGTTTGAATTTACACATCTCAAATTACTCATACAGGTTTAGGTTTAGTTGATTTCATAAAATAATGTCCACTTTTGACTCCCTTTTTGTCTCTCATTTCCACATGCACTTACCCTATATCATGACTTGGAAATGGATTATTATCAATCTTCAAATTTTGATTAGAATGAACAATTAAATGATTGCCTCCATCATTGACTTCCTCTATATGAACGTATTATTGATCAAATATTTTATTTTATGTTTCAAAGCCATGCAACCTTGTGTGTGATGCCAATTAACTCTGTGGAATTTTAAAAATGCAATCTCATTAAAATTATTAGGTAGCCATCTAGCTAAATCTAAGAGAAAAGCAGGTTGAAGAGTGATCTTATTAGAGGTCAAAAAAATTTAAAGCATGGTGAACATGGGCTCTTTTACCTTAGTAAATATTCTAAAAGTATGAGGCTTGAAAGATAGTATATTGAAATTATTAGCCACATGATGTGAATTGTCTTTCATTTATTTAGAATCATTGCCCCTGGAAAACATATTAGACTTTTAAATTTTAGAAGGATAAGAATGTGTAAAATATGATGATGATGATTCATACTTGATTATGTTAGATGCAAGTATCTTGACCTAAATATTTTAAGTAGGTGTACATGTCTCTAAAAAATGAAAGATACTCAACTGCACATTGTTCTTAATGATCAAAAGAAGTCTTTCAAGAAACATTATTTAGATTTCATCATCATCAATTTGATGCTTAAGTTTACCAAATAAATATTGGAAGTGAGTTAACATAATTATTGATAGGTTCATTGTTTCATTGAGAACATTTAGTTAAATCATTCATAGTTATTATCAAGGCCACATTAATGTGGATACTCTTTACAAAAGTGACTTGACTAACTCAGTAATAAAATGTATAGAAAACCCAAAGTTGAAGAATAAAAACATTGAATAGAACAATCATGTAGTTAGATCTTACAAATAAATTTTAGCTAAGATCTTATCCTTGTGTGTGAAATATAAAACTAACACATTGAAAGATTGCAAATGAATTAGGATCAACTTTTCCAATGTATAGCTCAAATCATAGTGCAACAAACCTAGGAGGCAAAAAAATATGTATCAATTTCAAAAGAAAGTGGTGTGTAATGTGGATGATTGTACATGATGGAATTATTGTTGCTAGAGATATCATAAGTTTTCTTCTTAAGATTAATCATGGACCTTACAATAGTGTATTCATAGTGGTATTGGGGATCTAATAGTTGTGCATTATGATTATTTTAGGTAATATCTAGGAAGTGTAAAAAGAGGGTGTGTATTTAGTATTTAGAGTTGATGTCATGGCTATGGATGGAGGGATCACATTATAGAGTGGAGTGTACATGGGGTGGGAGGGGGAATTAGTATGTGATATAGGATGATAAGAATAAATAATGGCCATAAAATTAGGGATGACACTAATGATAGAAGTGGTAGATGAAGTAGTAGTGGATGAAAGAAGAGAAGATATGAAGAATATCATATGATATGCAAGGTATATTGTGAATATAAATAGGAGATAGGTTGATGTGAAGGGAGGAATGGCTATAGAGGAAGCAAATATGATATAGGTAGGGATAGTAGAGATAAAGTTCACACTAGGAAAAGCAACATGAGTGTTAGTGGTCATGGAAAATTTGTAATTATGGGGTTAGAGGAATTAATATTGTAAGAAGAGGAAGGGTGGGAGGATACACCGTTAGAAGGTCCATTGAAGAGCCAATTCCATGAATGGTATCCATACCAAATGGGTCATTAACTAATGTTGATGTAAGATGGTGACCAATTATTTATAATTATGTATACATAAGTGCATCCACAAGAAGTTGTCCAAAATAAGTATAAGATAGATTGTTTAGCTATATGAGCATCATGATCAAAATATCATTGGTTGAATCCTCAAAATGGTTCTCAACATGAGCATTTGAAAAAACTTTATTTTCATTAGATTTAGTAGTCATGCAAGGTTTAGATGAGCACTCCTTTGTAAAGGAATATTAGGAATCTCAAGTAGCTCATGGAATAAACAAACATTGTGACTATGAGACAGAAAAATTATTCAATATAAAACATTCATAGAAATAAAAAAGAAAGTAAACAAGAGATCATATCTAAAAATGAAACCCTCAAGGTGAATCTAAGGGAAGGTCAGGTTGACAAAAGTAAGACCACATCATATATCACAAACCCTAAGATTAGATTAGGCTATGGAGCACTAATAAGAAAAGAAAAATAAAACCCTAAACAATTAAAAATAAGATATCACTAAAAAAGGTGTAAGACCTCCCCCCCCCCCTTGAATGTGTAACGCCCCACCTTGCATGTGATTAGTAAAGGCCTAATATGTTTTATGTGATCCTAAATAGATGGTAAGATGTATTATGGATGACAAATAGTGTGATTAATTGATAATATTCTTGCTTATGCTACCATGAATGTAAGATCCCATTTTGTATTTCCCATTTTATTTCAATCAAACAAGTAGTTAGATGATAATTACGATGAAATGAATGATAAAAGTCTTTTTAGGATTCATGGGCATTAACCTTGATTTAATTATGATGGATGCACATGTGAATTGTTGGATATAACTTGAAAGTGTTGGGTTATTTGGCATATTAAATTTCGGTAAATGGTTCATTGTTAATGTTATAGGAGTTTAAAATGAATTACTAAGGTGGTAAACAAAATGATGGAGTGACTATTTCATTGACTATATTCTTGTATTAGAGTAAGTGTGTATTTCCTTTTATTATAATGAAAATTGAATCATTAGGTTCATTTGATGTATTAATGAGTAAATAGTTCATGAGTGGAAATTATGTGAATTGGATTATCTAATAATATGAAGAGATATATGATCTAATCATGTTGACTTTGGGAATGTGCAGAAATAAAATATGCAAATAGGAGGATAGATAAATGTTGGAATTAAATCAAATATATATTTGGGAAGTTCTAAGTGTAGCCCTTTTTGACTTAGAAGGGTTTGAGGTTTTATTATTGGTTGGGTGATTGAGTAGAATCTAATTGTAGGACATGTGATGTGAGTTTGGTTGGGGTTGGAACCCTTGGTTAGGATCAAAATTCGTATGGATTCTTGTGTAGGTTTTGAAAAGGGATTATTGAGTCAATTTCCTTGGTTTTTGAACAAGAATAGGCCCCTAGGACCTATACCTAGGGTTTGGAACCTTTTTGACATGTGAACTTGTCCTTGGAGTGTGAAAAGACCCCTCAAAAGTCCACATTCATGAATGTGACAAATTCAAAAAAAAAAAAATTGGGGCTTGGGAAGAGTGACTTGTCACTCTCAACCTTCTACTCCCCAAAAGTTCTTGGAATTGGCACAAGACTCACACATGTGTGAGCACTTGTGGGAAAGAGTGTAGGTTTGGAGAACCCATATATATCTCAAGAAGATGGAAGATTTGGGCATTGCCCACTTCTCCTTTTGGAGAACTCAAGTTGACATAGAAGAAAGGATGGGAAGAGGAGAGGAGTCCTTGCTTAAAGGAGAGAATGACCAGGAATGGCAGGATTTGGAGAGAAAATTTGGAGAGCTATGGAGAAAAGAGAAGAGTGAAGGATCCAAATAAAGCAACATGGAGAAAGCTAAGTCCTATTTCCTCTAATTGCTTATAGTTGATAAAATAAGTGATATGCAAGTTTTTGAGTTAGCATGGCTCTTGAAAATGAATGTATTTGCAATTGTTGAATAGGTTAGTTGTAACTTCTATACCAAGATCATTTGGTAATCTTTTAGTGCTCGGGGGTATGGCTAGAGCCCATGAGGCTTCATGATGCCATTATGGTTGGGTGGAGAGCAAGTTGTATTTTATGGGTATGTAAATTGTTAGTTTCTCAATATTGTTTGTAATAAAAAAAAAATAGTACCTTTTGTAGGCCAACATTTCATATGAAAGAAAATATGAAATAGTTTTTTTTTTATAAAATAAAAAAAAAGAGGGAAATAATTCTTGCATGGAGCTACAATTTTGTATGAAAAGTTCAAAAAAAGAAGAAGTTATTTTTGGTGTTGTTGTACTATCAACAAAACAGGAAACTGGAAAGATTTCAATGGGCAGAGCCTCCAATGAAAGAAAAGATTGATATCTTGTAATGAAGGAAAATAAATAAATAAGATTTAAGGCAATTCAAAAGTGTAACATGTTCTCAAGAAAATGGAGAAATATGTAAATAAAAACTAAACCCTCTAAGAAGGATTTAAATTTATGTATAAATGCTTAGGTCAAATGTATGTTGTTCCTGCTTGGCTAAAAGAAGCGCAATATAATTCTATACCACAAATATTGCATTCCTCCATTATCCCATTTAGATGATATATGTATATAAAATAAATAAATAAGGAGAATTTTATGCAATATACGTAAGATGATAAAGATCTACTCTTATGAGAAATACAACTACTCATATTTTGTATACCTGCAAAGAAAATCACATTAAAAGACCAAAATTTTACGATATTGTGAATCTGGTATGTAACTGCACTTGCAAATATCTTTAAGGTTATGAATTTTAACCCAGTAATCGTGGCCTCTCCACTCCAGGGGGCGAGAGGCCATACAATTTCTTTATATACAAGCCTTTTAATTTAATTTTCTGAAAGCTAAAACATAGAATAACAGTTTAGGAAACAAAGTAGATTAATATTGCAGTACGCGTGGATTTGTGGCTGTTTTTAGCCTTCTCTGTGCTCGTCGTTCTACCTTTGGTAGTGCCTTGTGTCTCTCTGGAAACAGAGGAAAAAGAACTGAAATAAAACTCTTTCCTAATAATCATTATTGCCACCACTAGTGTTTAGGGTTGTGGCTCGTGCTCTCATTTGAGAGCGCCCCTTCATGATGTTTCCCGAGCGGACTCCCTAATAGTAGCAACAGGGTGCCAGGTAAAGTTGGCACCTTGCGAACGGTGCCAAATATGTCTCCCGCCACTACCAGCACCATGAACACCATGTTTGTCTTGCGCACTCTACCTTCCCGATCTCCCACGACTTATGTTCATGTGTCTGTGAAATAGAAGTGAAATATGACGATAGCTATTTCTTTACTGTTTAGTATGGCAATAATTTCACTCGCCAGGAGGGGTTATGTCCTAATATGAAATTTATTAACTTTGTAGTCAACCTATTAGCGTCAGGTGTTGTCAGTGGAATTTAATACACCATTTCAAATCAGCATGGGTGCCAGAGCCTATAATCTAATTTAGCTTAAATTAGAAGATTTGCAATTATAGTGCACCAATCCACTTATATGCCACGTTATTAATACAACCACTAATCTATCCATTCATTTGACCTACTTCCGATGCATGAAAGATCTGGGTTATTGGTGTAGATAAATCCTTCACCGAGTACTCCCCTTATGACAAGACTAATCCTGATTTATTACTCTATGTGTAGGCATATTGGGTGGTTATTAAATGAACGTCATTAATATAATGTCAAACGTTCAGCCTCTCCCTAAACGTACACCTGGAGAGTGATCAAATCATCTCTGTCGTAAAGAACAAAATTACACAGTTTCCAAGCAGCAAGAGGTTGTTGGAGTTCGTAAAGAATAGATTAAGTTGCAGACCTACATTATTTAGCCTGACACCTATTTCACCTAACGATGGAGGAAAGATAAGGGGGTTAAAAGCTATCTAGGGAGGCGGTATCACTGTAACTAAATAGTAGTGTTCCGATAAATATCCACAGTGATGGCATTATATTCATAAGGTGACTTGTAACTGCATATCAATGGCTATCTTGCATCCATTTCAATGGATTCGATGAAAGGGCTTTTGAGACATTCAACAAAAATTGTGGTTGAAAGAAGTAAATGCTACTCAGTGCCTTGTCTATGTTCTTTTTTTTATTTCTTATTGTCAATCAGTTGATGTACGATAGCCATGGTAGAGCAATGGCATTAGAAAAGTAAGAGACGCTCCTTAGCACTAATTCAGTAAAGCACAGTTTTTTTTTCTTATATGGTGTGTATCAGTTATTTTTTTTTTTAAGAAAGGGGTTCCTTAGTCCAAAGAATGTTGGAGAGTAATCTGTCAGGAAGAAACTGAAAAAAAAAGGTCAACACAAAATTATGGATCGAACTAAATAGTATGTATATACAGTAGAAGGGCATATTGTTATCAATAGATACTTCTCCCAGTCACATTGTTTTAGCATTAAAATAACTGCAACTGGTATTATTTATTGTTTATCTGCTCAACGTACAACTATATTCATTATTCTATCACACTACTCCATTCAGTATATTGTAAACCATATTCCCGTATGAACATGAATGGTATTTTGGGCACCTCTTTATTACTGAAGGCGTAATAACGTTGGTGAGTATGGCCTTTTGTTGCACCACTTTTTTTATGTAGTTAACATTCACAATAATTAATGTTCGCTTGTTATTATTAAAACCCCCTTATGAGGATATACGTTGAGTAGCCACTTAAAGCACTAGAAAAAAAAAGAACAAAAATAAAGCATCGTGGTAAATTTTCATGGTAATTATTCCTTAAATATAGTAGAAGGAATCTATTCCTATATTCTTAAGGAAGATTCTATTAAACCAATTTAAGGATATATACATAGATAATGGTTAGTATTAATAGATTTTTTTTTAGGAAATAGATTATCTTCCTTTTTATTTTTAATATATACGAAGGAAATAATATAATTATTTTATATGTTATATTTTTATTCTATACACCCTTTAAATTATTTCTTAGAGTAATTTATTTATAAGATTAAATAAGAAATTAATTAAATAATAGTTAATGATAAATAGATAGTTTAATAATACACTTATAATGGTGACAATAAATAGATTCAAAAAGAGATGATTATAATGTTAATAATATCAAGAGTATTTATTAAGAATGTATATATGCACTATATGAATATTTTAAAAAGTATACGTTCTTATATTTTTGCTTATCATGATTAATGAAACAGAATCTTTAAAGTATATTCTTAAAAGAGAAGAAAAGGTTGAGGAGTAGGACATTTCTTTTTTTTGCTATTTGGTTGTTAATTAAGCATAGAGAAAAAAGAAAAGAAAAGGGAAGTATATTAATTATTAGAAATGAGATCAAAATAAAATAAAATAAACCAATAATAAATAGCCTACCCATTCTTTTCGCATTTTGAAACCAAGACGAATTGTTAAGTATGAGAATGCCAACATTATTGTCAGGAGGAGTTATAGTACTAAGTCTAGCATGAGTAATTTTCATAATAGTGTAGCATCAATGAATTCATAGGTTTTCAACTAACCAGATTATCATGTTTCCTTTCTCCTAAGTAGTTTGTGCAAATGGAATTCTTTAGTAGGTAGGACATTTCCAAATGTTGTAAAGGGGATAATTGACACCAAGCTAGTTTTCTCGCGGGCTCATGAACTCTTATCTAGTCTTGGCATGCACTCATACCCATATACCAGACTTGACTTTTCTCATTATCACTTGATGGTGCATGTGATGGGCTTTGCATACCCAACCTCGCTACTCCTGCATGCTCCACTCTTGACATTGTGTCCATGATGAGGTTGCACAAGCAATTCCATATTATGCAAATTGCATGTACAATGCATGTGTATGGTTCTTAAATGTTAGTATTTTGTTTTATTGGAAAAAGAAAAAAAAAATTGTTAGGTTTTCTAGATGAAATTTTCAGGCATGACAAAAGGATAGAAAAAACCTTAATTCACAAGGTAACACCCTAGTGGGTGAAGATAAGTTGAGATCACCAAATAATGTATAGTAATATAACCCCTTTAACACAAAATAAAGTTAATTTAATAAATACAAACAACAAGCACACATTCAACCTAGATTATAGAGAGTTGAGGTTGATCATTCTCCTAAATGCAAATAAAAAGGTATTAAATTGAAAATAATATTTAGCCTAATTCCAATGATGAGGAAGTATATAACATATGTAAAAATGAAGGTTCTATGATATTTTGGATTTTTAATAGATGTAGAGAAAGATTTCAAGTTCAAAAAATTTAATGTGTGTCACTTTGGTTTAGATCTATGCATATAAAATTGATCTTTGTGAGTATAAGATGATCTTCTATGCAAAATGATCTTGTAACTCGTAGACTTGATCAAATTGAGTTTTGTAATCTACAAATTATAAGCTTCACTTCCTTGATGTTTGGGTGTTATAAGGATGAGCCAACTTTATGATTGTGGATGAAGGTTTGAAGACAACAACCAAGTTTTTAATAAACCTAAGATGACATGCTTTAATAATTTTGGTATGATACTCTCATAAATGATACATTAACCAAACCCAAGTATGCTCTTTTTGATAACTCCTAAACCTATTAAATTGATTCGTATATAATCTCCAATGAATGAGGGAATGTCTTTAAATACAATTGCCAAGCTTGCAAGTTAACAAAATGCATGCTAGGTTGGTTCACAAGAAGAAGTGAAATGATTGACATTGCATAAATTTGAATTTTAAAATTTAAAATCAAAGGAAAAAAATTGTGATTACTAACTAACCTTGCTCAAATTTGCACTCATGAATATGATCTATGGTAGGGAATAATGAATATGGAGATTAAGAATGACACTTTGTATAATAGTGATGAAAAGGATCGGGATATGAATCAAATTCATACATGAATATGCTATATGTAAGCTAATTATAACATTTAGGACAACCTAATCAAAGTGGGCCCAAAACATAAGGAAAAAAAGCTTGGGTGTGCAATTTTCACCATTACACATAAATAAGCCTTTATTTCTAATGTGATTAAAAATTTAAACTTAACCTTATGTCAAGTGATTTTTGACCTATACATAAAATTAAATGATTCACCAATCAATGGGCTCTTGATCTATTGGTGTTGTTGAATGGTTCTAAATGAACCTGGTAGGGATCAAGTCTTGATAAGCACAAGGTCTCAACACCATAAAAGATGAGGTCAGGATCATGTCCTAGACGACTTTAACAAATTAAATACCCCTTAGTCCTTGACTCCTAATTGAAAAGGTTTCAATCTATAAATTGTACTCCTATATTGAATAAACTAAGTTGTTTCTATGAAATTGATATAAAACCCTAAAAAAAAAATGACTCACCCAAAAACTTTCCTAAAAATGTTATCTTATTACGCCGAGAGGCGTATTACAATGGCATCCACCAAAAAGTAAAATTCAATGTAAGGAAAAATTCTTTAGCTTGAATTTGACGTTCAAATGACATGCAACTGGCATAACTACATTCATTGTATGTAGACGCTTTTTCAAGTAGATTTAAAACAAGTTTAAAACATATTTAAAAACGGTTTTAAATAGATTTGATATCTTTGTTTTACATTCATACAAGACAAAACAATTATAATCGTACGGTAGGCTTGTCTCAACTGAGAAAACAATTATACGATTAAACAAGCTTCATGATAACAAAACTATTTCATGGGCAGTGTTAGTTTAGGGATTTTCAGGCATCAAATCATCGATTCAACCTCCTTTACAATTAGGTGATTGTAAGGAAATGGAATTTCCATTTTGCTTTTCCTTTATTGAAATGGGTATTGCTCGGTTTTTTTTAAATTGAATCATCTTTTAAAAATATAAAAATGTTTAAGATGTTCTCGTTGGAATCAAGGTTAAAATCATGGAGGACAACTCTACCTGCTCATGTTGATTTTTTATATTTACATATGGATCTCCATGGCATTTTTTAATTGTTCTTAATTGGTTTTGTTTAAAATTTAGATCTTTAGTGCAGCTTTAGCTGCTAGTGGGGGCTTTTGAGTTTCGAATCGTCAATTCAACCTCCTTCTCCATTTGGATGATTGCAAGTATTCTAAATTTTAATGTTTCTTTTCTTTTATCAATTGGGTATTGATTTTAGCCACTCCCATTGATTTTATTTTGCAGTATGGGTTCTCATGGGAGTTATTAAATCTCTGCAGTCTCTTTATGATTTTCTCTCCATGCGCATGAGAAATATGAATGCACAATGATTAGATTTGTTACATGGTAACCATTTTCATCACTGATGAAAAGACTAAAATTTTCTTTATAGCCAACACCAACAGAAGGTTAGCATGTCTTTGTCTCTCTTTTTCCTAGTTTTTTCCAAGTTCTTATTTATATTTTTCAACTATTTTAAGTATTTTGTCATGAATAGTTGTGTTTGTTAATATGTAATGTTGAAGGTTTAATTCAATATTAAAATGAAGTTTTGTGAATATGATATTGAATTTCTTAAGAAGAGAATTAAAGACTCCTCTCAAATAATTATGTTCAATAATTCTTTCAAGATTATATCATGTAAAAGATGCTCAAGTAGAACTATTAAATTAGATGTGCTTTTCTTGAATTTCATTACAAATCAAACCTTCCAAAATATAAACTTAAATAAATAAGGATAAAGGCAAATTTGTTATGGTTAACTTGTTTTTGTTTAAATAATAAAAATAAATATTTTGATTTTATGAACATAAATTGGAAAGCTTTTGTATATGGTTTAGAATTGTTGATTTACTTTCTTATTCTTTCAAATATTTCAATTTCCTAACTTTATTGACGAAAAAAGTTTGCTAGGTAAACACAAGAAAATATGTTGCAATTCTTATCAAGCTGTATATTAATATAAAATTTGTGTTAAATTACTACACAAACAAAAAAGTTTCTAAACTTGAGAAATTAATTATGAAATAAATTTCTTAAATTCACTATTCCATATAAAAGTAAGTTTCTAAAATAATATTTAAAATTAAAAAATATTGAAAAACTTTGAAAAAAAATATTGGTTGATAAAACAAAAAAAATCAAATAAAATAGATTTGATGAAACAAAAAAATCAAATCAAAGAGATTTCATAAAACAAAAAGAATAAATAAATAATAAAAATAATTCAAATATTTACATAAACTAAAAGAACAAATAAATAAATAAATAATATTTTTAATTGCAAAAAGAAATAAAAAAAGAAAATGATAACTCTCAACCTATTTTATATACATTAATATTTAATATATGTATACTAGTTAATACAAACATACATCCTTCTTATCCTTTCAAAATACACATATCTATCATCCATCGCAATCACCCATATTTAAAAAAATAAAAATAAATGAAATATTAAATCAAACAGGTAATCCGGGCGCGGGTGGTGCGCTCGACTCTAACAAGCTGTTCTTCACCAAATTCGATATATTAGAAATAAATTATAATATATTTTAGTAATTATATATTATCCAAAACGCATTTGCAAATCACACACTTTTCCCCCTCCCTAAGGCAACCCATCCGGAGACTAGACGTTCTGGTTGGGTGGAACCCATTTAAATTCAGACTGTATTCCTCACAAGAAAAACATGAAACTCTGGACAAGATTTGTGTTTCAAATACAGGGAAACAAAAAAATATGGTCTCTTCGAAAGCTTGACTGGAGCAATGTCCAAAAAATCCTAGGAGGTGAACAAAGAAATCACCTTGGCGTTCTACAATCCCACACAGCACAAAAAGTCCCGATTCCAACATGCAGGCAATAACAGGAAGTGCTTTCCCGACTGTGGTTAACACGGTCGTACCCGATCCGCCGCCTTTCTTCGCCCAAAATCTGCTGACGGCCCCCTTGCCCACAAACGCCGCCTGGCAAAATTTCGTCCTAAAGGAAGGCGACCAACCAGAATATATTCAACCCTACCTTGTCCAATCCAAACATGGCGCCCTCACAGTCTGCTACCCGACCCGGTCTGTCAATTCGGCCTTCATATTTCAAGCTTTCGTAGCCAATATCATCATCTCCTGCGCGTCCTCGGGCTCTCACTCGCTCACCCACTTCGACGACCTGAGTGTTACTCTGGAGCTCCCTGGTCCTCTCACGGTTCCCCTCGTGCGAGGCAGCCCTTACATCACTTGCATTGTCAAGGGTGGACACCTCAAATTCTCCACCATACATGCTGTCTTGGACGTCTCTTCTTTCAATGACTGTACAAAGCACAAGATCCAGTTCAACAATGGCCAAACATGGCTTCTTTATAGCTCTGCTCCCTTGAAGCTCAATTCTGACCTTACTGTCTCGGGGAACTTCCAAGGCATCCTCAGATTGGCCTTGCTTTCTGATAAATTCGACCAGGTTGAGGTTGAAAAAGAGCGAGTCTTGGATCGCTTTAGTACCTGCTATCCGATTTCTGCTCATGTTGACCTCACCACCCCTTTCAGGCAGAGTTTTTTATCTTTATTTTATTCAATATTTTCAGGAGAAAACTTAGTTGATTTTAAATATATATTGCAAAATTCAACAGGTTTCTTTATAAATTTGTGGTTACATTTGATAGATTTACTAAACTTTATAAGGATTATATCTGATTGGAAATGTTTCTGTAAGAACTGAGTAAACTTTTCTTTTATCAATATTTCAATAGCACTCTGATTTAAAATGAGGACTAGATTTTCTAAATTTATAGTGTTATGCACCTTTGAGATTTAAATTTCCGAAAACTACTATGTTGTCTGCCTATTTTATTTCTGACCTATTTTCCATCGAAATATTTTGAACCCCTCATCGATGTTTAAGGTCTAGAAAACAGACCCATGGAATTAGCAGAGAATTGAAAAAAGGATGCAGAGACACCCATTACAGGAATTCCAAATATCATTATAATTTTTAATGTCCTCTAGACCTATTTTCCATTCCAGGAATTTCAAAATTCAAATATGATGATGGAAAGTCCTTTAGATCCAATAGGTCTGTAGAGCCCTTCAAACAACACGTGTCTAGATAGAAGATTGATTTTACCACAGTTATGGTAACTCCCCAAGTCAAAAAAATAAAAAGGAAAATCCTTAGAGCTGGCAAACTACTCCCCCATCCCCCATTTTAACATTTTAACTTTGTGTTTTTGTAGTATCCACAGGAGAAAACACAGGATCTGTAGCTTAGAAATTTCAGTTATAATATTTTTGCTCAAAATTTGCCTAATTTACTGCATTTTGTTGGCATTTTTTTTGGCTCAGTTTAGACCAAAATTGTCCTGCTGGGTCTATAAGAAGTCTGAGTCTGAATACTGTCGTTCTTACAGTTGTAAACTTTAATGACACATTCAACAAGCTTTGTTTGATTGTTGTCTTTTTAAAGTGTGATTGATTGATTATGATTGCAAATGTCTATCTAATGTCCTGTAAATCAGACACGTTAGTAGAAAATGTGTTCCCTAAAAAATTAGCCTATAATGCACATATTACTGGATTTTTGAAATGGAAGGATTGGCTTATTATATCACAGTTCTAACAGATCATTCTTTAAAATATTCTATCTTCAGGATTTGTTATACGTGGAAGAAGAAGGGGTGGGGCGATTTGCTTATGCTTTCCCACTCTGTACACAGACAAATAATGACAGTCCCAGGGCATGATAATGTTATCTCGGATTTCAGCTATAGAAGCCTGGATGGGGACCTGGTGGGTATAGTTGGGGATTCGTGGGTTTTAGAGGAGGCACCCATACCCATAAACTGGTATTCAATTAAAGGATTCCAGAGCCAGAAAGAAATGCAAACAGTAGTCTCTGCTCTGAAGCAGGATGTTGCAGACCTGAATCCGATCACAACCACATCTACTTATTTCTATGGGAAGGCGATCGCCAGAGCTGCTAGGTTGGCTCTCATAGCAGAGGAAACACATTCTCATAGCCTGATTCCTCGTATAAGAGAGTTTTTGGAGCATTCCATAACGCCCTGGCTGGATGGTACTTTTGAAGGGAATGGATTTGTGTATGATAACAAGTGGGGTGGGCTGATCAGCAGAAGCGGTGCCCAGGATTCGGGTGCTGATTTTGGATTAGGAGTATATAATGATCATCACTACCATTTTGGGTACTTTTGCTATGCAATTGCACTGCTTGCCAAGCTTGACCACAATTGGGCTAGGAGGTTCAAGCCCCAGGTGTATTCCATTGTGAAGGATTTCATGACTGTTAATCCTGGGGAAGGGATGGCGTACCCTCGTCTGAGGAATTTTGATCTGTGGAAGCTGCATTCTTGGGCGGGTGGGCTCACAGAATTCGCAGATGGGAGAAACCAGGAGAGCACCAGTGAGGCCTTGAATGCATACTATTCCGCAGCATTGTTAGGTTTGGTATACGGAGACACAGAGTTGATTGGAATTGGGTCTACCTTGGCTGCATTGGAAATGAGGTCTGCCAAGGCCTGGTGGCATGTTCCTTTGAATAGCACTATTTACGAGTCTGAATTTGTGCAGGAGAACCGCATGATGAGTATCTTGTGGGCAAACAAGAGGGACAGCGGGCTGTGGTTTGCTCCTGCTGAATGGAGAGAATGCAGACTAGGTATTCAATTACTTCCCATTCTGCCCATTACTGAACTTTTGTTCTCTGATGTGGGGTTTGTTAAGGAGTTGGTAGAATGGACTGCCCCTGCATTGGGCAGGGAGGGCTTTGGAGAGGGATGGAAGGGATTTGTATATGCATTAGAGAGTTTGTATGACAAAGACAGTGCTCTGCAGAAGGTGAAGGCTCTGAAGGGGCATGATGATGGCAATTCACTGACAAATTTGTTGTGGTGGATATATACAAGAGGTACTGATGATTCTGATTGTTCATGTTCCTATTAAACGAAGGAATCAAGTAGATAGTGTTCCTAGTTTTTATTTTATTTTTTCCAAAAACTCCCTTTTATGAACATCATTTGTGCCTAAAATGCAAGTTACCTGAATAATCTTAATATAGCATTTGCCTTTACTTCATTTGCTTATTTTCGACATATGTCTTTCAGCTTTCCATATGTAGAAAATATGAATTTTAACCGATTACTACTGTATAATGCTTCATTTTTCTATCAATCTTTAAAGAAATTCAGGATCAGTCGTCAATCCTTTTTATCTGAACACAATGTAATTTAGGTGTTGCACTTCTGGGTTCGACATATTTTCACTTAATCCTGTCACTACTGCATCTCTTTGGTTTACTTCTATGCTGGATAGTCTAGTTTGAAGAGGGATTTTGTCCCTTCTATTCATGAACCATAAGTTCCTATGTCTAGCACAAGGTTGTTTTTAAAATATGTATCAAGGAATATTTCTTTCACCAGTGCTAAAATGACAAACATTCAAGAATGCTTCCTGAAGTACTGAAGTACTTAGTAAATGGGAAAATAGACGCTTAGAAAAGCCATATATTACTTGTTTGTTTAATGATATTTGGGGTTTGATTATAGGGCTCTAATTCAGAAAGTTAATAATAAGAGATAATTGATAAAAGATAAGTTATCACAAGGTCATCTAACTCTATAATTTGAATGATATGAATAACTTAGTCCTTTTCTTTGCCTTAATTAGCCGACCATTGCTCTAGTGCAAGAGAGAATAAGTATTAATGACCTCCAATGAGCCTTGGAATGGCCTACCATTAAATTCTTCACTATGGTATTCATATCTAGGTTGTAAGTCATGAGGGCTTCCAATTCCTCACCTTACTAATAAAAACCATTGTTTTAGTTCAAGATAGACTAAGTGTTAATCACCTTCAATAAGCCCTAGCAATGGGCCAACATGTGCAAGAGAGACTAAGTGCTAATCACCTTCATCGAGCCTTGGCAATGACCTATAATCACATTCCTTGCCATAGTATTCATATCTAGATTGTAAGCCATGATGTCTTCCAAATCCTAAATAAGATTATGAACCTCATCTCTTAAGGTTGCCACATCTCTTTCTAAAGTAACCAACTCCACTCCTCTAGGAACCTGAATTCCTTTTATCTCCGCCATAACATCAATTTGTTCATTATCAAGGTCTAGAAGCATCTTCACCCAACTTTTCATATTAGCTTAGAGAATCAATATTCCCAATTTAACATGAAAATCAAATAAAATCATAGCCTACTACCTTGATTCCTCATTATCACATAAACCATTGTCACCCATAATACTCTTCACCAAATTGAGCAAATTATGTTTGACGTAGTTAAATATTTTGCAAAGATTATGGTTGGACAAGACCACAACACAAGAGGTCCTAGCCTTGACCTATCATCCATTGAGCCATGCAAGGTCCACCCAATAAAAAACCCAAATCCTAATAATACAATACACTAGCTAAGCCCAACACCTAAAATAGAGCATCACACCAAAATAGATAGAGAACATCACATCACAAACTTACAAACAGGCAACAAAGTAACTGGATAAATCCTTTCTAAAAATCAATCTCACACACACAACACCTCCCACCACACTTCACAATAATTGTAAGCTAGCAAAAAGCCAAGACACTATGCACCATAATAATGATTAAGTGGTAGATTATAAGACATCAAGTACCATAATTGTACTCAACACCTCATGATGATATCATTAAATAAGATGCCATTGAGGTTGATTTGATCATCAACCTTACAACTTATGAATGAAGTAAAAGGAGAGAGATCAATTACATGGTTAGTTAGCAAAAAAACAACCTTATTCTAATCTTATCAGCAATAATTGAAACAAACAAATTCTGACTTTTGACATAACTAGGGCACCTCTTCTAGCAAAATACCAAGCTTCCAATTAGGACACTTCTCTTTCCTCAAAAAATTTATGAAAATTTGGAAATTTCCCTTGATTACCCTCATCTTACCACCTTCCAATATAGCCAAAAAAGGCCTCCAATGACAACCTCCCAATTTGATTCACCATTAGTTCTCCGAATCAACAATAGGGAGGCACCTTTTATCATTTACCCATTTACATTGTGAATGATAAAGTTTGCACTAGCTTGACCTAAATTTCCCCTTCATGCTCCATCAAAATTTATTTTCCACTAACCCAACTAGAGAGGAGTCCATTTATTCTCTTGATCGTTATTCATTTTATCTATTACCCCATTAATGATGATACTTAATTGGTTTTACTTATAATAATGAAATCCTTTTCTTAGGCAAGCCAACACATTTTGAAAAAATGGCCCAAAAATGTGACTCTCAAAGCTACAATTATTGCATCATTTGACATAAATTTCTTTCAAATATCAAATTTTATATCATTTCAATTGATATTGGTAGCAAAAATTTTATGCATTTATATATCAATTTGATTGAATTGATATTAAAAGTTGGTATTAATTTCAATTAAACAAAGTACACAAATTTGTATACCCTGGTATTCCTAGACTAGCCTATATATCCATATGCAAATAAAATCAAAAGAATAGTAATTGTTCCAACAAAATTGGAATATGTCTTGAGCCTAGAAATAGTGTAGAATCAACTCAATTTTTTTTGTAATTATGTGACATAATGTAATGGCATAAATTTGTACCTAGGAAAATTTTCCATTAATTTACTCTCATGTTAGCCTTACAAGTCTAATAATGTAATACCTTCTGCTTTTACCTTGCTTTGTCTATGTGTCCTTGTCATTTGTGTCAATGAGGGAATTTTTGTTAGCAACGTGTATGCACGTTGCGCAAATGTCTAAGCACGACACACTGTCATCCTAATAAGATTCTTGCATCAAAAAGCAATAGAAATGTTACGATTCTTGGCCACCTATGAATGTAATGTTCCCTACTGAATCTTGACTGACAAGAAATATTTGCCTCCATTTTCCCATTTTGAACATCTATCAACTTCATTCTTTCACTCAAAAAATGGTTCTTTCACACACTCTCTCTCTCTCTCTCTCTCAATTTGATGTCATTCTCAAGCTTCTTCTTGCTTCAATGTTCTCACTATCTCTTGCGTCTAGCAGCTCCGTACTTGGTTTTTGTAACCTCTTCTTGCCCCAATGTCACTGTCATTGTAGGTTCATGAAGCTCTACCTCCTTGGTGTGGTGGCATTGCTCTCCTTCCTTTGTCGACCTTGAGCGCTTGTAGAAGGGAAGGTGGTATTGTGTCTATTTACTTATTTTCTTATCTTGCATTATCGTTCTTGTAGAGTAGCATCTAGGTTTCCATTGCTCTCTACTTTATTGTGTCTTCTCTATCTACCTCTTTATCGCTTTTCTACAATATCGCTGTCTATTGGTTGTTTGTGGAGGTGGGAACATCAAAACAAGGACTTGACTGAAGAAAGTTCCAAACACAACCCAATTTTTTTTCTTGTTACTATGTGTGTAGGTGTCATTCATTTGCTTGGAGCTAGCTAGCGAACTAGACCTTGAGTAAGTTGTATTTTTTCTTCTTTTCTTTTCGTTTCATTGTTAGAGTAGTTTTTATAGTATTCCTCTTGTACTTTGCATTCCTTTACTTTTCTATCAAATTACAAAACTATAACATTCAAGTCATCAGTAGACTCCATGAGTTTTTGGTTGTTACTTGACCCTTTGTTTGTACAAGATGCTAGCATGTCTCTGAGACTCCAACACGACACATTGAAGTTTAGCTCTCACATTTTCATCCCCTGACAAAGAGTTGATTGGTTAATAGTATGAGACCTATGCAATCTTCTCACCCAGTTCCAAAAAACACCTGTCATAAGAAAAGAAAAAGGGAAACAAAGCTCTATTTTCCCTTCCATTTAAGCTTGTCCTTTCTTCTCTAACTTATTGGGTAGTTTGAGGTAGTTTAGGGTAGTTTGTTCCCTTAGGCTCTTTCGTGACCTAAGAGCCTTGGGGGTGACAAATCCCCCTTCTCTACATTTTTGGTGAGCCCAATGTGAACGTCCTTGTTTTCATTTCTTTGTGTCAGGAATCTTTCTCTCATGTCTTAGGTTTGTTGTAGATTCATTTTTCGTAAGGAATTTAGCTTTCCAACCCAATCTATATGACCTCTGGATACACATCTAGAAAGAGTCCTTGACATACGAGAACATAATCTAGGTAGGTCACTCTTTGAAAATCTAGTCACACAATCTTCTACATCTTCTAAGCTAGTTCCATCCGAGTATGTGAACATGGTCTCGTTCATGCCTATCCCTCCTATTGAGAATGCAAGTGCAATGCATGATAAAACTTTCACCTTGCATGATGAGCCACCAAATAAGGAGTCTTCTCTATTATACATTCCTACCCAAATTAATGGCAACGCCATAACTAGTGTCTTGGTTGATCTGACAAGTCAAGTAAATGTGATAACGAAGGAACTCTATTCATAAACAACTTACATAAGGAGAGATACAAAGAGTCATAGAGAATTCTCCATACCCACGATGGAATCTCTATTGCCCCTATGGGCGCCATTTCTTTATCAATCTTGGTAGGACCCAAGGCTATTGATGTGTTATTTTTCATGATCCAAGAGTCTGACTTGTTCAGAGCTAGGCTATGCATTCCATGGCCAACCTTTATGAACAGTGTTGCCTCTATAATCCATAAATTCTTAAAGTTCCCCCACAAAGGCATTATGCATGTAGTGCATGACGCTAGCTATAAAATGCTAGTGTCATGTGGGGGCTTCTCTTTGGATCACTTCTAGCCCACCTTGGTCAGACCTCTCCCTCCAAGGGGATATTTGTTATATAGAGCTTATGTTAAATATAAGACTAGGGTCTCGATATTAAAAGTTAGCTATCTAGTCTCTCCCTATGTTGTTTCTATATAGGCCTATATGATAGCACAAGAAATTGTTTCTTCAACCTCGTCAAAAGGGAAGGGGAAGATTGCTCGTGCTCTAGAGCCTTCTCCTTCTACATCTTCTAACCCACCTTCTTCTTCTCATCCTGCAGTGGCATCCTTGGTTCCCACTCCTATGCCTCGCATGGGAAGTGTGATGGTGCCCATGTGGTGAAAGGCAAAGCATCAAGATTTTTAGTTTCCTATCCTACCCACGATTCCTTGACCCGCTATCTACATAAATGGGAGACCTTCTCGTGGGGTTGTTCCTACTTCTCAGCCTCTGTGACCTCCTACTATTCTTCCACTCGCCCCTCAAGTAGTGAATGGGAAGAGGCATGTCGTCGAGGCTCTTGTGTATACTTCTCCTTATGTTGTCATTTCTATTTATGTGCCTCCTCCTGCTCCTATTCATGACCACCCTTCCACTAGAAATAGTTGTGAAGGATGCTCCTGTAGTTTAGCAACAACCCCTGATCTCTTCTTAGGGTGCATCCTCTAATGCTCATAGCCGACTTAAAAAGCTTGTGTGTGAGTGCAAGCGCAAGTGAAAGGCTCTAGCCGTAGAGAACATTGCCTCACAAAAGACGAAGGGGAGCCATTTGCATCTATTTCTTGCATCTCCTTTTGTTGTTTCACTTTCTTCTATTGTTCCTTCTTCTGTTCCCATCGCTTCTATTTTTCTTTTGGCTAGTGGGTCCTAATGATGCTCACCCCAAAAGGGTACAAGTCTTCATCGCTCCCTCGGTGGAGACTCCTCTTTTGATGTCCCTCCTTGACATCCCTCCTTTCTTGCAACCCATTGACATGTAAAATACAATAGTGGTGTTTATTGCAGATTTGTCTTCTTCCTCCTTCACTTCTACTTCTTTTGTGGGGATTCATCATCCTCCAGTGAATTGTAAGTTGGAGGATGACCTCACCATGGGTGGAGGTCGAAAGAAGGGTTTCCCTTCTTTGGAAGCTAGTTTTGTCTTGGCTTGCATTGTCCTTGTGATAGAGGCGACCCCCACATCCCCAAAGTTTTTCACTTCCCCTTTTAATGAGATTGGTGATGACTCCTTCTCCTGCCTAGTTGCAACAAGGCACTCTTGAAAAGTGCAAGTTCAACTCGGTGGATGATATCTTGACTTTGTTATCAATTTTCACAAAATCAATAACTTTTGTTTCATAAGAGGTCGGTGAAGAAGACCTTGAGGGGCCTTCTTCCTTGGCCCTTATTGCAGGCAAGTTGTAGGGCACTACTCTTGCTATCATGCCCTTGCAAGTCCATCATCCCTCCCCTTATAATAATCTAGATTGGGAGCAGGATGACTTGCTGGTCGATGAGGACTAGGGTGGTACCTCTTCTTTATTGTAGATTAGATTTGTTTGTGTGTTTATGTTCCCATGTGCTTGTCTTTTTATGTTTGTGATCCTTCTTGGAAGACCCTTGCTACCCTTGTAGGTACTTGGATACAGGTGCGGAAATTATTCGTGCACTTCTTCTATTTGTATCATCATTCTTCTATGTGTCATAATATTGTTTTTTAATATTTGTGACGATGTAAAGTGTTGGGAGCATTTAGGCCTTCTTCCATGTTGACCCAATTTTTATTTTCACTTTGTCTTCATGTACTCTTCTTCATGTTCTAAGAAATTTGGGGATTGATGATCATTCATATGTATGCTATAATATATCTATCTATTTGTATCTATAGATAGTTCTAACCCCGAATTCTAAGATCCCCTTGTCTCTTGATTTCTTTGTCTTTGTTTTTCTACTTCTGGATGTTGTGGTTTTAATGTGTTGTCCCTTGTGTGTGTGACAACACACCACAAATACATCTTTCTATGTGTTGCGTACCACATCTCTACCTATCCTTTCTCTCCTTAGGATGACATGTGCTCCTGTACATATCACACACCATCCTAAGAGGGGGCTACCATGCTTTTCTAATTTTTAATAAGGTAAATTCTTTCAAAAGGATTCCTTGGTGTCAAATTTTCTTTACAATGAATTCCTTGAAAAAAGAATCCCTTATTGAAAAATATCTCATTTTCCAAAATGTTTCCTTCTCTCAAAAGGGACTCCTTGATGAAATTTTCTTTCAAAAAGGATTCCATAGCAAAAGAGTCTGAAAATTTTCCATTCGAAAAAGGAGCACTTTTTCTAAAATGAAAGGGTCTGAAAAATTTCCTTTCAAAAAGGAGCATTCTTTCCACTGGATTCCTTGATGAAAGATCTTTCAAAATGATTCCTTGATGATAGAATCACTTGCAAAAAATTACGTGTCTTTCAAAAGGCGCGTGTTCCTTCAAAAGGGCCCCTTGGTGTCTTTATGTCTAGAAGGGTTCCTTGTTGAAAGAACCCCTTTTGAAAGCCTTCTTCTCAAAATAATTCTTTGGTGTCTTGCAATTTGTGTCTACTATTTGATATTTGAAGTCGTGTGTCTTGGTGTCATACATCTTATATCTCAACATCTAGCTTGGGGACAACTCGACTAGACCCTCATTTTCTATGACACTCCTGCAATGCAGTTTGCAGAAGCCACATGCTTATCCATCTGATCAGTGTGCGTCTTGTGTCTTATCTAATCAGGTTGTGTCTTATTATGCCATCTTTTATCTTCTTGTGTCTTATGGATGTGTGTCTTATGATTATTTTTTTGCCTAACATAATTTTTCTGTAGCCTAACATGTTTGTGGTGAGATCACAACTAGCTTTACAGGATCGAAGACTTGTGTCATCTTTACATCTTGGTGGAGCTCCCTCTTTCACATCAAGGTACATCGGATCAAAGATTTGATTCCTCTATGTTATCGATATATTCTCTTCAACCTCTTTTTACTTTAGGTCACATACGTATTGACGTGTATGCTCACTAAAGTGGGGGAAAAAATTAATGGCATAAATTTGCATCTAGGAAAATTTCCCATTAATTTACCCTCATTTTAGCCTTACAAGTCTACTAATGTAAATACCCACCGCTTTTATCCTGCTTTGTTTGTGTGTCCTTGTCGTTTTGTGTTAGTGAGGGAATTTTTGTCGAGGACGTACGCACATTGTGTGGACATCTATGCACCGCACTGTCATCTTGACAATATTCCTACCTTAGGAAGCAGCATAAACATTACGATTCTTGGCCACTTGTGAATGTAACTTTCCCAAACTGAATCTTGACGAACAAGAAATGACTATTTGCCTCTATTTTCCCATTTTTGAACATCTATAAACTTAATTCTTTCACTCAAAAAATGTTTCTTTCACTCTCTCTATTCAATCTCATTCTCAAGCTTCCTCTTGCTTCATTCTCACTATCTCTTGCATCTAGTAGCTCCATAATTAGTTTCTACAACCTCTTCTTGTCCTAGTGCCATTTTCATTACAAGTTCACGAAGCTCTACCTCCTTGGCATGGTGACATTTCTCTCATTTTTCCTCTATTGACCTTGAGCACTTGTAGAAGGGAGGTTGATATTGTGTATATTTACTTATTTGATTATCTTGTATTATCATTCTTGTAGAGTAGCAGCTAGGTTGTCATTGCTCTCTACTTTATTGTATCTTCCATATCTGCCTCATTATCACTTTTCTACAATATTGTTGGCTATTGATCGTCCATGGAGGTGGGAACACCAAAATGGGGACTTGACTGAGGTAAGTTCCAAATGTGCAGCTCCAAAAAATTTCTTCTAACTTTGTGTGTAGGTGTCGTTCATTTCCTTGGAGCTAGTTGGTGAATTGGACCTTGAGTAAGTTGGCATTTTTCTTCTTTCTTTATCATTTCGCTATTAGAGTAGTCTTTATAGTATTCTTCTTGTTGTACTTCGCATTCCTTTACTTTTTTGTCATATTGCAAAACTATAACATTCAAGTCGTCAGTAGGCTTTGTTAGTTTCTAGTTGTTACTTGACCCTTTTTCTGTATAGGATGCCAACACATCTTTGAGACTCCAACACGATGCGTTGAAGTCTGAATCCCACACTATTGTCCCCTAATAGAGAGTTGTTTGGTTCATAGTCCAAGACTTGTGCAGTCTTCTCACTCAGTTCCAAAAACCATCTGTCATAAGCAGAAAGGGAAACAAAGCTTTTTTTTCCCTTCCTCTTCAACTTGTTCTTTCTTCTCTAACTTATTAGGTAGTCTAAGGTAGTTTAGGGTAGTTTGTTCCCTTAGGCTCTTCTATGACCTAAGAGCCTTGGGGGTGACGAATCCCCCTTCTCTACACATAATGTTAACAATAATATAGAAAATGATGGCCTCCCATCATCAATCCAATGGGCTTGGATCAATCTTGTGTTCAAGCATTATATATGGAGGAGGAGGAAAAGGGAAGTGAAGAGGAGTCTTTCGAGAAAGCATGAAGCTACAAAATTAAGCATTTCAAAGGTAATTGGAAGATAAGAGTGGCTAATAATTTTTTGTATAAGGATAAAATACAAGAACCATTGTAATCATTGCATGATAGATATCTATGTATATGCAAAGTGTTGAAAATTAGATTTATAACTACATCCTAAAAATAAAATTAAAGAGGACTTAAAAAGTGTATGGTAACAACACATGATGAGAATGAAAGCATAAATCTTGTTGAGCTATATGTATTGTTACCTAATTTAGCTTCCAACTCAATTAGGTAGAGTTGGGATAGTAATGATGATAGAAAGATGAAAGGTACACATTCAATTCTACTAAGTTCTATTCATATGCACAGAAGAAGTTATCAAATAGATTGCAGTTTATTTTGCGAATGTATACAAAAGAAAGATTGCACAAGTTTTGCATAAATGTTATCTTTTATTGATAATTACAAATGTATGGTGCCCCACACAAGCTGTGGGAATAACTATTTCAATACAATATAGGACATAAACTATACATAAGAAGAAAAAAGAAAGAGCATATGGAAAGAGTAGGGATCTGTCATTGCCTAAATGACAAACCTCAAGTGGAACTGTTGCATCCTCACTTTAGTCCCTCTCGCTTGATTTCTCCAGAAGTTGACCTGTTGTTGCTTGAAATTCCTGCAAGAGATTAGAAAAGTTGTGTTAGAGCTCAAGACCCATATTCTTGCATATGCTACATCAACAAACATATAGTTATTTTCATAAGGAATTGAAACAGTTTTGCAACATCACATATATCAAAGAAGAAGTAGAAGATCATCATCAATAACCATCATGTTTTGAGTTTCATTGTTTTATGTAATATGTTTGTTGATTGTGCAAGTATAGGTGAAATTTCATTGTTGAATTATTTCATTTTGACATCATAGCATGTGGAGTAAAATGGGCTCCAACAAGGGTTGAGCCCATCATGTTGTCCTCTTGTGTTTTAAGAGGAATAAGATTGTAAACTCATCTCACTTGTCAGCATTTAGCAGGTACTCATCACTCATGAGAGTGAGTTGGTAGATCACTTTCCTAAATGACAAATATCTGCTCAATGGAACTATAATGAGTAGAGAGACAATGTTTCTAGCATATGATGTGCATGATTGAGTGTAGGACACAAATCATATATATGCAAGTGAACTCTTTCTCATGGATGTTAACATAGATCATGTCATGAAGGCAACATTTGGAGACTTTTAATTTTTCCAGATTGAGAAGAGGTAGTCTACATGTACAAGAAGATAAATGGATGATGCCATTCATGAGGGAAAAGTAACACAATGCAAGCAGAAAGGTCAGTGATGTAAAGCATTCATGATAGTGAGCAGTGATCAAAGGAAAATGAAGGCATAGAGATGAATCAAGCATGCCTGACTCATTAGTGCTTAGAGAGACTTATGGTTACATAAGATACTAGCAACATTGGATGAAGAGAGACAATGGTGGTACCTTGTTGTGTCTACCCCTGATAAACCATGTCTCTGATAAAGGTGTATATCTTATTTTCCAACTAGAAAGTGACTATTAGCAGTATCGAGGTGTAGTATGGTGGTCACTGGAAACCTGGGCTGCAAGTATTTCCTTCCTAATGGCTCTTCCTTGCATGAACAACATGATCTCAAAGTGTTTTTATTATACATAGCATGCAAGAGTAGTGGTTTTAGTATGGGTGAAATCTTCAATATCATTCATATCATTTATTGTTTCAATATGGTTGGTTTTATCCTCTGCATTTATAGTTTCTCAACAAACAATGGTCCTAGGAATATTCACATATAGAATCATCAAATGGCCTATATCTATGAACAAGAACACAATCTATGTGAAAAGGACTACAAAATTAGAAGCCAAAGTTGCACAATCTCTCAAGCAATTACATCAAGGATTATGAATGGAGCTAGTTATTCTATACAATAAGGACAAGCTTTAGGTTTCAATATTGAGAATCAAAGTCGTAAGCTACAACTGGGTAGTGTGAACTAACAATCCAAGAAGACATAGGAACCATTCATGAATAGAGATAGCAGTGGTTGCATAAATCAAATAAGATGGCAGTATTTTCATGTACAGTCATATATGCAAAGATATTCTAAAGCCTAGATCATTTTTTTAAGAGAAATGCAAGAAAGCCTCGACTAAACAGAAGGAAGAAACCCATAGCATTTGCAAAAGATGAATACATAAATGAGTGGGGTTTTCATTTTTATCTACAGAAAATTAAAAATCCTACACAAAATTGTGAGTCCAAGCTTGCCATAAAATAGAGGAGCATCGAGCATGAGAAAAACACATAGAAAAACAAAATATATTCATCATTTTGCTCAAATGCAACTCGAAACAAGATTTTCATTTGCTAATAATGAAAAATGGTGCAAGCATCCTACAGACAAAGACTTACCTTGCCCAACTCGTAACTCCATGAAGACTCCAACAAAACCTTCTAATTTAAACCCATGCCAGTACATTTTTTGCAAAGCAAAGTTTCCAAAAAAAAAAAAAATTAAATGAGATAGGTTCTAGCCATGGGTTCTCTTTTAGGGTTTCCAAAACCCTAATTTTGACCGATAAGCAATGGCATTTTCGCCTTTGTTTTAAACATTTTCTTCATAAACTAATGCCATGTTATTCCTTTCATTGTGATATTATATATGCCTTAGTCTCCTTTTGCATAATTTGCAAAGTCAATCCAAATCATATCCCTTTAAGACTTGTATTATTTCGCTTTGTTTTCCAAAACATGGTCGAGCCTCTTACTTTGTTTTGCATCAAATTGCAAAATGTAAAAAACATTATTGAAGTGATGGAATTATAAATCACTTTATTTAATGTTTTGTATAATGCAAGATAAAGGTGCATTGAACACATAAAAAATAGGAGGTGTTGGTTTTTCACGACTAAGTAAAAGGGGGTAGTTTGAGGATTTATGAGCAATGCCAAGCATATAGGGGAGGTTTGGGAAGTTATCCAACAAGTGGAGGAGATATAGGAACTGTTTTGACTCATTTTTAGAGAGAATTGAGAGCATCTTGGAGCAATTTTGGGTGCCTAAGTTATGATACGTGAGGTCAAGGATTGACCTTTTCTTCACCTTTGAGCCTTTTTGGAGTGGGTTTAGGGGCTAGATTTTAGGCTTTTTCGTTGTACACAACCAAGGAAGTTTCTAGTTCCTATCTTTGTGCAACTTCTTTGCAAGCATAAGTAACTTCAAACAACAATTTTGGAGTTAGTTCTTTCTTCTTTTCAACATTTATTGTAGCTTATTTTGGAGCTCTCTTAGGAAAAAGACAACATTGTAACTCAATCTCAGACATGTACAACAGTATGTAATACCTTTTTATCAATGAAATTCAGTGTTTTACCTTCTTAGAAGCTACCTCATTGTGTGCAGTGTGTGATTGATGAATATTCTTGTGAGTTTTGATAATTCCTTTAATGTTTGTCTCATTTTAGCACCTTTAAGAAGAATAAACATATATTTTTGCAGGTTGTAGGGTAGGGCCACAAAACTGGTTTACAATTTTATTGAGGAAGCAAAAATCCATTTTCAGTGATTGAAGAAATTTAAAGGGTTCGCTCAAACTAATGGGTTCGAGTGAACCCTAAAAGGTGTTCGAGCGAACACACTAGTTCAAGTGAACCTCATAGTTCGCTTGAACCAATAAGCGTAGATTTTTTTTAATATAAAAAATGGGGTTTGAGTGAAAGGGGGTTCGCTCGAACCCCAAAATTAGGGCTTTTTTGAATAAAACATTGTGAAAATGACAGTCAATTTCGACTGTCATTTTCACGGGCACTGTATTGTAGCGACGAACCTCCAAACCTCTTGGCGAACACTAGGATTTGATGAACTCACCACCCTGAGCGACTTCCTCTAGTGCATCACATCTAGTGTGACTTCCAGGTTGGTTTTATGCTTCCACATTTCACATACATGTCTCAAAATGAATTACATTTGCTTAAAAGTTTCTAAACTGTTTTCAACAAATTCCTTTTGTGCATATCTTTCAATCATGGAATTCATTGTATATTTTCAATAATGTCAAACAAAACTTAGAACAATTCCAACATAAACACTGAAGAAAGGAGTGTCATATTTATTTTAGGGCTATTTATTGCTTGTGAAAACCTAGATGCCCTGCCTAAATCAGATAGCCCCTTTGATGGTTTCCTTCACTTAGTAAATAAGTTGTTTGAGAATGAAGATTACAAGCTAGTTACTTCTCTTGCATTGCAAACCATATGATGCCTTCCCACAAATTTTGATATTACAATTTAGATGGATTTTGTTGGATTTCTACAATTTTCCGCCATAATCTCTTGTTTCATTTTCTAAATGGTAATAGGCATGTGTGAATTGATTACTCCTTAATACAATGTTTTCCATTTCTAAATGGCAAGGTGCCCATGTGTAGTGATTTTTCATTTTACATAGTATTACCTTTTTTATCATAGGTGCACAAAATCTCTAATTCTTTAGCTATAGAGAGTATTGTTGTACTTTTGTAGGTTGTAACTTATAAATTATCTTCTTTGGTGACATCTTTGTAAAGGGAAAGCACATTTGATGTTTAGATGATTATCTTTAAAGATATTAGGTTTATTGTATTCCAAAAGATGTTGGATAAAATTAGTCCTTTTTTAATTGTGGATATTTGGCTTCGAAGATTTTGAACCCAATTTATGTGTGGTATCATTGTAGATTATTAAGGCTTGTTGTGACAATATATAATTTCCTTTGCATAGGGACAATCTACATTTGTTTTATATATGTTTTTAGATTGTATTATTTCATATGACACTTAAAGCACATTTTTGTTAACTCTTAGGATACTTTTAATTATGATATACAATTGAATAAATCTTGTATTATCTCAAAAAATAAACAACAAAGAATGCATTACAACCCTTGTCATTCTAGAAAGTAACCTTGTGTTGCCATGATTCAAGACCTGTGTTTGAAAAAATGCCACAAAAAATATGATCTCCTGAAACGCCCTAACATGTAAGAAGAATTATTTTGATAAAATTACACAAATTATTTGTCTTCCAAATGCAATCTACAGATGTGATATTAAAAATGCCAAAACCTTTTTCAAAATCTTATATCTTAGATCATGAAATAAATTTTTTGATAGAGTGTGGATGCCCATTAATACCTGAATTAGTGTGATATTTTTTAGATGTTTTAGTTGCAAATGCTGTGGTAAAAATGTATACAAAATGTGCATATCCAAATAGGACAGAGGAACTATTTAGTGGAATGTACTTGCTTGGAAGTATGACCTTTGGTTCATGCCATAGATGATTTTTATATGTTTCAATTCTCATATGTATGTGCACATAGAGATACTTTTGTGGGTAAGATACAATTTAGAGCAACTTCATTTTCTCCTTCTAGTCCATTGATCATAGTTTCATAATATGAATTGATCCTAAAAAATAATCACTATGGTTTATTGTGTGTTGTCATTGAAATACAAAAGATCATATTGAATTGGTGATATCCTTATAGTTCATATAATGCTCCATAACAACCTTATGTATCAATCCATAAGCATTGCTTTATAATGACCATGAAAAAATGAACTAATCTTTTTAGTAACACCCTAGAGAAGAGTAATAAGGATGTGCATGTAAGCACCTAAGGTATAAGAATTTCTAACTAACACAAAAAGCTATTGTATGGGTCTCTATCAAAATATATATAATTTTTAAGTTTATGTGCTTCAATACATACATTCTTATTATTGTTGAATTAATTGAACCTATTAAACAAAAACCAATGTTCTTGATAACATTTTCTAATAGCATGAGAACACATGGAAGGAAATTCATACCATCTCAAATCTATTTTGATAGATTATAATACTTTGGTTCATTCAAATGAATCAATCATTCCTCTACCTTAGTTAAATTTATAATACAAATAGATTTATATCCTTATTTAGATCAATAGTTTCTTTCCTTGAATTAGTTTATATTCCTTACCTTTTCATGCAAATAGAAAAGGATTTTTTCTATGCTCTTTTTATTTGTGACCTATATTCATCTCTCTTTTCTTAACTTATCACATGTTAAGGGAATACACACACTTTTATTCATATTGAAAGTATTTATTGTATTATAACTTGGCGATTCCTCTTACCTAGTAAATAGTGTAAGTGAATCAATGATTAAAAGGAGTTCTAGTTGCAACCCAACAAGAATATGCTCTCTTTGAATATGTTCTCTTTTATATTTGGTAGTTTTAGAACACTTAATAAATTACCTAAAAATCTAGTGAAATTCCAAATGAATCCCATTTTGGCTATCATTATAGGAATCTACCTCAATACTAAAACAACCAATCCCCATATGCATAAGATCCACCACTTATACCTTAAACATCAATGCATTGATTTTAAAGCTATTAACTAGGTTCTTCCTTATCTATTTATGATCCACATTAAAAAAAATTAGTATATCAAAAATAAGATGCTTAAGTTGACATTACATCCTTCATGATTATCACTTCTAATTTCACCTATGATAATGAATAAGAACAAGGCATAATATTCAATTGCTTCCTTCATAAAAATATTTATCCCCAAAGCTTGATATGTGTAAACTTGGATAGAATGTTGGAGATATCCAACCTTGTATAGATTTAGGTTTCATTCCTTTCCATTGCACCAAACCTCCTTAATGACACAATTATAATGTTACTTGGCACAATAACTAGTTATATACATACATACATAGATACATACATACATACATACATACATACATACATACATATATATAGCATTTAGGGCCACCTTTTTATGATTATTTTACACTTCGAGCAAACCTTTTCTTAATACTCATTGATATATATATAGCATATATTCTTATACTATTATATATACATTGTATTCTTCAAGAATATATATTTATATCCATTAGTTTCTTCTCACACATGATGGTCCACTAATTATGTTCTTTCATATTTTCATCATGTGCATAATTTTTCCTCACCTCCAATTATATTTGGATACTTTGTAGCAACCAATTGGAAGGGCACATATTGTCAAGTTAGCATTCCTATCATTGATATTTCAAATAGGTTACCTATGAAATCTATTAAGAATCAACTCAAGAATCATATGAATGAGTCTGAGCTCCTCATTCATGACACATGGGACTAAAAGGACTTTCACACCCTAAAACTCAATCCAAGGCTAACTAGGTATGCAGAACATAGGTCAACATATGCAAACAAGAAAGCACTAATTTTCTTAAGTCATCTTGCATTTCAAGCTTCTCATCCTTGTCTCTAGTGGTCAAATTTGATGTTGCTATTAGTAACCTCATAAAATTTGGTAGGTTTATTTCATGGATCTTGTCATTGGTAACCCTTTAGGTTGCATTTTCATATTTATATATGGCTGGTTAAGTGTGTTGTTTGTTCTTTAGTCAAGTCAATTCCTCTAAGCCAATTACATTTTCTAAGACAAGGAATGCCCTCTATGTTGCAAAATAAATCCATAGGTTAGAAAGACATGACCTTATCAAGGATGAAATGATAAGATGAAATAAAGCATAGGAAAAATAAAGATCAATAGTTTCTTTCCAAATTAATATTCCTTAACTTTTCATGCAAATAGAAAAGGATTTTTTCTATACCCTTTTTTATTTGTGACCTATATTCATCTCTCTCTTTTTTTAAGTTATAATGTTACTTGGGAATACACACACTTGTAGGTCCATATTGAAAGTATGTATTGTCTTATAACTTGGTGATTCCTCTTACCTAGTATACCCAAAAATAGTACCTATGCATACCACAAGACAATCTTGTTTCAAAATCAAATCTACACCACCCATATTGGAAATTGAGCCTGATATGTACAACATATCTAATCAAATATTAGAATCATTTTCATTTGAGACATATCCCATCCCTGAATACTCCCAAGTCAAGCCCTGTTTATTTACCTATTTTGTCCAAGTGGCATCCATAGGTTAATCAATAGAGAATAAGGCACCTAGAATTAACAATAATAATTTCAATCACAAAACTAGTAACCCTTAACCTTCAAAGTCTAGTTCAAGTTTTGTTCCAAGATGAAGAATAAGTCAAGTGATTCATTTTAAATATTTGGTTACACACTTGGTCATCCTACATTTTGGTGTGCATGTATAGAATGGATGCATTAGAGAAAGTCATTCATCAACATAAAACTTATATTTCTTCCTCCTCTTTAACTAATAAAATACAATATCTTTTTAATAGAATTTTGGGTGCCTCTTCCAAGAGTTTGATACTTGATAAATAAGAGCTTCTCTCCATAGGATTCATTCTCAAGAGATTCTTAATTCTTATTTGAATACTAGCACTTCAAAGATTTATCATTGGAGACTCTACTTAAACTATTTTTGACGAGGGAGAAAGCCCGAGACATAGAAAATAATGCAAACAACCAAAAAAATTTTATTATTGTTCAAAAAGGAAAATATTACATGCAAAGGATCTCAAATCCTTGAGCTCTGCAATACATGCAAATTATAGAAAACTACAAAAACTACAGAAATTCCCCTTTCGAAGGATGCAAACTCTCTTTTCCCAAAAAGCTACCCAAAAATCAGAAAATAGCCCATAAATAGCCCCTTTTCAGTTTGAAGCCATAAAAAACATTCAAGATATGAGTTTTGGTGGTTTGGTGCCAAAATTTACAATTTGAAATTCAAAAATTAGCAATTTTCCAAAAATTGGCCAACTTCCGGAAGCCATAAATTTTGATCTGGGACTCCGTTTTTTGAACCATTTGCATCGTCAGAAAGGTATTAGAGTGAAGAATGCACTAAGAACCTGCTCCACCAGTTCTGACAATTTTTGGGCCCATACAGGACCATTTAGTGCTTTAAACTGGACTTAGAAGGTTTTTCAGGGCAAAAAGAAGAAACTGAAACTTGAATAACTTTCAAACCGTGAATGATCTTGACCTGATTCTTTCGCCAAAGTACTTATTTTTTCGTCCTGAACCTTCCCATAATTTTTTTTTCTTCCTATGCCTTCAAATTCACACCTGCTAAAAATAGCAATTGAGTAGAAAAAGCAGAAAAATAATTCTAAAAGTTGGGAACTTTTATTCGAGGAAAAGGGTATCCAAAAATTAAAAAACATCTACAAAAAGAAAACAAAAGGAACATAAATGGCAAGCATATTCTTTGGTGATGCAAGATTGCTCTCACACCACTAGATGCTCCTGCATCAGACACCCAGGGTAGTTTGAGAAGTGACCTCGTCACGTCTCAGATGGTTGAGGAAAACCCAAACGGTCAACCTCTACCTTAGACAACCAAGATAACCATGTAGCCTCACCACCTCTCTAAAGAAAAAGTCAGCAATGTGGATTGCATCATGGGTCTTCTAGCATGGGATGAAATGTGTCATCTTTGAAAACTTGTCAACTACCACAAATACTAAATCATTCCCTCTTTGTGTCCTTGGAAAACCAAGAACAAAGTCCATATTTATATCCTCCCACGACCTCTCTAGTACAGGTAAGGGCTGATACAACCCAGTATTCTGGCTCACTCCTTTAGCCATCTGACATACCCTGCAACTCTGCACAAACTTCTTCACATCCTATGATAACTGAGGCCAATAATAATGCTCACTGATAATGGCAATGGTCTTATCCTGACCAAAATGTCCTTCCATTCCTCCACTGTGCTTCTCCTTTATCAGGTTCTCCCTCATGGAACTCCTTAGAATACACAATTGGATTCCCTTAAACAACATGCCATCCTAGATTATGAAATCTAGCCACTTCGTCTTGTCAACTATGATAGGCTCCTTAGAAGCTTTCCAAGCTTCTGCAAAATAAGGATCTTTAGGGTACAATGTCTTGAGTTCATTGAACCTAACCACTTCAATCTACATCTCTATTAACAATGTTTGCCTCCTACTTAAGGCATCTGCAACCTTATTCGACTTCCCACTCCTATGCTTTAAAACAAAGGTATAGCTTTGCAAAAATTCTACCCATTTCATATGCCTCTGATTTAATTTTCCCTGACTATTCAGGTACTATAATGCTTGATGATCAGTAAACAAAACAAACTCCTTCAGCAACAAATAATGTCTTCATTTCTTTAATGCTTGAACTATTGCATAAAATTCCTAATCATATACAAAATACTTTCTCTTTGCATCATTTAACTTTTTACTGAAATAGGAAATCAGCTTACCTTCTTGGCTCATCACTGCTCCAATGGCACAACCACTCGCATCACAATCCACCTGAAACACCTTATTGAAATCCGAGAGGGCTGAAAATGGTTGCTTTGTCACCTTCTGCTTCAACAGATCAAAACTCTTCACTGCTCTAGTACTCCACTTGAACTCTTTTCTAGCCCCTCCCATTGTTTCAATCAGGGGTGCATAAATACTACTGAAGTTTCTAATGAAATTTCTATAGAAACTAGCCAAACCATGGAAAGATCTCACCTCAGTAGTAGTTCTTGGGGTAGGCCATTCTAGAATAGCCTTCACCTTCTCTGGGTCTATCTTGAGACCTTCTGCCGAGACAACAAACCCCAAGTACACTAACTCCTTCACAAAACTACACTTCTTCATATTAATCAACAATTTCTCTTCTCTCAACTTCTCAAAAGCTCTATGAATATGCATTAAATGCTCATCCAAAGTCTTACTGAAAATCAAAATATTATCTAGATATACAATAACAAAACTTCCCAGAAACTCTTTCAATACCTCGTTCATGAGCGGCATGAATGTGCTCGGTGCATTGGTTATCCCAAAGGGCATGACTAACCACTCGTACAGGCCCTCTTTGGTCTTGAAGGTGGTCTTCCATTCATCTCTCTCACGAATCCGGATCTGGTGATATCTGCTCTTTAGATCAATCTTTGTGAAGTACTGTGCTCCACTCAAACAGTCCATCAGGTCATCCATCCTTGGCAGGGGAAATCTGTACTTAATAGTTATCTTGTTGATGGCCCGAGAGTCTGTACACATCCTCCACTCCCCATCCTTCTTCAATGCTAGTACTGTAGGTACTGCACATGAGCTCAAACTCTCTCGAATCAAAACCTTTCTCAACAACTCCTGAACTTGTCTGTTCAACTCCTCATTTTCTACAGGAGTCATTCTGTGAGTTGCCTTATTTGGAAAACTGGCTCCAGGGATCAAATCAATTTGATGATTGATCTTCCTCATTGGTGGTAAACCCTCAGGTATATTATCAGAAATAATCTCCCGAAACTCATCCAATAGTCCAAAAACTTCTACTGGCACCTTCTCATTATCTTCTTTTTCCATTCTAGGAATCAATGCATAACACATATGCTCATGCTTCATGCCGTCTAAAAATTTTCTTCCATCGACAAAACAAATTCTAGCACTACTGCATACCTTTTCTTTGTCCTTCTTCAGGGGTTTCAACTTATGGCGGACTCCATCCTTCATTAGGGAATAAGTGTTTGCATGGCCATCATGTACAACTTTCCTATTGAACTACCACGACCTCCCCAACAACATGTGACTTGCATCCGTGGGAGTGATATCACATAGTACCTCATCACGATAGCTTCCAATCTTGAACTTCACTAGGCACTGCTCATTGACCAAGACTTTGTGGTCTTTCTGCAACTAGGCAATCTGATATGGATGTGGATGCATTCCCTTTTTAGCTTCAACTTCGTAATCATCTCTTTTGACACTAGATTATCGGTGCTCCCACTGTCAATAATGACATCACAACATTTGTCTTCACACTTGCACCTTGTGTGGAACAAATTCTTCCTCTATTTTAGCTCCTTCTTTTCAGTCACCAGGGCTCTTCTAACCACTAGGGCTTCTCCCCTTTCAACATCATCTGAATGCTCAGATTGAGCCTCCTAATCTACATGTGCAACCCTTCCACAACCTTCCAGCCTTTTGTTTGTCATTCCTTGGTGTTGTGGACATTCATAGGCTTGATGGCTTTCTTCACCACAATGGAAACAAGTTCCTCTGAAACCACCTCTTCCAGGTCCTGGCCCAAATATTCCTCATCCTCTACCTCTTTGATCACCACTGTTTTGATCATGAGGGCAATAGAAGTTATCATTCTTCTGCCGTTGACTGGTACCCACATCTTCATTTTTCATTTCATCCTCATTTCGGCTCCCAGAAGATCTTCCACTACCCCTTCCGCTTTGACCTCCTCGTCCTTTTTGCTTGCTGTCAAATCTTTTGTTCAACTTCTCCTCAACTTTCAGAGAAAACTGGTATGCATCCTCAATGGTGGTCATTTTGACCAGGCTTAGCTCCTCTTGAATGCTCAGTCATAACCCATTAATATAATGGGCTACCTTCTCCTTGTTGGCCTCTACATGGCCTATTTTGATGATCATCTTGTGAAAATATTCTGTGTATTCTTTCATAGATCTACTTCCTTGCTTCAACCCTTGCAATTTCTTCAGCAAATCTAACTCATAGTCCACTGGTATGAACTACTTCTTCAGTTTCTCCACCATGCGATCCCAACTGCTGATCTTTCCTTTTCCTCTTCGATTTCTCTCCAACTGGACCTCTTTCCACCAAATATTGGCATGGCCCTTTAGCTTCATTTTTGCAAACTTAACCTGATCTGGGTCCTCTACTTCTTCATACTCAAAATACTCTTCTAGCTTGTTGATCCAGTTGATCAACTCTTCCGGGTTCAGACTTTTAGAATAATTGGGAACTTCTATTCTAGGTCTTTTTTCGATCTTCGAAATGGCCCTTATCAACCGCATCTGATCTTGATCAATCGCTTCTTCTTCCTCTTCTACATCTGAATCTTCCACCTCCTCTTCATCCTCGCTTTCTCATCTCCTTCCCAGGTTTAACCCTCTTCTCATATATTTTTGCAATGCATTAATTTTTCTCTAGAGGGCTCTGAAACCCTCAGCCACCAATGGATCTCTTCAACCAACATTTCTGCCACCTCTTCCACCTCTGGCACCACCACACCTATAGGGCATCACTCTTGGAGGCATCTTGAATATCTTGAACCCACAACCACAGTCCTAGTGCGAACTGCCTCACAATCGGCAATCTGTCCACACGCTCAAGAAAACCCACTCTGACACCACCTAACGAGGGAGCAAACCCAAGACACAGAAAATAATGCAAACAACCAGAGAAATTTTATTATTGTTTAGAAAGGAAAATATTACATGCAAAGGATCTCAAATCCTCGAGCTCTGCAATACATGCAAATTACAGAAAACTATAGAAAGTATAGAAATTCTCCTTTCCCAGCATGCGAACTCTCTTTTCCCAAAAAGCTACCCAAAAATCAGAAACTAGACCATAAATAGCCCCTTTTCAGTTTAAAGCCAAAAAAAACATTAGAGATATGAGTTTTGGCAGTTTGGCACCAAAAATTACAATTTGAAATTAAAAAATTGAGTCCTAATTCAAAAATTGGAAATTTTCCAAAAATTGGCCAAGTTCCAGAAGCCATAACTTTTGATCCAGGACTCTAGTTTTTGAACCGTTTGCACTGTCATAAAGGTATCAGAGTGAAGAACATGCCAAAAACCATCTTCGCTATTTCCAATGATTTTTGGGCCCATACGGGACCGTTTAGTGCCTCAAACTGGACTCGATAGGATTTTCAAGGCAAAAAGAAAAAACTGAAACTTGAATAACTTTCAAATGGTGAATGATCTTGACCCGATTCTTTCGCCAAAGTGCTTATTTTTCCATCTTGAACCTTCCCATAAATTTCTATCTTCCCATGCCTTCAAATTCACACCTGCTAAAAATAGCAGTTGAGCAGAAAAAGCAGAAAAATAGTTCTAAAAGTTGGGAACTCTTACTCGACGAAAAGGGTATCTAGAAATGCAAAAAAATCTACAAAAAGCAAACAGAAGGAACATAAATGGAAAGCATATTTTTGGGCGATGCAAGGTTTCCCTCACACCATTGGATGCTCCTACATCAGTTTTTGTAGGATATGGCATGGTTTGATTATAAGATGGGTAAATCAATGGTGTATTGTGTATTAAAGTTCTACTTTAGCCTTCTATTTATGTAATCTTTGGTGTGATCCTCCTTGCTACTTCATCTATAATTTATATGTTGGTGTCCTTTCATTTTAAACACCTTCATTAGTCATGTTTGTTATGTTTTATATACTCTCTTTTACTTTCTATATTAGGATTTCTTCAAGTCATTTGTACATACTTGAGGGGTGTCTATATTATATGTTATCATTTTTATATTTAGCACTTTTGCTCTCTTTATCTATCATATACATTTCACTCTCAAGACAACTTTTTATATATACATCAATCATTTTATGCACCTTTCTTCTCTTGATCTAAGCATATTTGCTATCTTCACCTCATAATTATACCATGTCACAAATTCCTTTAAATTGCACTAAACCCTCTTAATGGCACAATTAAATAACGTTATTTTGTATGCACTTATTTAAGTTCACATTTAGTTCCAAAAAATTGGACCCCTCCTCACCTCTAGTATAGGAAATTTTGTTGAAACTCTAGTGTGGATTGACCAATAACTCTCAAGTAAGGCATCACACATGGAAGTTTTGTATTTGATAAATTTTTTATCTAAAATTGATATGCCTTTTGATTTTATGAAGTTTAAATATTTTTTTTTTGAATATAGATAATTGCAATTTACATACATGTTAGCTTGAAACTTTTATATAAGAAATGTGAAACATATTTTATTAAATAGTTTGAACTAGACCTTATCTCTAATCTATGTGTGCTTTCAAATCTCAAGCTAATTTAGCACTTGTTGGCCCCCTTATGATTTGTAACTCATGTGGATTGAATATATTTAAGATCATTTTACATATTTAAATGTATAGTTAGAAGTTTCTACATTTTGGTAAAATGAGTTTGTGTATGACTTTGAATTATGTAAATTTTTAATTTACATGTTTCACAAGTGTTTAGTAATTTAGATAGAAGTTACATTAAATTTATTAAATGTACATGTATGCACTTGAGAACTATTGTCTAGATATATCTAGTGTTCATGTTTAATTTATGTATTCTATATCATGTGCACACTTGTATTTATTTAGAATTGTTTTAAATTTAAATTGAACACATGTACATGTTCCATGCTATTTCTATTCTCTAGATCTAGATATATTAAACCAAGGTCTCATTGCTCCTTTAGGTACATACATATCACATGGAAAATGCACCTGTTCCACCTCCGCAAACACTCTTTGCAAATACTAATAGTGAGATTGCAAGATTGGGAGAGTCATTAACTAGTGGTAGAAACGTAGGCATACATGCGGAAACTTGCATGCCCATATTACAAAGCCTAGAACAAATAAGAGATAAAATTGGGATACTAGTGCATTTTCCCCTGATGAAGTAGCTACTATTCTTTCCCACATGCGAGAAGACGTACGTGGTGAGGTTCCCCATAAACAAATACATGATGTTGTGACCAAAGATATGATTAAAAACCAATGTTTTCCATTCTATCAAAATAAACATAAGGTGAGGGGATACTGGGTCACCAAATGTGTGGATGATGTTATGGCCCAACTGATCTACCCGTGATTTCTTGCAACAAATGGTCAATATCCAAACAATGACTAACTTCCATTATATTTTGTTCAACAGTTGTATGTTGAGGTCCATTTGGGCCTCAAAGTCAACTACCTGGACAATCCACCATATGCTAGTCAGGGGTGTGGCAGGATTGTCGATAAACCCACCTATCATCAAGCAAATAGACCAGCCCTAGTGAACATTAGGGTATTGGTTGGCGGAAGGCCTCCTGCTGTCACCCCAACTCTGGCCCCATTAGCGGATCAAGTTTTCGTTTCTTCCCAAAAGGAAGCAATTGACAGCGTAGGTGACATTGCAACTACAACCACTAGGATATCTATTGATCATGTGGGTCAGTATTTGATTTCTATACATTCATGATCCACACCATTTGCAACACAACACAACAACATGGATCCTTTTACAACGGCGGGCATCCCTATACCCATAGAGCTCAACAAACTTACAAGAGATATGGCACGCAATACCATGCATTATTTGGCTGAGGACCTCTTGGAGGCATATGTGTTCATTGCATCAAACTATGGGATCTCTATAGACCATGTCAAAGGTCGCTTGGCTTTAGGAGTTCATTCACATCTAGGATCCCATCACTCTCAGCCCAACACTAGTGCACATCAGGATCCACCTCTAGATCATTTGATTGCTGCACAGACTATGGGTTTTATGGGTATGTTGATAAGTCTCAGTTCATCATCACTAATGCCATCTCAGCTGCATAGTCCCCTTCACTCATCATTTCTGGCATGACATGCGATGACTCAAATGGATGTAGATCTTGACGCATCAACTAAGCATTTGGTTGATTTGGTGGAGATGACCATTGCAGAGGACTTAGATCATCCAATACCAAATGATGTGCATGTATGTGTGCATGTGCATGTGCATGTTTCAATTATTATTTTTAATTATTTTTAAATTTTAGCTTTATCTAGATATCCATGTAATAGATATGTATATATATTTTAGATGGACATACCTCATGTTACTCCTAGCCTTGGTTCAGATTGTGTACATTGGCATAACTCTGTGGGGTATTAGGACATAATAACCCGACCAAAATAACCCTGGGTCATAATAACCCATGGACAAAATAACCCGTGGTCAAAATAACCCATGAATAGAATAACCCATGGTCATTTTAGATCAAGCTAGTAAACTAGAAATGACATAAAATAAATTATAAATATGATTGTGAGGCACCATAGAGGCTATTTAGGTCATTTTTAGACCATATATCCATTATATACCCCTAAAATAGCCTTAAAACACCTTTAATATGCTTAAATAACCTATAAAATGGTAAATACTTATAAAAATAAATGCAATTTTGTGGGAATAAGTTGATTAAGAGGTATTATGAAAAGATATAAATGAAAAGGCATTAAGAAGATATATAAAATGGTAGAATTAAGAGAAGTAAAGAAAGGAAGGAGAGAAGTAAGAGTGTGTAGAGTGATAAGAAGAGGAGAAATCCAAATTCATAAAAGAAGATATTTTGTAATATATTTTTTTGAACATTATTTTAAATTTTCCTAGGGTTTTCTAAAAGAGTGTACAAAAAATCAATATACTTTTTAGGGAACCAACACATTCTTCATAATTTTTAATATATACAATGCCTCTTCAATTTTTAACAAGTCAAAAAAATAAGAATTTACTTATTATAGATGGTTACACATGTGTGTTTCATCGACAAGGCATCAATAAAATGATCTAGCATTGTGTGGAATATTTTACAAATAAATGTTTAAGTCGATGCTATACTACGACACAAACAAAATTTGGTGATGTGATCCAAGATTTAGTGAATTGCTTCAAGCATCGCATAGCTCAGTCTAGAAATTCACCAAAGTAGTGAAAAAAGAACAAAGTCTCCAAGAGAATAGAATAGAGAAATATATGGCTGGATACACTGGGCAATCAAGTAGGAAAAAATATCGTGAACTCAAAGAAAGACTAAAAAGATTGGTTGATGGTTATGACAACCATAACATTTTAGATTATATAAGAGGCATTGCTCATAATTTGACACTTCAATTGAAAATTTGAATAATAAAGTTTTTTTAGCAACATACATGTAATTTATAAATTTTGTTTTCCTTTCTCTATATTCTTATGGGGATATTTTGTCCACGGGTTATTCTGACCACGGGTTATTTTGGCTTGGGTTATTATGACTCTAGGTTATTTTTTCCCTGGGTTATTATGACCAGGTTATTCTGTCCAGGGTTATTTTGGTCGGGTTATTATGTCCCGTAACCACTCTGTGGATGATTCTGCTACCAGTGGACATGTGAGTTTTAAATTTTTATATATATACACATGTATATGTACATGCATATGTATTCATAGATCTAGATAGATATTTAAAAATACATGTACATTCTTAAATAAATTTCATAAAATTTATAATATATTATATGTATTTAACACATTGTGTACACAATTTTATCTCCAGGGCTTGACACATCTGTCAGAGTAGGGTTCTCATTCAGATGATCGTTCAACTAGGAGTCAACATTCATATTAGGCTGCACTAGATTTATGAGTTTTTTAACATTATATATGACTTGGGTTACATGTTTGTTAGGTTGTTGATACATTATTACTTACATTTGATGATGTAGATAGTACATTTGTTAGATTGTTGATACATTGTTACAAGTACATTTGATGATCTCTAGTACATTTTCTTATATGATATACATACACATTTTCTTATGTTTATATGTTTATTTTTATTCCATTTGTACGTGCATGTACCTAGATTTGCTTATAATGTTTATGTTTATGTTCATCTATCTGCATGCACATGTGTTTGCTTATGTTTAAATGTTTATACATTAATCTACATGTGTACATGTACATGTTTAGTATACACATTTTCTTATGTTTATATGTTTATTTTTATTCAATTTGTACGTGCATGTACCTAGATTTGCTTATAATGTTTATGTTTATGTTCATCTATCTGCATGCACATGTGTTTGCTTATGTTTAAATGTTTATACATTAATCTACATGTGTACATGTACATGTTTAGTACACTCAAGAGTGTTTATACAATCTACATTTATATGTTTATTTTCATTCAATCTATGTGCATGTACCTCTTTGCTTATAACATGTTTATGTTTATACATTGAATCTATCTACATGTACATGTGTTTGCTTATGTTTAAATGTTTATACATTAATAGATACATGTGTACATGTACATGTTTACACTCAATAACGTGTTTATACAAATTTTAAATCTATATTTAGAGAACTCATGCTCACGTATTTATGATTTATATATGTTAAATGCATGTTAAATGTGCATTAAATGCATTAAATGTATGTACACATATGTAGTTCTACACATGTACATGTACACATGTAATTTTATAAAATTTGAATATAATTGAAGGTAAATTTGAGCTCGAACCCTTGGCCGACACATAGATATATTAATAGATACATGTGTACATGTACATGTTTACACTCAATAACATGTTTATACAAATTTTAAATCTATATTTAGAGAACTCATGAGCTCACGTATTTACGATTTATATATGTTAAACACATGTTAAATGTGCTTAAATACGTTAAATGTACGTACACATATGTAGTTCTACACATGTACATGTACACATGTAATGTTATAAAATTTGAATATAATTGAAGGTGAATTTGAGCTTGAACCCTTGGCTGATGAATGCATTTTAATTTTAATTTTTTTCCCATATGCATATAAATACAAGCTTATTTTTCATTATTCCATATCAAATTGCAAGATTAATTCGCATTTATATCACTTGGAGAGTAGATTTTGGAGAAGAGATTTTTGCACATTTATCAAGGAGGAAAATTTTGGAGAAGAAGATATTTTAGCATTTTTATCAAGGACGAAAGATTTTGGAGAAGAGAACTTTGCATTTTTATTAATCAAGGCAAATATTGGAGAAGACAACTTTTCATTTTTATCAATCAAGGAAAATTTTGGAGGAAAAATTACCTTTGGTAGAGGATTTTTTTTGAGCCATCTTTAACTTGAAGAAGAAAATGGGAGAACAAGGAAAAAGAAAAAATAAAGCTCAATGAAAATTTTCAAAAGAAGAAGAATAAAAGAGGCGTGAACAAAACTTCGTAAATTATCATAGAAAGAAACAAGGTACATGCTTATTACTTCTTTATCTCTCTCTTTGTTGTGTATGTTTAGGACTTTTATTAACACCTCAATGTTTTCCTTATAAATCTATTTCCAATTATGAAAACCATGTTAGATAACTTGGAAACTTTAATACTAAAAAATAGTCATCTTGCATAGAAATTACCATAACTTGGAACCTCATTTTGCCTAAATTCCTTATCATCTATTTCCAATTGCATTTGTTCCATGGAATTCTTATGTTTAAGATTTTTTTATTTTATTTGTTCAACTACACTTAAATAGCTCATAGTCTCTCACTTTCTTTCCTTGCATGTAAATTCATGTATCCAATTTCCAAAATCTAATGACTTTGAAAATTCATTTTGTCATTTCCTTAAATTGAATCATTTCCAATTGTATTTGTTCCATGGAATTCTTAAGTTCAATAATCAATATTTATGTCATTTGAAAGTTCTACTCTACTTATGGCATCATGTCTCTCACTTTTTTTTCTTGCATACATAAAATCCACTTATATAGCATCATCTGTCACTTTCTTTGCAAAATATTTTGTGACATGTAAAAAGGGCTCAACAAGCAGAGAGTTCTTAAGCAGAAGTTGAGCAAAATCTAGATATTGGATCAAACGAATCTGCTGAAGAGCACATTGACCTTGAAGATAGGGAGGAGGCCCAAGTTCAAAAAATGCATGTTTGAGAGGGTTCATGATCACTTCCTTCTACTAGTATTGATGCACATATAAAACTAGCTAAAAAGGTGAGGAAACAAATTTCTTATAGAAATTTAGATCATTTACTTGAAATGGATATGGAGAAATTGAAATGTTATGCCGACCAACCTACAAATAGGAGTAAGAGGTCAATGACTAAATCTGTAAATGGAATAATCAATGATCATTTCAATCATCTTGAAACGCTTTAAAAAACCCAATTGTTATCAGGTTTACTTCTTCATAATGAGCTGAAAGAGTCATTACAATTGTTGGATGTACATTCAACATCGAATAAGAAGAAACACATGACATTACATAAAGATATTATTGAAAATGTTAAAAAGGGTTTAGATTCCATTGGGAAAGGATCTTGATCAGTGGATAAGGCCACTACAAGAAGGGTGATGTTGACATCTATTTTAAATCAAGACATAGCAAGAAAAAGAAAAATGTCTGCACTTTCGGCTGAAATTGGTTATAGTAGAACCACACTAATAAAATATGAGAAAAAGAGAAAGGTTTTGGATGATAGTTCAAAAGGAAATTGGACAATTATGTGTAGAGCTCCTAGTTCTGATAGGATTGAATATGTTATTAGGAACTTGATCTCAAGTTTTTGGAATGAAGAGACTCGTCCATCATCAAATACTAGAGATGTTATGAGACACAAGATTGGTCCCAATATTTATAAAAATTGTATTAAACATTGGCCATACATAACACAAATTGAGATGTATATGAACTTTTGTAATAAGTATCCTCATATAAAGATTGGGAAAACAATGTTTGAAAGGTTTAAGCCATATTATATGAAGATAATCTTTTTTTTTGATCTCTACTATCAGGTGGTTTGAAAGATGAGAGAAGTTATGGTTTTCAAAATGCACCTTCTAAACAGGTAAGTTTGTTCATAAAGGATATGTTATGTGATCATGAAAATGGACCTCAAATAAACTACATAAAAGGACTTTGTGAAACATGTGGAAATTTGGCTAAATTTCCTTCAAGAAATGAAGATACTAACCTAACAAAGATAGTAAATTGCAAGAGTTACAAGTATGTAAAGTTTCAAACAATTTTTTGGAAAGACTCCAAAAGGTTAAACTATGTAGAAGAGGAGTTTCCTATTGGAAAATTTATGGAAGATTTTCAAAAATTGATGCAACCATACATACAACATTCCTTTTTTGCTAAGTGGCAAGCACAACAATTTCAAACATTAAGAGATACTTTCACACTTGGAACGGTTCTATCAATAGTTGAATTTGCAGAAAATTACTCTTTTGTACATCAAAAAGAGATTCAATTAAAATACTACTTTTCAAAGAAGATCACTATTATGGTCCATGTGTGTTATCGACATGCACAATCAAAATTGGATGGTGTTGAGAGTACAGATGAACGACCCATTAAGAAAGAATATCACTTTTTATATTAGTGATGATAAAGAGTATGACACACTTTTTGTACAACATTTTTTTAGAATTTTTTTTCAGAATTTGAGAAGCAGGGGTGTAAAATTTGAAAAGCATTTTGTATGGTCAAATAGATGTGCGACACAATTCAAATAATCATGGCCATTTTATGCACTATTTAGATATCATAAAATTTACAAAATTCCACATGTTTGGAGTTTCTTTGAGAGTGAGAATGGAAAGGGTGAGCATGATAGTGCAGGAGCTTGCATCAAATGTGCTCTAAGAAAGCATCAAATGAGTTATTCGGGAGATTGTATAGACGATGCACATGATGTTGCAAGAATGGAGTAAGAAACACTTTGCATCAAATGAGGTTAGCACATCTTCAAGAACAAACAAAAACATTCCACATAGAGTGTTTTGGGAGATATCGGGTATGTATAAATTATATTTTCAAAAATTTGAATTTATTTAAATTTAATATATATATATACATGTTTTTTCACATAAGTTTATTTTTGTACATGTATCTAGGTGTGGACAGAAGATCGGTGCATGGATGCAAGAGGGTAGACAAAACAAGATATTTGCATTGTGTTATGAATTCTGATAGTCACCCTGGATGGACATTATACATGAGGGATTACTCTTGTTTCTGCACTAAGTGCATTGTGGAAAAATATCATGCATGCAACAACCAAGAACTTGGATATGTTAGTAAATGGGATATGGTGCCACAATTCATTTCAGAAACATACGATGAAAATGAGGAAGAAATATTTCAAGACATTCCTTTGATTTCAATTGATTATGACCATATTTCAGGATTGGTTAGAAAAGGTACATGTGTAAGTTTTCAATAATTTAAATATTATATATATATATATTTAATGATCTTTAAAGTCTAGAGACATTTCTAATTTTTTTAGAAATTTTGTGTGTAAATTTGGTGTACAGGAGATGTTTTTGTAGTCATAGAAGAGCCTGGAAACATAGAAGGTGTTAGCTATTATTTACTGTGTTGCACAGAAGAGAGGAATAAGCTAACACAACCTGAAACAAGCGATGGAATGTTATTTCCCATAGGTGAGTTTAAATTTAAAATTATATATATACATTGTGTACATGTGTACATTACATTAAAAACATTAAATATATATTGTACAAACCTTGAGCACGAAAATGTTGTACACGTTCACATGTCTTACCTCAAGTTCATGTTTACCGTGTAGGTTCTATTGTAGTGCAAGGGATATATCTAAAACAAGTCAAATTTTTTCAACATGGGATTCATTTTGTTGACTATCAACCCGATAACAAGGTATATCAATATAGTCACCTAATAATTGTTTCCGCCCTACATCTTCATACAGTTCTACATGCACGTGGATGAAAAAAGTGGAGACTAGATAGTGATGATCATCAAAAAATTCTACATGTTATTGAAGAGCAGGCTAAACCATAATGTTTGAGTTAGATTATATCCATGATTTTCAAGTTCACTTGTACATGTATACATGTTCAAGTGAGAACTTGTAGTAACTTGTTTGAACTCTGGATTGTTTTAGTTACTTATACTATATATTGATGACAAGTATTTTAAATTTGGTTGGACACAAATTAGTGGTTGAAACACATTGGGACCCTTAAATTGAGTAGATATTTCCAATTACATATTTTTTCCATGGAATTCAAGTACTTGTTCAAGAATCTTTGATTTCATTTGAAAGTTCAACTCCACTTATAGCTCATCATCTCTCACTTTTTTTGCTTGCATGTGTAAACTCATAAATGCAATACTTGTTCAATCTAGTGAAGCTTTTTAAAATCATTTTGCCTAAATTCCCTATCATCTATTTCCAATTGCATTTGTGAACCTAATGAAGTTTTTTAAAATCATTTTGCCTAAATTCCAATTATATGTACATATTTGTTCCATGGAATTCTTTAGTTCAAGAATCTTTGATTTCATTTGAAAAAAGTTAGATACTCCACTTATAGCATCATCTCTCACTTTTTTTGCTTGCATGTGTAAATTCATATGCAATACTTGTTCAATCTAGTGAAGTTTTTTAAACCCATTTTTCCTAAATTCCTTACCATCTATATCCAATTGCATTTGTGAACCTAGTGAAGTTTTTTAAAATTATTTTGCGTAAATTCCAATTATATGTACATATTTGTTCCATGGAATTCTTAAGTTCAAGAATCTTTGATCTCATTTGAAAGTTCAACTACACTTATAGCATCATCTCTCACTTTTTTTGCTTACATGTAAACTCATATATATGCTTTCAATACTTGTTTGAAACCTAGTGAAGTATTTTAAAATCATTTTTCCTAAATTACAATTATATACAACTTATATTTGTTCCATGAAATTCTTAAGTTCAATAATCTTTGATTTCATTTGAAATTTCAACTCCACTTATAGCTAGAAAAGTTATTATAGAGGGGGAGACAATTATATAGAGAGAGAGGTATATATACTAGCACTTGCACCTAAAGGAGGCTCAAGGAATACACCAATAGAAAACTAAATGTATGTTAATATGTTAGAGAGTATGTGTTTTGGATGTGCTGCAAATTCTAGTTGCATGTGGTGTAATTAAACAATTAATAATAAGTGTTAAATAATGGAATGAAATAAATTTAGACATATCTAGATTTTTTCTTTAAAGAAGTTAAGTATTATCTAATTATAAAATATTTGCACACAGATTTAAAACATAAATCAATGCAAATAAAAAAAGAAAGTTGCCATCAAATTGACAAAAAATACTGCAAATGGAAATAGAATGTTCCCATCTAGTTGCAAAATCAATATTTATATGACTTCTATGTGAAAAGTGAGATTTTGGAGGCTTTTACCTAATATTTAAAGGATTTTACCATTAAAATGCAGTTGGTTACCATTAAATGGCAGTTGAAACTTGTTTTCCAACAACTCAATAGTGGTTTGTAGGCATGAGACTTATTTCAGCCTCAAATCTCACAATATATGTAGCCTATCGACTAATAAAGAGAGAAAAACTCAAAAGATAGAGAATGGGAGAAGGAGAAAATTTAAGATAGATAGAGAGAGAGAGAGAAATGGGGATAGAGATTGAAAGAGAAAGGAATAGACAAAGAAAGAGAGAATGAGAGAGAAATATAAGAGATACATGGGCAAAGAGAGAGATAAAATGGAAACTAACTTTTGATTGGTCATTTCATGTCAACAATCCAAGGATGGCATGTGTCCTTGGGGAGTTATGCTCAAGGTAGCATGTAATTTGATTAAGGATGTGATAATTCACCTTTAAGACCTCTTCAATGCACCCATTGCACAATTAAGAAGACAAACATATAGAGAGAAAGAGAGAAAGAGAAAGGAACAAAAAAGAGAGAGGGATATAACTCGATAATATATAGATAGGTGGAGAGAAAAAAAGAGAAATAGAGCAAGAGAGAGGGAGAAAAATGAGACAAAGGAGGAGAAAGAGATGAAGATAGATAAAGAGAGGGGAACAAAGATAGAAATAAAGGGATAAAAAGAGGGATAGGGAGAAAAAAAGAGAGAAGAGAGAGAAACAAAGATGGAGATAGAGATAGAGAGAAAAAGAGATAAATAGAAATAGAGAGATAAAGAGGGAGACAAAGAGATATAGAGAGATAAATATATAGAGAGATATGTAGATATATAGAGGAATAAAGAGGGACAAATAAAGAGGTAGAGATAGTGAGGGAGATAGAGAAAATTAGATAAAGGAAAAGAGAAAGAAAGAATAGGAGAGAGACCTAGATAGAGATAAAGTCACATATATCTCTCCATCTCTCTTTCTCTTCCCATATATCTCTATCTCCCCCTACTTCTTTCTCCCTTTCTCTATCTCCCCTTATTTCTCTCTAATTCTCACCATCTCTAATTCTCTTTGTTTGTCTATCTCTTTGTTTCTCTCTCCATGTCCTCCCATATCTATGTCTCCTTATATCTCTATTTCTCTATCACTACATCTCACCATCTATATATCTTTATCTCTCCCTCTTCCTCTATATCTCTCTAGACATGTCTCACTCTCTCTATCCATCCATATATCTCCCTCTCTATCCCTATCTATATATTTATCTCTTCCATCTCTATATATCCTTCTCTCCTCTCTCTCTTTATCTCTCCCTCTCCTTCTCTCCTTCTCTCCATATCCCTCTCATTCTCCTTCTCCATCTCCATACCTATCTCTATCTTCCTATCTATCTCTATCTCCTTAGGTACCCCTCTCTCTCTCTTGCTCTTCCCCCCTCTATCTCTCCCTCTCTCTCTCCATCTCCCCTTATTGCAAACATAACATGATCCTATTGGTAATGTAGCCTAATTATCTTCTTGATTCAAAGGTTTTATTTCAATCACTCTCTATCCATCCATCTATCTCCCTCTCTATCCCTCTCTATATATTTATCTCTTCCATCTCTATATATCCTTCTCTCCTCTCTCTCTTTATCTCTCCCTCTCCTTCTCTCCTCTCACTATCCCTCTCATTCTCCTTCTCCATCTCCATCTCTATCTCTATCTTCCTATCTATCTCTATCTCCTTACCCCTCTCTCTTTCGCTCTTCTCCCTCTAACTCTCCCTGCAATACTCCTCCATTTTGCTTATGTTTTCTGACATTATGTTATTACTTTGATAGACCCTGATACCTTGTTTTGATGTATTTGATCATTGACTGTAGAGTGATGGTGGATTTATTTTGTGATGTGATGATACATTGTATGGTGGTAATTATTTTTGACATGCTTTATGTTAGCATAGATGTTTACTTGAGATGTTACTGCTATATATATGCTTATGGTAGATTAATTTTTATTTATTTTGTTAGTTTGATGTGTTATGTATTGGTGGGGAGAACGGAGTTGCATCACTCGCTTGCGAGTGCCCTATGATTTCTGTGATTTTCTCCTCATGGTGTGTTTGAATCATGGATTATATATATATGTATGTTATATGTTGATTGCAGGATTGCAGGTATATGACACCGACTCCACCTGGCTTCACAGGTCTAAGCGTGTCCATACTCAATGATAATGTTGATTGGGACATAGTAACGAGGTTCATCCTAGTCTAGCCTCAAACCTAGTCACAGTATGTCGTCAGTTTAGGTCTGGTATTTTTGGTTGTCTTGTCTATGTCTATCTTATTATTTGTTATGAAAGGTTTATTTTGTGAATTTAATGTTAAATTATTTTTTCTTATAATTTAATGCTTATTTAAATTAATTTTAAATATTGTAGATAAAAGCTTCATATTTTATTTAATTAATTAAGTTAGTTTATTGGTAAAATAATTTAATCATTGTGATTAAAGTTATTTTATTAAATAAATTAATTTATTGATTAAATTACTTTTATTAAGAGAATGGATTAAATATTATTTAATGCTTTAGAGTGAATGAGAATTTTAAATATGTATAAAAATATGAAATTAGTTTTTGAAGTTTTAAATTCTTGATAATTGATAGAAGAAAATATCCGTGAGTTTGTTAGAAGATATTTTCTTGATTTGCCATGTGTGTTAGTTGAATTAAATGCAAAAATTCTTGTTGAGGATTTTCTCGGAGAGAATATTGCCAGTATTAGGTAAGGCAAGAAAACACTTCATGGGAAAGAAAGGAAAAAAAAAAGAGTTCTACTGAAGAAATTGTGATTTTTGATTTGGGGTTTTGATTTATATTTCTGGAAGAAGATCTCGGGTTTATTTTTGTTCAGTAATTTGCATTCTTTTGGAAAGTGGGATTTAAAAAGGGCTTTGGAAGTTGCACGCAGCAGGCAAAGCTTTTCTTCAACAGTCAAATTATTCTAGCTACAGGAATACAAGTTCTTTCCTATTTATTTAGTTTATTGTGTATTGAAAAGATTGCATGTATAAAAAATTAAATTTGTAGAAGTGTTGTTAATTTGTGAAATTAAAAGATTGCATGTAGAAAAAATAATTTTGATTGAAGCTTTTGTTCTTCTTAGTAAAATATTCATAGAAAATTTGTTACCTCTCTGTGTAAATTTCAAAAAAATTGTTACCTCTCTGTGTAAATTTTGAAACAAAGCTTTATAGTAAAATCAGAGAGCAACAATAAAAAATTCTAGATTTAAAAAAAAAAAATAACTCATTGATTAGTTTGAGGAAACAAAAAACCTCTGTGGTAAACTTTGTTAAATATTACCTGTAGAAGAGATTTTGGAAATTTGGGTATGAAATGAAACCCTCTGTTATTGAAATCAAAAATCTCTGTTAGATTTGTGTAATTTGTTAAATCTCTCATTTTCCCGTAGAAAATTCTTTATTAAAATTTTGCTCTTCCCCAACGATCTTTTTGGTTTATTGTTTATATATATATATTTATATTGAAAAAAAAAATATATAGATATATGCATATTTATAATTAATATGCTTTTGCCGGTATTGGCATGGTGTGATGGTTTAAAGATGGCATTGTTGTTTGTGCCACCAAGGTTCAAACCCCATTGAGGTGGTATTGTTGAATGGTTGTAATCCGGTTCATAGCTCCAGTCAAAAGCGTTTACCCCTTGAATAAAAAAAAAAATAATTAATATGCTTTTGAATTTATGAAAAATTATCATAGAAATTTTATTTTTAAAAAATATATATATTGTCGTACTGGCGAAATTCGTCACAAAATTTTTCGGATTAAAAATCCGTAGGACAAAAGAGAGAAATCATAAGTTTTGTTTGTTTTATTTTAGGTATAAAATACATTTTAAGAATATGCAGGGGGTGGGCGCAGGGGCTACCCCCACAGCCACCCCATTAAGGGCAACGACTGTGGAGGCAGTTGGCGCCGCCCACACAGGCAACGCTTAGGCTGCCAACATAGCTGCGGCCATTAGGGTCGGCTGTGTAAGCAGCCGCGGCCATATGACTAGCTGTGGAAATAGCCAATACAAACCCCAATTCATATTGCTTAAGGATTAATAAAATTTGATTTTTCTTTTATATTTTAATTTATAAGGAATTTACTTTATACGAATTTTAATAGTTATGGATTTTGAATATATTAAATTTAAACTTAAAATACATTATATATATATACATATAAAGTTTTAGGAAAATGATTAAGTATTAAAATAAGGTTTTATTTTTATGTGAAATTGAGAAAATTAGAATTAGATTATTTGATTTAATTTCTTTTTAATTGTTTGAGAAAAGAACTATAAATAAGTTGATTAATTTTCATGCTATATGTAACTGATTTGATTGGGTTTAGTAAATCCTAATATTAGATTCTTATTTTTGCCTGAATTGCTTTAAGTTGTTTTATATTCTTGTTGGGAAAATTGGGGTTAAATGAAAATATAAGTCTTCCAAATGTAATTTCTTGAAATGGAATTGTTTTCATGATGGTTTCATATATTTCGAGTAAACTAGGGTTGTGCACATGGTTCTATTTGGATTTAGACACCTGGTTCTATGAACAGGTTGTGAAGTTTGTTGTTATATGTTTGGTATTTGATGTTGTTTTATGTTCACCATGTCTACCTTAGTTAGTGGAATTTGTTTCCTTGTGTTATTATTAGGGGGAGTGGCTCTTTATGAGGGTCGGTACACAAAGTGGTGCCTAGGTAACTCATGTAGAGTTAGATAATCAGTGAAAACTAAATCAACACATTGAGTGGTCTAAAACCTTTAACTAGATTAATAAGCCTCACTCATGGACTCAAGGGCTAGTTTGGACTTGGGAATGAGTCGAGAAGGCTTAGAATGGCAATATCGATATCTAGTCATTATGAAAGATATTTGATTCCACAACAGATTGCATGTGGGGCTGGGTTTCGTAAGAGGTTACCAGGGTAACCCAAGTTGGGGGCCAGAACCTAGGAAGAAACACCAGGGTAACCTATGCAACATTGTGATGACACTCCACCTATAATAACAATGACCTGGAGAACTTAGTATATTTGATCATTTTGTTCTAGAAGCAATGTAACCATTAAGTTAAGTTGGTACTTGTACAGTTTTGTCTTTGGTTTCATTTGTGTCTAGGGTTTGTAGGTTATGTCTAGGGAACCTTTTTACTATCTCCTAGCACGGGGGGTGGGCCTACGAGTACCACATGGTTGGGTGGAACGTGCATCTTACTCCGTTGGGTCCCCAGTTCTTGTTCATGGCGAAGAGTACTTCTTGGATGGAGAGCTCATATGTGGATAAATGTACTATCTTATTTGTATAAGTGGAAAACTTATTCTTGTATCACTCCTTAATTGTATTCGAGGAGAAACTTTTGTAATATGTAATTGTACACTTTTATATGACCTACCTCATTTGGAAATGAGTATTGTAAATGTTATTATAATTGCAATGTAAAGAAAGAATCTTTTATGTACATTATACCTTCATTGATGTAATTTAAATGTTATTCAATGTATGCTCTTAAGTTTATGAGAATTAAACACATGCTATGTTAATTACTTTTGTCATCTATGGGATTTACATGTAGTGTGTCGTCATGTATCTTAAGGAATGTTTGCATTAGTGAAGTTTATATTTACACTTTAAAAAGAAAATTATTACACTATTGTAGTCATTGCAACATTCTTTAGGTTACAAGATGGGGCATTACACTCCCTCCATTTCTATGGCTCTCCCTCTCCCTCTATATATATTGAGCTATCTCTCCCCCATCTTCTTCTCTCTCTCCCTCTCTACATATCGCTATCCCTACCCCCTCTTCTTTCTCTCCCTCTTCTCTATCTTCCTCTTCGACCTATCTCTCTCCCTCTCTCCCCCTCTTCTCTACCTCTCCTCTACCTATTTCTCTCCCTTTCTCTCCCTCCCTCTCTATCTCCCCCCTCTCTCTATCTCTCCCCATCTCTCCCTCCCTCACTCCATATCTATCCCCCTATCTATCTCTCTATCTCTATCTCTCTCTCCCTTTCTCTTCCCATATATCTCTCTATCTCTCTTTCTCTTCCCATATATCTCTATCTCCCCCTACTTCTTTCTCCCTTTCTCTATCCCCCCTATTTCTCTCTCCCTCTCACTATATCTATTTACCTATCTCTAATTCTCTTTCTCTCTCTATATATATCCTCCCCTATCTATATCTCCTTATATCTCTATCTCTCTATCACTCTATCTCACCATCTATATCTCTTTATCTCTCCCTCTCCCTATCCCTCTTCCTCTATATCTCTCTATCTCATCCTCTCTATCTCTCCCTCTCTATCTCCCTATCTCTCTTTGTATTTATCTCTTGAACTCTACCTATATCTCTCTATCTATTTGTCTCCCTCTTCCTCTCTTGATCTTTCTTCATCTCTACCTCTATTTTCCTCTCTCCCCCTTTATCTCTAGACATGTCTCCCTCTCTCTATCCATCCATCTATCTCCCTTTGTATCCCTCTCTATATATTTATCTATTCCATCTCTATATATCCTTCTCTTCTTTCTTTCTTTATCTCTCCCTCTCCTTTGCATATCCCTCTCCTCCTTCTCCATGTACATATCTATCTCTATCTCTTAACTCCTCTCTCTCTCTCACTCTTCCCCCCTCTATCTCTCTCTCTTTCTATCCCTACCTCTCCATCTTTCTCTCCCTCTCTCATTATTGCAAACATAACATGAGCCTATTGGTAATGGAGCCTAATTATCTTCTTGATTCAAAGGTTTTATTGCAATCATGTTTAGATCCCTATAAGTGGATGTATAGTTTATTTGAAGCTATTACTTTTCCATTGAGACCTTTGTTGCACAAACAACATCATTTTCTAAATGGCCTACCAATTGACCTCATGTACTATATAAATGTATACAAAAAATAGACCAAAATTTATCCCAATTGACCTTCCACACTTCTTCAACGTACCTATCGCACACTAAGGTGCAATTGCTAGTATTTATATGCATATGGGAAAAAAAATTAAAATTAAAATGGATTCATCGGCCAAGGGTTCGAGTAGACATCGTCCAAGAGTCCACTCGAACCAAACAGACCAACATTTTTTAATATTATTTTGAAGGTGTTCGATTGAACCCCCATTCAAGTGAACGGGTTTAGGGGGGTTCGAGTGAATAGTGGTTTGATCGAACACCCCTTTTCCCCCTTTCTCCCCCTTTGCTACTAATTTTTTACAAAAAATTTCCTTTCTAAGTTTGAGTTGATGATGAAAATGGAGGAAACTTCAAAGACCCAACTGGATGATGGTAGACCTCGGAACTCGGAACGAGCTATCCATCGAATATAATTTTAATATATTTTGGTTTTATTATGTATCTTTTTTTTAGTTTAATTAAACATAGGTTTTTCACCGAAAATCAAGCTCTTTGTTCTGCACATGTGGAAAATAGTAGATTATCAAAATAAAATTCTAAAAAATATGTTCGGGCTAGGTATTGATGTCCTTGATCCAGTAAAAAAAATTTGAATTTTGATACATACAAAAATAAGTTATGTTGTATATGGTCTGCCTATGTCTAAATTGTAATTGGTTTGACTTCAAAACTTGATTAAGGAAAAAAGTTCAATAAAACACTATGAAACCAAATGAACTTGTTAGATATCATAGTTACAAATCTAATTTTGAAAAAAATAGAATTGTATCATTCATAGAAAAAGGCTATGTTGTGACTTGGAAGTTTTGGCAGGAGCCGCGCAAGTTCTCCAGGTCGTGTTTAACAAAAATTTGCAGAATGAAAACACATTTGAAGTCGACGTTGCCGATCTAATCTAAAGTAATTAGGTTTCGAGATGGCATCTCTGGTTATTGTGTGTCGAGCTAGGGCATCCATGCCCTAGCTCCTTCTCATTTTTTCCTAGTTGTGCATCGTGCAGGGTGGGCGTTTGTTGGTGTGCAGGGGGTGTGTGTCCTATAAGTCTTGGTGGGTGGTGTGGGGAGGGTGCTCGGTGGTTGGGCAGTTCCTTTTGCTTGCAACCTTCTCTCTTTCCCTTGGCGCTTAGTGGAGGCGGCCTGGTCTCCTGGGTGTGGCTAGGGCATACAAGGGTTTAGGAGTTTCTAGTAGGGGGTGCCTGTGCTGGAAGGTGGGATTCGCGAAGAAGAGGGTGGGGTTTGGTGTGGAGTGTGGAGTGTGGGTTGGGTGCTGAAGTTGGCATGGTGTGGTGTTTCGACAGGTGGTTAGGGGTGTGTTTTCATCTGAGGTGGTGTGGGGTTGTGTGGTACTTTTCCCGTGGATGCTCTTCCTGTTCTTGGGGCTTATGTGGGTTTGCATGTCAGATTAGGGCATTTTTTCCTCTATGTTGCTTGGGGAATCTTCTGGGGTTTTTCCCAAAATGGATTTTCATTCAGCGTTTGGTTCGAAACCCTCTCTTCAGGGATGGAAGGTTTTTGAGAATAATCTTTTTTCAGTGGAACCTGAAAAAGTTGAGACGGGCTCGACAGGAGGGCCTAGAATTCTGAAGATTAATGGGTGCCTCGAACAGTGTAAGGAGAGGCCGAATGTAGTCATTCCGATGAAGATGCTGGCTGAAGACATTGATTATTATTCAAGGCATTCTCTTTATTGCAAATTCTTAGGTTTGAAAATTTCTTTGCAATTCTTGGAAACGTGGGCTCAAAGGACATGGATGCCTGAGGGAGAGATGGAGATCCGCCTCCTGGAAAATAACTATTTCATGGTTTCATTTGACTATTTGGCGGATCGGAATAGGATTTTTGAAGGGGGCCAATACTTTTACAACTAGGTGGGCTTGTTCATTAAGCCATGGCATGCTGGCTTCAACCCAGCGGAGGAACTTCAGAATCGGGTTCCAGTTTGGGTTCATCTTCCAAGGCTCCTGTGGAATGTTGGCAAGAGGATATGTTGTACCTATTAGCCTCGAAGCTGGGGAAACCTATGGGTTCGTCACAACAAACGCAATTCAAAAAGGTAATGAATTTTGCCCAGTTCTATGTAGAAATTGATTTAAGCAAGCCATTGCTAGATTCTTTAGCAGTGAGTGCAGGAGATTATTCATAGGTGCAACAGCTTGATTATGAAATGCTACCTTTCCGCTACCATTTATGTCATGAGTATGGTCACCTCCTGCGTAGATGTCCAAAGGCCAAGCCTTTGGAGGCTCAATCTTCTCAGCTTTCGGCTAATCCGCCCAGGGTGGATAAGGGCAAGGATCCCTTTCAGGGTTTTGGTGGTAGGGAAGATGGTTTTATTCCCATTAGAGGCCGAAACAGAAATAAAGGACATAAAAGGACTTTGAAGGATAGGCAGGAGGAGGACACTTTCAATAGGTTTGAGGTGCTGGAGGATCTTAGTCAGTAGGAGGTGAACCCAAGATTTTTGGATCTAGATCATGGGACTTTGGATATTGATCAGCATGGTCCTTCAGTTGAGGCAATGCATGCTCCCCAACAGCAGGAGGGTACGGGAGTGCCATGCTTAGATGTGGTTGGGAAAGATCCTGGACAGGTAATGCTCAATTAAGAGGTGATTATGGCTCCACTTATTGATGGGACTTTGGTTCTAGGGACAGATCGACAGATGGGTATTCAGGATGAGTTGGGTGGTAGTGCTGAGGTAGTGAAAGATAGTATGGATAAGGATCACCTCTTGCAGAAAGTTGGTTCGGAGGTGGGTAAGAAGAATATTAAGACGTCCTCTCAGTTGGGTGTTTTGCAAAAAGTTCTCAAGAAGGGGGGGCCAGAGAAAAGCTCTAAGCTGGGAAGGAAGAAGGATGAGGAAAAGATTAAGATGATAGGGGAGACTTTGGTGGAGTCGGGGTCAGTCAAGACTCTAGATTCACATTTTTCATGCCCCTTGAAATGATAGTTCTCTCTTGGAATGTAAGGGGCTTGAACAGTGGCCCTCGACAAAAAGTTGTTCGGGATTTGATTAGAAGGCATATGCTTGATGTTGTTTTTCTGCAGGAGACTAAGCTCTGTGTGGAGGGTATGATGGATTTAGTTCCTAAGTTATGGAGGAATGGTGGATGCCAATGCATTGGTGCTCAGGGGTCTTCTAGTGGGGTGGCGTGCTTATGGAACCCACAGACGATCTTCCCCCTTTGGTGGGTGTCTTTTAAGTCCTCCCTTTCCATGGTGGCCTCTTGTTTTATGTCAGGGGAAATTGCTCTTTTCTCCAATGTGTATGCACCTATGGAGTTACAGAGCAAGCAACTCTTGTGGTCCAACATTCGTTTAGTTCACAGCTTATTTCCTTACCATCCTTGGATTCTTGGAGGTGATTTTAATGCTATCACGGAGCTTGCAGAGAAGCAGGGTGGTATTGCAAGGATGGAGGCTTCCACGTTATTGCTCCAGGACAATATCTCTACTCTGAATCTTGTGGATATCAAGCCGGGCAATGGTCTTTTTACTTGGAATAATAGGAGAACTGGAGATGCTTCTATTTCAGAAAGACTTGATAGATTTTTGGTGTCTAGTTTTTGGTTGGGGGACAGGTGGATGACTAGCTCTAAAATTTTGGATGGTCGAGGTTCTGACCACTAGCCTATTAAGTTGGTGGCTGATGTGCCTCAATGGTGTGCTAGACAGACCTTTAAGTTCCAACTCATGTGGCTTAGGGATGAATCTCTTCATGATTTGCTCCCTAGTTGGTGGGATCGGGGGAAGCCGACATATGGTACTGCTATGTACTCTTTCTCAAAGAGGCTTCAGTATGTTAAATATAGATTAAAAAGATGGAATAGGCAGCATTTTGATAATTTATTTTAGGAAAAACAGAAGGCATAGGATAATCTGGACCTAATTACCAGACAGATTTGAGATCAAGGCCTCTCGGAGGAGCTGAGTTTGTTAGAGGTTGCTGCAACAAAAGAGCTTGAGGAATGGGAGTTAAGAGAAGATATTTTTTGGAAACAAAAGTCTTGTATTGAATGGCTTTAGGTTGGTGATCAGAACACTTATTTTTTCCATAACTCAGTTAAGGATCAGAGACAAGGTAATGCTATTTCTTCTATCTTGTTGCATGATGGGGAAACTTTATCCTCTTCTACTTCTATTTCTACCGAATGCATTCGATATTTCTCTACCCTATTCTCTGAGGATTCGCCTCCTACAGAGGAGGATGAAGCAAGGATTTTAGATTGTATCCCAAAGCTGGTGACTAATAAAATGAATGAATTGTTGCTTGCTCCTATTACCTTGTCGAAGCTTGAGAATGTTGTGTTCCAGATGAAGAAAGGTAAAGCTCTTGGGCCTGATGGATTCCCAGTTGAATTTTTTTAGGAGTTTTGGGAAGTGGTTAAATTGGACCTTTTAGAGGTGGTTCAGGAATCCTTTATGCATAAACAAATGTTGAAGTCCCTAAATGCTACTTTTTTAGCTCTTATTCCTAAGAAGGAGGGAGCTAATTCCTTGAATTTTCTTAGGCCTATTGCGCTATGTAATGTTGTGTATAAAATTATTACTAAGTTGATTGCGGAAAGGCTGAAACCTTGGCTTGATGATTTAATCTCTAAAGAGCAAGGGGTTTTGTTGCTGGCAGACAGATCATGGACAGGGTGGTTATTGCTATTGAGGCCATCCATTCTATGGAATCCTCAAAAGACAAATCTATGTTGATCAAGTTGGACATGGTTAAAGCATATGATCGTGTTAAATGGAGCTTCTTGTTTAAAATCCTTGGAGCTTTTGGCTTTGCTGAGTGTTGGATTGAATGGGTTAGGATTTATGTCACTTCCTCTTCCTTTTCGATGCTTATTAATGGTGAGCCCACTTGTTTGTTTGGTGCTTCTAGAGGCCTCAGGAAAGGAGATCCCCTGTCTCCTTACTTATTCATCCTCCTTGCGGAAGGCCTGGGAAGGTTCATTCATGCTCGGGTTGCTAGCGGCTTGCTTCAGGGATGGAGTTGGGGAGATGATATTCCCCCTCAGTCTCATTTGCAGTTTGTAGACGATACAGCCTTGATGGGCAGGGCAAAGGTTGAGGAGGCTCTCAATTGGCACAGTGTGTTGGATAGTTACTTGGCAGCTTCAGGGCAACGCATAAATGAGGGGAAGTCCTTCATATATTTCTTCCACACTCCTAAGAGTATTCAAAGGAGACTTGCTGGTATCCTTCGGTTCCAGATTGGCTCGCTTCCTTTTTCCTATCTTGGAATGCCTCTTGCTATTCGTTCTCTCCCCAAAAGGTTTTGGCATGAGACTCTTGATAAGTTTCAAAGATTGGTCAGTCATTGGACTTGCATGTGGCTTTCTTCAGCAGGTAGAGTGACCCTTCTAAAGTCAGTGGTCCAAGCTCTCCCTGTTCATAAATTCTTTGTTCTTTCTACTCCAAGTTTTATTAAAGATTTTGAGAAATTGTCCCGTCAGTTTCTGTGGGCTGGTAATCTTCTTCATAGAAAATGGAGTTTGGTGAAGTGGGATGTGGTTTGTAGGCCAAAGCATGAGGGGGGTTTGGTTTACGGCGGACGAATTTGAATGGGCAAGCCTTGGCTACTAAGTTGTATTGGCGTTGGTGTTCTCAACAACACATGTGTTGGGCTAAAATTTTGACCTTCAAGTATTTGGGGGCAGTGGAAAGTAGGGAGGTTGCAAGATTCAGTATGGAGGGGAAAGGCTCTGTGATTTGGAGTACCCTTCAACTGGGTGCCAAGCTAGTTAAACAGGGACTTTTTTGGATTTGTAATGGGGGTCGGGATGCTCTCTTCTGGCATGATTCTTGGGATGGACACCCACCCATTGTGTCCTCCCATCCCCATCTCCAAGAATTGTGCTAGATTTTTGTGGAGGTGGGTTGGAGTCATGTGGTTGATTTCAAATCTCAACATTCTTTGGGTCAGATTTCTGTGTCCAAGTGGAAGAACCCCTTGGATTGGTCTCCTGGTGGTGCGGTGGAGGATCGTCAAGAGCTTGCTAAGATTTTATCAGGTCATGCCTGTAATTCTCTCCATGGGGGTGATGTGCTTGCTTGGGGTCCTGACTTCAAAGGAAAATTCTCGGTTGCCTTTGGTTATCAGGTTTTGGATAAACAAGTTTTTGGGAGCTCCCAGGTTTTTTAGTGGAAGCATGTTTGGAATAAATTTGCTTGGCCTAAGTGTAATTTTTTCTCTTGGCTCGTGGTTCAAGGCAAGTGTCTTACTTGGGACAATCTTTGGAAACGAGGGTTCCAGGGGCCCTCCATGTGCATTCTGTGTGGTCATCTTGAAGAATGCTTATCACATCTCTTTTTCCAGTGTTCTTTTGTTAAGACTATCTGGCATCACTGGTGGAATCTTTGGAGCTTGCTGTGTTGCCATGTCTCTTCTTTGGAGGATTTTTGGAAGAGACAGGGTTCTTCTCCTACCAAAACATCTTTTCTTAAAATTGCTTGGAGCATTGGTCCTAGTTTGATTTTTTGGCTAATTTGGTTGGAGTGTAACAGAAGAATTTTTCTGGATAAAAAATTGCTCATGGGGCAACTTTGGAGGCGAATTCTTGGGGCTTTGCAGGAGACTTTGACTGCAAAGTGTGACTTGTCTATGTCGATTGATCCGGGGGACTTGGGTGTTGTAAATGCCCTGGGTCTTGCCACAGGGGACATGAGTAGTTTGAGTAAAGTGCATTGTAGGCGTGGGCTTGAGAGGGTTGCTCGTGAGGGCTTTTGGTGCCCGCCTGTTCTTGGGGAGCTAAAAATCAATACAGATGGGTCATCTAGAGGTAATCCTAGGCATGCTAGGGTTGGTGGTATTGGTAGAGACAGCCTTGGAGTGGTGGTTTTTTTCTTTTCCACGTATCAGGGTTTGCAAACTAATAATCTTATGGAGGCGAGTGCTATTCTCTTGGCGATTGAGCGTGCGGTTGACCTTGGATGGCGGCGAATTGTTTGTGAAGCTAATTCTCAGGTGGTTATTGATATTTTGAATAATCATAATTTGGAGGATGTGAATTGACAGCTAGCTGTGGTTTTCAAGCAGATTGTTTCTCTGTGCATTACTTTGGAGTCCATTGTGTTCCGCTATATTCCGCGGGAGTGGAATAGGGTGGCTAATGGGATGGCTAGATGGGCTTTAGAAATGACTAATTCTTGGTGTGTGGATGATTGGAGCAATCTTCCTGAAGATATGGCCCTTGTTCTTGAGGAGTGGGTTGTTGAGGATATGAGGTGCTTCTTGGGTGTGAATTAATTCTTGTTGCTTTTGGCCCCTTGTGGCTTCCTTCTTTGGACTTTGTAATGCTGTTATGATTCAATAAAGTTTTTAACCTCTTTTATTAAAAAAAGAAAAAGGATATGTTGTATATAGTGAGCATTAAATGGTGTTTACTGATAAAAACTAGTTTTTGAAGGAGATGGAAAAAGAAATGCAATTTTATTTTATTTTTTATTTTTAAAATATATTTAGAATCTACAGAAAAAATGTCACAAATCACTAGTTTGCATCATCTTCAAATTCCTCACGGTTTAGCCGCTATAGGTGCCTGAAAGTGAAGATTTAGTTAAAAAAATTCAGTTTAGTGTCCAGTTTGGCCAAAAATTGCAAACCAGTATTGTGGGATCACCCTATAAGTTGTGTAGTGGTTCAAATAGCTATTTAGTTGTGAAAGAACTCCTTTTCTTCAAAAGTGTTAAGAGAACCAAGCCTCCTTGCAAAAACACTTATGCATTAACATATAAAATTATCTGAGTTGTGTTAAGTTAAGCCAAGTTATTGAGAAAATTGTGTACTAAAATAGCAGTATAGGTTCTAAGAAAACACATTTGGTGCATCACCTTAGGAGTTAGTTTTCATTTTCATGTTTCTTTCTTACCCTTTTCCCAATAAGAAGTAGTTTTAGGTGAGTACCATAAGAGCTAGCTTTCTCTGGAGGTTCTTTTCTGCTTTAGGTGACCCACATCCTTAGAAAATTTCCCATGTTTCTCCAATATGCTAAGTTTTGCAACTTAGCAGGGGCACACTATTAGGAGACATGTACATCATAACCAAATTATTTTGGTTGTCATGATCTTAAAATGACTCTCAACTTTAGCCTTGAAAAATACACCACTTTCATTGGATTAAGAAATTTTGTGAGATTCAAAGAGCACTCTTTTACAAAAAGAGGATGCATAAAAAATAGTGCATTGAGAGATAAAAAGAAGAATCAATATTAAAAATTCTAAGATGTCTAAAAAAAGAAGAGGAATCTAAAAATGGGTAGTGTGGGATAAAACAAGGCCACATTCTAAATCACAAACTTAAATAAATTAGGCTATGGAACATCAATAACAAAAGGAAATCAAATCCTATGCAAAAATAAAAATAAGATATAACTTCTAGAAAGATTAGATATGAAAAACCTTAATTCAAAAGGTCAAACCCTAAGAGTTAGTAAGATAAGTTAGATTTACCAAATAATGTATGTGAATAGGATCCCCTTTTAAATAAATTTAGCTTAATTAAATAAATGTAAAGGATAATTATATAATTAATCTAGATTATAAAGATTTGACACTAATTGTTGTCACAAATGTAAATAAGTGTAAAAATTGAATTAATTGAAAATAATATTTAGTTAGATTTTGATGATGAAGAAGTTTTGTAATACATGTCCAAAAAATGTTTTATCCATATTTTGAATATCTTTGGTAGACTCAAATGAAGATTGTAAGTTCAAGATATTCACTATTTGTTACTTTGTTTAGATCTAGTCGTGCGTAACTGTTATCTATATAGTTACAAAATGATCTTCTACACAAAAATGATGTTGTTACTAATATACTTGATCCCACTAATTCATCCAGTTTGTTACTTATTTGTCTTGCATGCCTTATGTTTGAGTGTTGCAAGGATTAACAATGTTTAAAAGTGCATTTTAGAATTTGTTGAATCACAAGCCCGTTATGTTCTCTTTGGTCAAATTTCTAGATGGGTTGAATTTGTGACTTTGGGTGAAGATTCAAAGATAATAAGAAAGTATGCAACAAACATTTGATGATGTGCTTTGATAAATTTGATATGATGCTATCATAAACAACATATCGATCAAACCCTAGCATTCTCTTTTTTGATAAAACTCCTACATGTGTTAAATTGATTCCTAAATGATTTCAAATGAATGAAGAATGCATTTAAATACAACAATCTATCCTAAAAATTAAAAAAAATGCTTGATAAGTTGACTTACAATGACTAGCACTATGTTCAACATTTAGTAAATTTGAAATTTGAATTGTAAAAGCAAAGGGATTAGATATTTGAAACTAACATTGCTTATATATACACTTACGAATTTGATATAAGTTGAGTAAGTTGACTCACAATGACTAGCACAATGTTTAATATCTAGTAAATTTGAAATTTGAATTATAAAAATAAAAGTTTTAAATATTTGAAATGAACCTTGCTTATATATACACTTATGAATTTGAGATAAATTGAATATCAATGAATATAGCAATAAAAAATGATTCCATATAAATAAATGATGAATCAAATTAATACATAAATTTCTCATTTGTTAAAAAAATACATTTAAAACAACCTAGTTAAAATAAATCAAAGATATTAAAAAATATATATTTTTATGATTACACATAAATAAACTACTTTTTAATATAATTAAAAATAAACTTAATCTTTAATCTAAATAACCCTAAATCTATTAATAAAATTAAATATAAAATCTTATTGATTATGAAGATCCAACCTTCATTTATCATTGTCTCACAATAACACAAACAATAATGAAAGTAGTCTTTATCACAAGTCAACCATGAATATAAAGAACGGAATGAAATCTTGAATTAACCACGTGTTGATTTTCCATTAAAGTTTTTCCCTCTCCATACCTAAAATGTTGGTGAAACCATTGAACCACCTCCCAACTTGTTAAAAATTCACAAGCTTTCCTTCCATGAAAGTTTTTCCCTCTCCATACCTAAAATGTTAGTGAAACCATTGAACCACCTCCCAACTTTTTAAATTTTTAATAGAACATAAGAAAAAGTGATTAATAGAATTAAAAATAAATAAAGTTGAGTTGAAAAAGTGATTAATAGAATTAAAAAAATAAAGTTTGAGTTTCTATTTTTTTTAAAATTTAATACAATTTTCATTTTGAGTATAATTAGTTATAGTCAATCATCTAGAAGAATCATATGTCAATAAAAGAGTGAAAAAATCATGTATTTAAATCCAAGCTGCTTGTGAGTATTTATTGAAAAGGTTCTAGATGCCCACTAAAAAGATAATAAAGTCAAAAGTTTTGACTAAATTCTTGTTTTTAAAGATCAACTTTGAATAACTGAATATTATGACTTGGTATAGATATTTTAATATATTTATTTAAAAAATTTAAGAGACAACAATTCAAATGTCAACATGGAATAGATAATTCATACGTCAATTTCCATTGTCTATTTGACTTACGCAACAAATGCAATATAAACCTTTTGAAATGTAAATATATAATATATTTTATTAATTTATAATATTGCATATAATTTTTAAATTAACAAAGATATTTTAAACAATTTATCTAGAAGATGTTAAAAGATATTAAATTCAAATATTATTGTTGGATGGATATTATTATGAATTAATATAAATATTTTAAATATGTATATTAAATGTCAATATATTAGTTGGTATTGGTATAGTGTGGTTTATACATGGTGTTGTTTTTGCCACCAAGGTTCAAACTCCATTAGGATGTTATTATTGACTATTATGTTAGAGAAGAGGTCCCTCTTTTGTGACCTCACGGATGCATCAAAAATATTTTAAATTAGCACATGTTTATTTAACTTATATAGCAAATTTAATATAAACTCCTTAAAATAAATAAATATAATATAATTTATTGTAAAAGATAATATAACATATTTATATTAAATAAATCTATGATAAATTGATTAATAACAATCACTTTTTTTTGACTTGCGTAACAAATTTAATATAGATTCCTTAAAATAAATATTTATAATATAATTTATTATATTTATATTAAATAAATCTATGATAAGTTGATTAAAAACAAGCACTTTTATTTGACTTGCATAAAAAATTTAATACAAACTCCTTAAAAAAGCATGGGGAGCAAATAGTCCATGCCGTAAATGATGAGTGTTCATCCTTGGTCCCTAGTTGGGACAGATCATTTATTAAAAAAGATAATATAACATATTTATATTAAATGAATCTATGATAAATTGATTAAAACCAATCACTTTTATTTGGCTTGCTTAACAAATTTAATATAAACTCCTTACAATAAATATTTATAATATAATTTATTGTAAAAGATAATATAACATATTTATATTAATAAATCTATGATAAATTGATTAAAAACATGCACTTTTACTTGACTTGCGTAACAAATTTAATATACTCCTTAAAATAAATATTTATTATATAATTTATTATAAAAGATAATATAACATATTTATATTAAATAAATAAATATAAATTGATTAAAAACACTCTAAAAAAAATTGACATCTTTTACATAAATATATTTATAATATATTAATATTATTAACATATTTATAAAATTTAATTTAATTTATGCGGATGACCCCACAATACAATGACAAGTTGCAAGCAACAACTTCCCTACTGTCTTGAGTTTGAATCCCACCAGTGGAAGGTGGGACGGACGCATGTGCAAGGATGGCAGCGATTGGCGCACAGAGGAGTGGGTGAGTGGTGGATGGTGTGCGCTACTGTGGGGTCCAGATAGACGTAGGAATATGAATGGCAAGGATGAGGTCCCCTAAATGTAGCCTCATTGATTCGTAGCTCCAATAAAAAACGACGGGTGCTGCCCCTTAAAAAGATTTACCAAGCAAAATAAATAAATTAATTAATTAATTAATATCTTAAAAAAACAAATACTAAAAATATACAATAATAAACAATAATAATAATACAAAAGAAAGTATAATTTATAAACAATTCCTAAAAATCGTAAATACATTCTTATATTTCATAGAAGGCCCGACCGTCAAATTTACCTCATTCAACTGGATGCCAGTTGCAACAAATCATTTTCAGACTGCCCTCATTCCATTCTTTGAACGCTTCCTTGTCGTCAAAAAGTTGCGGTTTGCGATCAATCGCCCTTTCCAATGTCAACTCAACTACAGCCAGTGATCCAAAAGTTTACCCCATCTCGTTCTGCTGAAGTCATTTAAATTCAGACTCTATTCCTCAAAGAAAACACAGAAAGAGAATTGCTGCACATACAATGGAACAAAAATAAGCTGGTCGAGTTGAAAGCCTTAGTGCGGAATTCTCAACAATCTTATGCGATGAACTAAGAACCCACATTGCCTTTCTGCCATCCCCAACAGCACAAGAAATTCCGATTCCACCATGAACGCACTAACAAGTGCTTTTCCGGCTGTGAATAACACGGCCGCACCCAATCCGGCCCCTTTCTTCGCCCCAAATCTGCTGAACCAACCCTTGCCCACAAACGCAGCCTGGCAAAATTTCGTTCTAAATAAGGGCAACCAGTCAGAATATATTCACCCGTACCTTGTCCAATCTAAACATGGCGCCCTCACAGTCTGCTACCCGGCCCGGGTCGTCTATTCGGCCCTCATATTCCAAGCTTTTGTAGCCAATCTCATCATCTCCTGCGCGCCCTCGGGCTCTCACACAATCACCCACTACGACGACCTGAGTGTTACTCTGGAGCTCCCTGGTCCTCTCATGGTTCCCCTCGTGCGAGGCAGCCCTTACATCACTTGCATCGTCAAGGGCGGACACCTCAAATTCTCTACAATACATGCTGTCTTGGGCCTCTCGTCCTCCAACGGCTATACGAAGCACAAGATCCGGTTCGACAATGGCCAAACATGGCTTCTTTATAGCTCTGCTCCCTTGAAGCTCAATTCTGACCTTACTGTCTCGGGGAAATTCCTAGGCGTCCTTAGATTGGCCTTGCTTTCTGACAAATTCGACCAGGTTGTGGATGAAAAAGAGCGGATTTTGGACCGCTTTAGTTCCTGCTATCCGATCTCTGCTCGTGTCGACCTCACCACCCCTTTCAGGCAGAGCTTTTTATCTTTATTTTATTCAACATTTTGAGGAGAAATCCCAATTAACTTTGAATATTACAATATTAATCAGGTTTATATATAAAATGTGGTTAAATTTGATAGATTCAATAAAGTTTATGAGGATTAGATTTTGATTTGGAATGCTTCTGACAATAATTGTGTAAATATTTACTTCTTCAAGTTTCAGATTATTCCGTGATAGTTTATCAAGATAAGAACTAGATTTTCCAATGTACTTGTGAGATTTGAATTTTCAAAATTACTATATTATTTGCCTCTTTTATTTCTTACATATTTTCCATTTTTTCTTTTGAACTCATCACTGTATAGGTTTCTGGAAGACAAACCCATGGAATTAGCAGAGTTAAAAAGAAGCCCGAACACTCCCTGTAGTAATTTCAAATATGATGAGAGTAGGCCCTGTACACCAAATAGGTCTGAAGAACTGTTCAAAGTGCATGTGTCTAGATAGAAGATTGCTTTTACCACAGTTAGGGAAACCTCCCAAGTCAATAAAACAAGAAGGAACATCCTTAGAGCTGGCAAACTACTCCACATCCCTCATATTAACACCTAACTTTGTGTTGTAGCATCTACAGGAGAAAACACAGGATCTGCAGCACAGAGATTTCAGTTCTAGGGTTTTTGAGTCAATTTTTGCCTAACTTGACTGAGTTTTGACAGGTTTAATTTACTGCATCTTATTGAGTTTTGCCCCCAAAAAAGATGACTCAGTTCAAGACCAAAATTATCCTGCTGGTCCAGATGAAGCCCGGGTCTCAGTACTGTCGTTCTTACAGTTGTAAATTTTAATGACAAATTCAGCAAGCTTTGTTTAATTTTTGTCGTTTAAAAGAGTGTATACTAGTTTATGATTGCAAATGTCTGCCTAGTATCCTGTAGAAAGGAGACATTAATAGAAAATGTGTTCCCTAAAAAATTAGCCTATAATATACATGTTACCTGCTTTCTGAAATGGAATGATTAGCCTATTATTTCACACTTCTAACAGATCTTCCATTCCTTAAACTGTTCATCTTCAGGATTGGCTATAAGTGGAAGACGAGAGGGCGGGGGGATTTGCTTATGCTTTCCCACTCTGTACACAGACAAATAATGACAGTCCCACAGCATGACAAGGCTATCCCGGAGTTCAGCTATAGAAGCATGGATGGAGACCTGGTGGGTATAGTTGGGGATTCGTGGGTTTTAGAGGAGACACCCATACCCATAACCTGGAATTCACTCAAAGGATTCCAGAGCCACAAAGAAATGCAAACAGTTGTCTCTGCTCTGGAGCAGGATGTTGCAGACCTGGATCCGATCAATACCAAATCTTCTTATTTCTATGGGAAAGAGATAGCCAGAGCTGCTAGGTTGGCTGTAATAGCGGAGGAAATAAATTGTCATAGCCTGATCCCTCGTGTAAGAGAGTTTTTGGAGCATTCCATAACACCCTGGCTGGATGGCACTTTTGAAGGGAATGGATTTGTGTATGATAACAAGTGGGGTGGGCTGGTAAGCAAAAACGGTGCCAAGAATTCGACTGCTGATTTTGGGTTAGGCGTGTATAATGACCATCACTATCATTTTGGGTACTTTTGCTATGCAATTGCACTGCTTGCCAAGCTTGATCACAACTGGGCTAGGAAGTTCAAGCCCCAGGTGTATTCCATTGTGAAAGATTTCATGACTGTTAATCCTGGGGAAGGGATGGCGTATCCTCGTCTGAGGAGTTTTGATCTGTGGAAGCTGCATTCTTGGGCCGCTGGGCTAACAGAATTCCCAAATGGGAGAAACCAGGAGAGCACGAGCGAGGCCGTGAATGCATACTATTCTGCTGCACTGTTAGGTTTGGTTTACAAAGACGCAGATTTGATTGGGATTGGATCTACCTTGGCTGCATTGGAGATGAGATCTGCCAAGGCCTGGTGGCATGTTCCTTTGAATAGCACTGTTTATGAGTCTGAATTTGTGAAAGAGAACCGCGTGACGGGTATCTTGTGGGCAAATAAGAGGGACAGCAAGCTGTGGTTTGCTCCTGCAGAATGGAGAGAATGCAGAACAGGTATTCAATTGCTTCCCATTCTGCCCATTACTGAACTTTTGTTCTCCGATGTGGGGTTTGTTAAGGAGTTGGTCGAATGGACTGTTCCTGCACTGAGCAGGGAGGGTGTTGAGGAGGGATGGAAGGGATTTTTATATGCATTAGAGAGTTTGTATGACAAAAAGGGTGCTCTGCAGAAGGTAAAGACTCTGAAGGGGTATGATGATGGCAATTCACTGACAAATTTGTTGTGGTGGATATATACAAGTGGTACTGATAGGTTCTAGCTGTTCATTTCACTGTTAAATGTAGAAATTTTATTTTTTCCACAAACCCCCTTTTATCAGGCAGTAGTTATTTGGGTGTAACCGAACATCATTTATGCCTAAAATGCAAGTTACCTGAATAAGCTTGATTTGGCTTCATCTGCATCATGTGTTTTGACATACGTCTTCAGCTTTCCTACATAGAGAATATGACTTTTTACCGTTTACTACTGTGTAATGCTCATTTTCTATAATCTCAACAGAAATTTAGAAGCAGAAGTTAATCTGAACTGATTTGGGTGAACTTATCATATGTTTCATTTTAATGTAATTTAAATATTACTTCTTTGATGCCCTTTGAGGGATTTTGTCTCTTTTATCTAGGATAAGGTTTGTTTTCAGAATATGTGGAAGAACATCACATAAAAGAAATACCAAACAATAAACAGAAGAGATCACATCACATACAACTAAAAAATTCTTTCCAAAAACCAATCTCACACACCACCTCTTATGACACTTCATTATAATTAGAAGCTAGCAAAAAGCCAAGACAAGGCACTATACAAATGATGAAATGGTGATTGTACTACAAACATATCCATCAAATAGGATGTTACCTAAGCTAATTCAATTTATCAATAAGTAAAAAGGAGAGATCAATACCATAATTAATTAACAAATAGGCTACCTAACAAAATTAAATTTTGATATAATTAGAATATTCTTTTTCAAACTTTCAATCAAGAATAGAAGTTTACAATTGTCATTTTTAATAAAAGAAATGATCAATATAAATATTTTTTTTTTAATTCCAAGCATCAAAAAGTGACATACATGTTTTGAATTTTAAAATAGATGGTGTAAATTAATGAAATGTAAAAAATTTAGTATTGTTTATGTTTGTAATTTCTTGAGAAAAAAATTGAATATACTTTCTCATTTAGTTAATTTGAATATCTATGCATGAAAAATAAATAAATATTTATAATAAGTATTTATTTTTTAATAATTTTTAAATTAAATTTATTTAAAAATGTAATAATTGCAATAGTCCTCACTTTATATGGTAACTATTTATGATAAATGCATAAAACTATAACCTTTGAGAAAATATTCTATCATTCATTACACCATTTTTTTCTAGAATTTAAAAATAAATTTAAAGATTTTTTTGAATTTCTACTTTTACTAAATTAAAAAAAAAAAGTTTAAGATAATTTTTTTGTTGATGTCTTAGTAAGAGCAATCAGAGTTGGTTAAAATAATTAAGATAATTGAATTAATAATAAAATTTCAAATTCTAGAAGAATTAAGATAATGGAATTAATAATAAAATTTCAAATTCTAGACTTCAAGATCTACCAAAGGGTATTTTTATATTTTGTTGAAAATATCTTTGATTTGAAAAAATCATATTGAAAAATAAGTTTAAAAATTTGTAAAAATAAGGTGGCTAAACTACCATGTGGACTATTAAATATGCATCTTTTATTGAAATATATTCACCCAAACACACATCACATGAATTATACTATTATATTTTTGGGGCCAAATACTCTGTTTTAAGTAGTATTCTAACTTAAATTAAATAATTTAATAATACAAGCAATTTCAACACAATTATCCATCTTTATAATTTGGGTAAGTTTGGGGTATCAATTGTTTGTTTTAGATGTATTAACGCATTTGAAAGTCTATAAACACTTGCTCACTAAATTCAATCTCAAGAGACTTATGTTCATTACACTCATCATGCTAGTTAACCATGGATGTATATATCTACATTATAATAAATTTACAATGAACTAAATTTAGACATTTAAAAATTAAATACAAATTTATAAATTATAAATTTATTAAAAAATTACATATGTACATATACATACAAAATTAAATATTTAAAATTATGTATGTAAAATTTAATTCTTGAAATTAAATATACATACAACTTTATATCAGAAAAATAATTTCTAATTTAAATATAAATGAATATAATCACATCAATACTTCAATTCATGAACAAAATTAAATACTTAAATTTACACACATATAAAATTAATATCTTGTCTTAAACATATGTAAAATTAAATAAGTAAACAATTTGATCCATACAACTTTATATAAATAATTTCTAATTTCTAATCTAGATATAAATCAAGATAAACATAAATCAATACAAATTAATACCAAATTTATGAACATTGAAAAATTAAATAATTGAAAAATTATACACTTACAAAATTAGTAGATCTTATACATGAAATTGACTATTAGATCAATTGTTAATTTAAGGTTTACCTATACCATATTAAAAATATATGTAAATTGTTGATAACAATTGATATATAAATTTTACTATGGATTAAATTTTTAATTTAGTATCTAGTATGAGATCAATTATTAATTTTTAGGGTTTATGTATCATATTGAATTATACATAATTAAAATGGCAAAATCTAGGTGTCTACTATAACAAGCAATAAAATATATATCTTGAGAATTAATGTATAAATTCAATATGATAGATTAACGTTAAAAATTAACAATTCTCTCTATATGTATACATACATCCATACACACACAAATATGCACATATGTATATGTATGTATATATAAATGTGTGTATGTATGTACATATATATGTATACACACATATATACATATGCATACATACATACATATAGATATATATTGTCTATGTATATATGCATGTATATGTATGTGTGTATGTATACGTGTGTTTATGCATATATATAAAGGCAAAGAGAGATTGAATTATTAATTTCATTGTGCTAATGTGTGTGTATAAAAGAAAAGAGAGAAAGGATTGTAAATTTCTAAGGTTAGGCTATCATATTAAATTTATATATTGATTCTTAAGATATATATTAGATAATTATTCATTTCACCTTGTTAGTTAGTTATATCATCATCCTAATGTCTATTGTTAATATATTTTTTTTCGTTCTTGAACATAAACTAGCTATGTTGTTATCAAGTAGTCTCATCTTGTCAACTAATTTTGACATTATAATCAATTAATTCTATCATTATCTTATTTTCACCTCATTGACTTATTAATTTCATCATGCTAATGGTTAATTCAATGTGTCAAATAATTAATTATATTACACTAATTAATTAATTCCTTCTAATCCCCCTAACAACACCTCATATTTAGTTACTTGATTCATCATTATCAATTAATTAAATATTTCCTAGTTAATCCATACACATAATGATTTTAAATAAATAAATATTCATAATTATCCTCACCCATAGTTCACTTATATGTTAAATTAATTAACTCTTCAATCAAAATAGTTAACTAATCACTTAATTAAATTAACTCTAAATTAAATATTTGACTAAGCAATCAAGTTAGTTGACTAATCAATCAAGGGGGTTAGCTAGTAACCAAGCTAGTTGAATAATTAAATAATTGAGGTAACTAGTCAATCAAACTAGTTAACTCTAAATCAAGTCTCTAGTCATTAATCAAATCAATCCTAACCATTTATATTTATATCCTAAAAATCTATAAATTCATCATTCCTTTCACAAATTGATCCAACATATAGCTCTTATCAATTTCTTATCCATCTTTCAAACTCTCAATCTTTGAATCAAATTCTCAACATGCTACCAAAGAGCTAGCACAATAGTTAAGGATCCACATTATGTCAAATCATGAGAAAATCTAAATTATGCTCAATCTAAGGTTTACCCATATTTTAGAGTAAGAAATTTGTATTATTATTTTGATTTATTTTATGCTCACATTTTGGAATACCTAATAGGACCTAGTCCCTTGTCTATGCTTGGTTTTCAGGTCTTCCATAGCTTGATTTGGTAGGTTTTGCATATAAGGTTTGGTTGGAAATTTATTGTTACATAAGTTTTAGGGAGCTTTGACACAAAATAGACTCTGTCATTGCATTCAAAAGGCCCAAAAACCTTGGATCCCATATTTTTTAAGTTTTGGGCTTAGAAGAAGTTGGAACAATTTTTTTTCTTGGAAAGATTTTATGATCCTTATGTAGGTGTACTATACAATAGGTATTAAAATATTTTATTTTTTATTTCTATTTAAAATAAAAATATATAAATTAAAAAAAAAAGAAAAAAATATGAATTAAAAAATCAGTAGGGCATTATACCTTATTATGTAGGGACTATGGTACCTTATGTAGTGTCGAAAAATGCACCCCTTTACATTTTCACACTATGTTTGGGTCCCTTCTCTGATTGACCCAATTATGCATTTAAAAGCCTAATTAATCCCATTTTCCGAAAGGGAAACTTGTATTAAACAATTGTAAACATTAATTAAATTTCCTTGGAAATTGATTGTCCTAGATTAAATACGTCCTAGGGGTCCCCCTTAAGTTTAGGATCTCAATTTCTAATATTTTTTTAGCAAAATTTTTATGATTTAAATTTAAATTGCAATTGTCAACCTTTGATGTTTAATTGTCGAGAAATTAGAAAATTACCTATAAATACCTATTCTTTTTATCAATTCAAAACATCTAGCAAGAGAGAAAATTTCACATGAGCATTTATACTATTGTCAAGAGCATTGAAGAGCATATTTCATAGTCATCTACAACAACATTTGAGATCCTATCATGATGTCAAAGTTTATGTGTGCTCATGCATGTTCAAGTGGAGCTAACATTGTGATGTAGGTTTCAAGAATCCAAGTCAAGATTTAAATATCAATATCAACATCCAATCAAGCCATTTCATGCAAGATCAAGACCTTGGAGAGATGTGTTAGACTTCAATCCTCTAAGGATCTCCATTCAAGGGTTTAGTGAGTTGCAACATAGCATTGTTCATTCATCATTCCTTCCATTCATGTTTCATTTCATTTTAAGGTTTAATTACCAAAACAAGGTTTGACCAAGGCAAACCCCCATTCATAAAAAACAAACAATTTTTCCCTCCCTTTGTGTTTGAAGATTTGTAGGTGAAGAAGGATTAAAGATTGATCAAAAGTGGGGTAAGTGCACAAAGATGGTTC
>VDFB02252616.1:126324372-126339449 GCA_007258455.2 Sequoia sempervirens
AACATTTTTTAACATTATTTTAAAGGTGTTTGATTGAACCCCCATTCGAGCGAATGGGTTTAAGGGGCTTCGAGCAAATAGTGGTTCGATCGAACACCCCTTTTCCCCCTTCCCCTCTGCTACTAATTTTTTACAATTTTTTTCCTTTCTAAGCTTGGGTTGAGGATGAAAATGGAGGAAACTTCAGAGACCCAACTGGATGATGGTAGACTTCAGAACTCAGAATGAGCTATCCATTGAATATAATTTTAATATATTTTGGTTTTATTATGTATCTTGTTTTTAGTTTAATTAAACATAGGTTTTTCACCGAAAATCAAGTTCTTTGTTTTGCACATGTGGAAAAATAGTAGATTATCAAAATAAAAATTTGAAAATATGTTCGGGCTAGGTATTGATGTCCTTGATCCAGTAAAAATAATTGAATTTCGATACATACAAATTTTTTTTTATGTTGTATATGGTCTGGCTATGTCTAAATTGTAATTGGTTTAACTTCAAAACTTGATTAAGGAAAAAAATTCAATAAAACACTATGAAACCAAATGGACTTGTTAGATATCATAGTTACAAATCTAATTAAAAAAATATAGAATTGTATCATTCATAGAAAAAGGTTATGTTGTATACGGTGAGCTAAAAATGGTGTTTATTGATAAAAGCTAGTTTTTGAAGGAGATGGAAAAATAAATGCAATTTAATTTTAATTTTTTTTTAAAAATATATATTTAGAATCTACAGACAAAATGTCACAAATCACTAGTTTGCATCATCTTCAAATTCCTCATGGTTTAGCCGCTATAGGTGCCCGAAAGTGAAGATTTAATTAAAAAAAATCAGTTCAGTGTCCAGTTTGGCCAAAAATTGTAAACCAGTATTGTGGGATCACCCTGTAAGTTGTGTAGTGGTTCAAATAGCTATTTAGTTGTGAAAGAACTCCTTTTCTTCAAAAGTGTTAAGAGAACCAAACCTCCTTGCAAAACACTTATGCATTAACATATAAAATTATATGAGTTATGTTAAGTTAAGCCGAGCTATTGAGAGAAATTGTGTATTAAAATAGTAGTATAGGTTCTAAGAAAACACATTTGGTGCATCACCTTAGGAGTTAGTTTTTAATTTTCATGTTTCTTTCTTACCCTTTTCCCAATAAGAAGTAGTTTTAGGTGAGTACCATAAGAGCCAACTTTCTCTGGAGGTTCTTTTTTGGTTTAGGTGACCCACATCCTTAGAAAAGTTCCCATGTTTCTCCAATATGCTAAGTTCTACAACTTACTCCAATATGCTAAGTTTTGCAACTTAGCAGGGGCACACTATTAGGAGACAACATGTACATCATGACCAAATTATTTTGGTTGTCATGACCTTAAAATAAGTCTCAACTTTAGCCTTGAAAAATACACCACTTTCATTGGATTAAGTAATTTTTTGAGATTAGAAGAGCACTCTTTTAAAAAAGAGGATGCATAAAAAATAGTGCTTTGAGAGATAAAAAGAAGAATCAATATAAAAAATTCTAAGATGTCTAAAAAAAGAAGATGAATCTAAAAATGGGTAGTGTGGGATAAAACAAGGCCACATTCTAAATCATAAACTTAAATAAATTAGGCTATGGAACATCAATAACAAAAGGAAATCAAATCCTATGCAAAAATAAAAATAAGATGATAAGTTAGATTTGCCAAATAACGTATGGGAATACGATCCCCTTTTAAATAAATTTAGCTTAATTAAATAAATGTAAAGGATAATTATATAATAAATCGAGATTATAAAAAAATGACATTAATTGTTGTCACAAATGTAAATAAGTGTAAAAATTGAATTAATTGAAAATAATATTTAGTTAGATTTTGATGATGAAGAAGTTTTGTAATACAGTCCAAAAAATGTTTTATCCATATTTTAAATATATTTGGTAGACTCAAATGAAGATTGTAAGTTCAAGATATTCACTATTTGTTACTTTGTTTAGATCTAGTCGTGCGTAACTGTTATCTATATAGGTACAAAATGATCTTCTACACAAAAATGATGTTGTTACTAATATACTTGATCCCACTAATTCATCCAGTTTGTTACTTATTTGTCTTGCATGCCTAATGTTTGAGTGTTGCAAGGATTGACAATGTTTAAAAGCGCATTTTAGAATTTGTTGAATCACAAGCCTGTTATGTTCTCTTTGGTCAAATTTCTGGACGGGTTGAATTTGTGACTTTGGGTGAATATTCAAAGATAATAAGAAAGTATGCAACAAACCTTAGATGACGTGCTTTGATAAATTTGATATGATGCTATCATAAACAACATATCAATCAAACCCTAGCATTCTCTTTTTGATAAAGCTCCTACATGTGTTAAATTGATTCCTAAATGATTTCAAATGAATGAAAAATGCATTTAAATACAACAATCTATCCTAAAAATTAAAAAAAATGCTTGATAAATTGACTTACAATGACTAGCACTATGTTCAACATTTAGTAAATTTGAAATTTGAATTGTAAAAGCAAAGGGATTAGATATTTGAAACTAACCTTGCTTATATATACACTTACGAATTTGATATAAGTTGAGTAAGTTGACTCACAATGACTAGCACAATGTTTAATATCTAGTAAATTTGAAATTTGAATTATAAAAACAAAAGTTTTAAATATTTGAAATGAACCTTGCTTATATATACACTTATGAATTTGTGATAAATTGAATATCAATGAATATAGCAATAAAAATGATTCCATATAAATAAATGATGAATCAAATTAATACATAAATTTCTCATTTGTTAAAAAAATACATTTAAAACAACCTAGTTAAAATAAATCAAAGATATTAAAATATATATATCTTTATGATTACACATAAATAAACTACTTTTTAATATAATTAAAAATAAACTTAATCTTTAATCTAAATAACCCTAAATCTATTAATAAAATTAAATATAAAATCTTATTGATTATGAAGATCCAACCTTCGTTTATCATCGTCTCACAATAACACAAACAATAATGAAAGTAGTCTTTATCACAAGTCAACCATGAATATAAAGAACAGAATGAAATCTTGAATTAACCACATGTTGATTTTCCATTAAAGTTTTTCCTTCTCCATACCTAAAATGTTGGTGAAACCATTAAACCACCTCCCAACTTTTTAAATTTTTAATAGAACATAAGAAAAAGTGATTAATAGAATTAAAAATAAATAAAGTTGAGGTGAAAAAGTGATTAATAGAATTAAAAAAATAAAGTTTGAGTTTCTATTTTTAAAAAAATTTAATACAATTTTCATTTTGAGTATAATTAGTCATAGTCAATCATCTAGAAGAATGATATGTCAATAAAAGAGTGAAAAAATCATGTATTTAAATCCAAGCTGCTTGTGAGTATTTATTGAAAAGGTTCTAGATGCCCACTAAAAAGATAATAAAGTCAAAAGTTTTGACTAAATTCTTGTTTTTAAAGATCAACTTTGAATAAGTGAATATTATGACTTGGTATAGATATTTTAATATATTTATTTAAAAAATTTAAGAGACAACAATTCAAATGTCAACATGGAATAGATAATTCATACGTCAATTTCCATTGTCTATTTGACTTATGCAACAAATGCAATATAAACCTTTTGAAATGTAAATATATAATATATTTTATTAATTTATAATATTGCATATAATTTTTAAATTAACAAAGATATTTTAAACAATTTATCTAGAAGATGTCAAAAGATATTAAATTCAAATATTATTGTTGGATGGATATTATTATGAATTAATATAAATATTTTAAATATGTATATTAAATGTCAATATATTAGTTGGTATTGGTATAGTGTGGTTTATACATGGTGTTGTTTTTGCCACCAAGGTTCAAACTCCATTAGGATGCTATTATTGACTATTATGTTGGAGAAGAGGTCCCTCTTTTGTGACCTCACGGATGCATCAAAAACATTTTAAATTAACACATGTTTATTTAACTTATATAGCAAATTTAATATAAACTCCTTAAAATAAATAAATATAATATAATTTATTATAAAAGATAATATAACATATTTATATTAAATAAATCTATGATAAATTGATTAATAACAATCACTTTTTTTGACTTGCGTAACAAATTTAATATAGATTCCTTAAAATAAATATTTATAATATAATTTATTATATTTATATTAAATAAATCTATGATAAGTTGATTAAAAACAAGCACTTTTATTTGACTTGCATAAAAAATTTAATACAAACTCCTTAAAAAAGCATGGGGAGCAAATAGTCCATGCCGTAAATGATGAGTGTTCATCCTTGGTCCCTAGTTGGGGCAGATCATTTATTAAAAAAGATAATATAACATATTTATATTAAATGAATCTATGATAAATTGATTAAAACCAATCACTTTTATTTGGCTTGCTTAACAAATTTAATATAAACTCCTTACAATAAATATTTATAATATAATTTATTGTAAAAGATAATATAACATATTTATATTAATAAATCTATGATAAATTGATTAAAAACATGCACTTTTACTTGACTTGCGTAACAAATTTAATATACTCCTTAAAATAAATATTTATTATATAATTTATTATAAAAGATAATATAACATATTTATATTAAATAAATAAATATAAATTGATTAAAAACACTCTAAAAAAAATTGACATCTTTTACATAAATATATTTATAATATATTAATATTATTTACATATTTATAAAATTTAATTTAATTTATGGGATGACCCCACAATGCAATGACAAGTTGCAAGCAACAACTTCCCTACTGTCTTGAGTTTGAATCCCACCAGTGGAAGGTGGGACGGACGCATGTGCACGGATGGCAAGGATGGCAGCGATTGGCGCACAGAGGAGTGGCCGAGTGGTGGATGGTGTGCGCCACTGTGGGGCCAGATAGATGTAGGAATATGAATGGCAAGGATGAGGTCCCCCAAATGTAGCCTCATTGATTCATAGCTCCAATAAAAAACGACAGGTGCTGCCCCTTAAAAAGATTTACCAAGCAAAATAAATAAATTAATTAATTAATTAATATCTTAAAAAAACAAATACTAAAAATATACAATAATAAACAATAATAATAATACAAAAGAAAGTATAATTTATAAACAATTCCTAAAAATCGTAAATACATTCTTATATTTCATAGAAGGCCCGACCGTCAAATTTACCTCATTCAACTGGATGCCAGTTGCAACAAATCATTTTCAGACTGCCCTCATTCCATTCTTTGAACGCTTCCTTGTCGTCAAAAAGTTGCGGTTTGCGATCAATCTCCCTTTCCAATGTCAACTCAACTACAGCCAGTGATCCAAAAGTTTACCCCATCTCGTTCTGCTGAAGTCATTTAAATTCAGACTCTATTCCTCAAAGAAAACACAGAAAGAGAATTGCTGCACATACAATGGAACAAAAATAAGCTGGTCGAGTTGAAAGCCTTAGTGCGGAATTCTCAACAATCTTATACGGTGAACTAAGAACCCACATTGCCTTTCTGCCATCCCCAACAGCACAAGAAATTCCGATTCCACCATGAACGCACTAACAAGTGCTTTTCCGGCTGTGAATAACACGGCCGCACCCAATCCGGCCCCTTTCTTCGCCCCAAATCTGCTGAACCCCCCCTTGCCCACAAACGCAGCCTGGCAAAATTTCGTTCTAAATAAGGGCAACCAGTCAGAATATATTCACCCGTACCTTGTCCAATCTAAACATGGCGCCCTCACAGTCTGCTACCCGGCCCGGGTCGTCCATTCGGCCCTCATATTCCAAGCTTTTTTAGCCAATCTCATCATCTCCTGCGCGCCCTCGGGCTCTCACACAATCACCCACTACGACGACCTGAGTGTTACTCTGGAGCTCCCTGGTCCTCTCATGGTTCCCCTCGTGCGAGGCAGCCCTTACATCACTTGCATCGTCAAGGGCGGACACCTCAAATTCTCTACAATACATGCTGTCTTGGGCCTCTCGTCCTCCAACGGCTATACGAAGCACAAGATCCGGTTCGACAATGGCCAAACATGGCTTCTTTATAGCTCTGCTCCCTTGAAGCTCAATTCTGACCTTACTGTCTCGGGGAAATTCCTAGGCGTCCTTAGATTGGCCTTGCTTTCTGACAAATTCGACCAGGTTGTGGATGAAAAAGAGCGGATTTTGGACCGCTTTAGTTCCTGCTATCCGATCTCTGCTCGTGTCGACCTCACCACCCCTTTCAGGCAGAGCTTTTTATCTTTATTTTATTCAACATTTTGAGGAGAAATCCCAATTAACTTTGAATATTACAATATTAATCAGGTTTATATATAAAATGTGGTTAAATTTGATAGATTCAATAAAGTTTATGAGGATTAGATTTTGATTTGGAATGCTTCTGACAATAATTGTGTAAATATTTACTTCTTCAAGTTTCAGATTATTCCGTGATAGTTTATCAAGATAAGAACTAGATTTTCCAATGTACTTGTGAGATTTGAATTTTCAAAATTACTATATTATTTGCCTCTTTTATTTCTTACATATTTTCCATTTTTTCTTTTGAACTCATCACTGTATAGGTTTCTGGAAGACAAACCCATGGAATTAGCAGAGTTAAAAAGAAGCCCGAACACTCCCTGTAGTAATTTCAAATATGATGAGAGTAGGCCCTGTACACCAAATAGGTCTGAAGAACTGTTCAAAGTGCATGTGTCTAGATAGAAGATTGCTTTTACCACAGTTAGGGAAACCTCCCAAGTCAATAAAACAAGAAGGAACATCCTTAGAGCTGGCAAACTACTCCACATCCCTCATATTAACACCTAACTTTGTGTTGTAGCATCTACAGGAGAAAACACAGGATCTGCAGCACAGAGATTTCAGTTCTAGGGTTTTTGAGTCAATTTTTGCCTAACTTGACTGAGTTTTGACAGGTTTAATTTACTGCATCTTATTGAGTTTTGCCCCCAAAAAAGATGACTCAGTTCAAGACCAAAATTATCCTGCTGGTCCAGATGAAGCCCGGGTCTCAGTACTGTCGTTCTTACAGTTGTAAATTTTAATGACAAATTCAGCAAGCTTTGTTTAATTTTTGTCGTTTAAAAGAGTGTATACTAGTTTATGATTGCAAATGTCTGCCTAGTATCCTGTTGAAAGGAGACATTAATAGAAAATGTGTTCCCTAAAAAATTAGCCTATAATATACATGTTACCTGCTTTCTGAAATGGAATGATTAGCCTATTATTTCACACTTCTAACAGATCTTCCATTCCTTAAACTGTTCATCTTCAGGATTGGCTATAAGTGGAAGACGAGAGGGCGGGGGGATTTGCTTATGCTTTCCCACTCTGTACACAGACAAATAATGACAGTCCCACAGCATGACAAGGCTATCCCGGAGTTCAGCTATAGAAGTATGGATGGAGACCTGGTGGGTATAGTTGGGGATTCGTGGGTTTTAGAGGAGACACCCATACCCATAACCTGGAATTCACTCAAAGGATTCCAGAGCTACAAAGAAATGCAAACAGTTGTCTCTGCTCTGGAGCAGGATGTTGCAGACCTGGATCCGATCAATACCAAATCTTCTTATTTCTATGGGAAAGAGATAGCCAGAGCTGCTAGGTTGGCTGTAATAGCGGAGGAAATAAATTGTCATAGCCTGATCCCTCGTGTAAGAGAGTTTTTGGAGCATTCCATAACACCCTGGCTGGATGGCACTTTTGAAGGGAATGGATTTGTGTATGATAACAAGTGGGGTGGGCTGGTAAGCAAAAACGGTGCCAAGAATTCGACTGCTGATTTTGGGTTAGGCGTGTATAATGACCATCACTATCATTTTGGGTACTTTTGCTATGCAATTGCACTGCTTGCCAAGCTTGATCACAACTGGGCTAGGAAGTTCAAGCCCCAGGTGTATTCCATTGTGAAAGATTTCATGACTGTTAATCCTGGGGAAGGGATGGCGTATCCTCGTCTGAGGAGTTTTGATCTGTGGAAGCTGCATTCTTGGGCCGCTGGGCTAACAGAATTCCCAAATGGGAGAAACCAGGAGAGCACGAGCGAGGCCGTGAATGCATACTATTCTGCTGCACTGTTAGGTTTGGTTTACAAAGACGCAGATTTGATTGGGATTGGATCTACCTTGGCTGCATTGGAGATGAGATCTGCCAAGGCCTGGTGGCATGTTCCTTTGAATAGCACTGTTTATGAGTCTGAATTTGTGAAAGAGAACCGCGTGACGGGTATCTTGTGGGCAAATAAGAGGGACAGCAAGCTGTGGTTTGCTCCTGCAGAATGGAGAGAATGCAGAACAGGTATTCAATTGCTTCCCATTCTGCCCATTACTGAACTTTTGTTCTCCGATGTGGGGTTTGTTAAGGAGTTGGTCGAATGGACTGTTCCTGCACTGAGCAGGGAGGGTGTTGAGGAGGGATGGAAGGGATTTTTATATGCATTAGAGAGTTTGTATGACAAAAAGGGTGCTCTGCAGAAGGTAAAGACTCTGAAGGGGTATGATGATGGCAATTCACTGACAAATTTGTTGTGGTGGATATATACAAGTGGTACTGATAGGTTCTAGCTGTTCATTTCACTGTTAAATGTAGAAATTTTATTTTTTCCACAAACCCCCTTTTATCAGGCAGTAGTTATTTGGGTGTAACCGAACATCATTTATGCCTAAAATGCAAGTTACCTGAATAAGCTTGATTTGGCTTCATTTGCATCATGTGTTTTGACATACGTCTTCAGCTTTCCTACATAGAGAATATGACTTTTTACCGTTTACTACTGTGTAATGCTCATTTTCTATAATCTCAACAGAAATTTAGAAGCAGAAGTTAATCTGAACTGATTTGGGTGAACTTATCATATGTTTCATTTTAATGTAATTTAAATATTACTTCTTTGATGCCCTTTGAGGGATTTTGTCTCTTTTATCTAGGATAAGGTTTGTTTTCAGAATATGTGGAAGAACATCACATAAAAGAAATACCAAACAATAAACAGAAGAGATCACATCACATACAACTAAAAAATTCTTTCCAAAAACCAATCTCACACACCACCTCTTATGACACTTCATTATAATTAGAAGCTAGCAAAAAGCCAAGACAAGGCACTATACAAATGATGAAATGGTGATTGTACTACAAACATATCCATCAAATAGGATGTTACCTAAGCTAATTCAATTTATCAATAAGTAAAAAGGAGAGATCAATACCATAATTAATTAACAAATAGGCTACCTAACAAAATTAAATTTTGATATAATTAGAATATTCTTTTTCAAACTTTCAATCAAGAATAGAAGTTTACAATTGTCATTTTTAATAAAAGAAATGATCAATATAAATATTTTTTTTTTAATTCCAAGCATCAAAAAGTGACATACATGTTTTGAATTTTAAAATAGATGGTGTAAATTAATGAAATGTAAAAAATTTAGTATTGTTTATGTTTGTAATTTCTTGAGAAAAAAATTGAATATACTTTCTCATTTAGTTAATTTGAATATCTATGCATGAAAAATAAATAAATATTTATAATAAGTATTTATTTTTTAATAATTTTTAAATTAAATTTATTTAAAAATGTAATAATTGCAATAGTCCTCACTTTATATGGTAACTATTTATGATAAATGCATAAAACTATAACCTTTGAGAAAATATTCTATCATTCATTACACCATTTTTTTCTAGAATTTAAAAATAAATTTAAAGATTTTTTTGAATTTCTACTTTTACTAAATTAAAAAAAAAAAGTTTAAGATAATTTTTTTGTTGATGTCTTAGTAAGAGCAATCAGAGTTGGTTAAAATAATTAAGATAATTGAATTAATAATAAAATTTCAAATTCTAGAAGAATTAAGATAATGGAATTAATAATAAAATTTCAAATTCTAGACTTCAAGATCTACCAAAGGGTATTTTTATATTTTGTTGAAAATATCTTTGATTTGAAAAAATCATATTGAAAAATAAGTTTAAAAATTTGTAAAAATAAGGTGGCTAAACTACCATGTGGACTATTAAATATGCATCTTTTATTGAAATATATTCACCCAAACACACATCACATGAATTATACTATTATATTTTTGGGGCCAAATACTCTGTTTTAAGTAGTATTCTAACTTAAATTAAATAATTTAATAATACAAGCAATTTCAACACAATTATCCATCTTTATAATTTGGGTAAGTTTGGGGTATCAATTGTTTGTTTTAGATGTATTAACGCATTTGAAAGTCTATAAACACTTGCTCACTAAATTCAATCTCAAGAGACTTATGTTCATTACACTCATCATGCTAGTTAACCATGGATGTATATATCTACATTATAATAAATTTACAATGAACTAAATTTAGACATTTAAAAATTAAATACAAATTTATAAATTATAAATTTATTAAAAAATTACATATGTACATATACATACAAAATTAAATATTTAAAATTATGTATGTAAAATTTAATTCTTGAAATTAAATATACATACAACTTTATATCAGAAAAATAATTTCTAATTTAAATATAAATGAATATAATCACATCAATACTTCAATTCATGAACAAAATTAAATACTTAAATTTACACACATATAAAATTAATATCTTGTCTTAAACATATGTAAAATTAAATAAGTAAACAATTTGATCCATACAACTTTATATAAATAATTTCTAATTTCTAATCTAGATATAAATCAAGATAAACATAAATCAATACAAATTAATACCAAATTTATGAACATTGAAAAATTAAATAATTGAAAAATTATACACTTACAAAATTAGTAGATCTTATACATGAAATTGACTATTAGATCAATTGTTAATTTAAGGTTTACCTATACCATATTAAAAATATATGTAAATTGTTGATAACAATTGATATATAAATTTTACTATGGATTAAATTTTTAATTTAGTATCTAGTATGAGATCAATTATTAATTTTTAGGGTTTATGTATCATATTGAATTATACATAATTAAAATGGCAAAATCTAGGTGTCTACTATAACAAGCAATAAAATATATATCTTGAGAATTAATGTATAAATTCAATATGATAGATTAACGTTAAAAATTAACAATTCTCTCTATATGTATACATACATCCATACACACACAAATATGCACATATGTATATGTATGTATATATAAATGTGTGTATGTATGTACATATATATGTATACACACATATATACATATGCATACATACATACATATAGATATATATTGTCTATGTATATATGCATGTATATGTATGTGTGTATGTATACGTGTGTTTATGCATATATATAAAGGCAAAGAGAGATTGAATTATTAATTTCATTGTGCTAATGTGTGTGTATAAAAGAAAAGAGAGAAAGGATTGTAAATTTCTAAGGTTAGGCTATCATATTAAATTTATATATTGATTCTTAAGATATATATTAGATAATTATTCATTTCACCTTGTTAGTTAGTTATATCATCATCCTAATGTCTATTGTTAATATATTTTTTTTCGTTCTTGAACATAAACTAGCTATGTTGTTATCAAGTAGTCTCATCTTGTCAACTAATTTTGACATTATAATCAATTAATTCTATCATTATCTTATTTTCACCTCATTGACTTATTAATTTCATCATGCTAATGGTTAATTCAATGTGTCAAATAATTAATTATATTACACTAATTAATTAATTCCTTCTAATCCCCCTAACAACACCTCATATTTAGTTACTTGATTCATCATTATCAATTAATTAAATATTTCCTAGTTAATCCATACACATAATGATTTTAAATAAATAAATATTCATAATTATCCTCACCCATAGTTCACTTATATGTTAAATTAATTAACTCTTCAATCAAAATAGTTAACTAATCACTTAATTAAATTAACTCTAAATTAAATATTTGACTAAGCAATCAAGTTAGTTGACTAATCAATCAAGGGGGTTAGCTAGTAACCAAGCTAGTTGAATAATTAAATAATTGAGGTAACTAGTCAATCAAACTAGTTAACTCTAAATCAAGTCTCTAGTCATTAATCAAATCAATCCTAACCATTTATATTTATATCCTAAAAATCTATAAATTCATCATTCCTTTCACAAATTGATCCAACATATAGCTCTTATCAATTTCTTATCCATCTTTCAAACTCTCAATCTTTGAATCAAATTCTCAACATGCTACCAAAGAGCTAGCACAATAGTTAAGGATCCACATTATGTCAAATCATGAGAAAATCTAAATTATGCTCAATCTAAGGTTTACCCATATTTTAGAGTAAGAAATTTGTATTATTATTTTGATTTATTTTATGCTCACATTTTGGAATACCTAATAGGACCTAGTCCCTTGTCTATGCTTGGTTTTCAGGTCTTCCATAGCTTGATTTGGTAGGTTTTGCATATAAGGTTTGGTTGGAAATTTATTGTTACATAAGTTTTAGGGAGCTTTGACACAAAATAGACTCTGTCATTGCATTCAAAAGGCCCAAAAACCTTGGATCCCATATTTTTTAAGTTTTGGGCTTAGAAGAAGTTGGAACAATTTTTTTTCTTGGAAAGATTTTATGATCCTTATGTAGGTGTACTATACAATAGGTATTAAAATATTTTATTTTTTATTTCTATTTAAAATAAAAATATATAAATTAAAAAAAAAAGAAAAAAATATGAATTAAAAAATCAGTAGGGCATTATACCTTATTATGTAGGGACTATGGTACCTTATGTAGTGTCGAAAAATGCACCCCTTTACATTTTCACACTATGTTTGGGTCCCTTCTCTGATTGACCCAATTATGCATTTAAAAGCCTAATTAATCTCATTTTCCGAAAGGGAAACTTGTATTAAACAATTGTAAACATTAATTAAATTTCCTTGGAAATTGATTGTCCTAGATTAAAAACGTCCTAGGGGTCCCCCTTAAGTTTAGGATCTCAATTTCTAATATTTTTTTAGCAAAATTTTTATGATTTAAATTGCAATTGCAATTGTCAACCTTTGATGTTTAATTGTCGAGAAATTAGAAAATTACCTATAAATACCTATTCTTTTTATCAATTCAAAACATCTAGCAAGAGAGAAAATTTCACATGAGCATTTATACTATTGTCAAGAGCATTGAAGAGCATATTTCATAGTCATCTACAACAACATTTGAGATCCTATCATGATGTCAAAGTTTATGTGTGCTCATGCATGTTCAAGTGGAGCTAACATTGTGATGTAGGTTTCAAGAATCCAAGTCAAGATTTAAATATCAATATCAACATCCAATCAAGCCATTTCATGCAAGATCAAGACCTTGGAGAGATGTGTTAGACTTCAATCCTCTAAGGATCTCCATTCAAGGGTTTAGTGAGTTGCAACATAGCATTGTTCATTCATCATTCCTTCCATTCATGTTTCATTTCATTTTAAAGTTTAATTACCAAAACAAGGTTTGACCAAGGCAAACCCCCATTCATAAAAAACAAACAATTTTTCCCTCCCTTTGTGTTTGAAGATTTGTAGGTGAAGAAGGATTAAAGATTGATCAAAAGTGGGGTAAGTGCACAAAGATGGTTCCCAAAAAGGGGACTTAAGTGAACAACTTTTTTCTGAAATCAGGAAATATTGACTTTGGACGTGAAATTGAGGATAGTTACACTCAAAATTTTGAGATGGAACAAAAATAAGGATCGAAGTGCTCTGAGTCTACTTTCTAAACTACTAATTTATTTTGAAAATGGTTAGGATTAAGGGGTTCAAATGAGGGATGTACATAAATTGGTGTTGTTTTTGTTAGAAAAACATAACATAGCAACTCTTGTATGACCCTTGTATGGTGAAATTTTTTTAGTATTTTTAAAATCGTTACGATAAGAAGTTGGCTAACAATATGTAGTTGATGCACGGTATTTCTGATAATTTTTTAATGAATATTGGATTTTTTACTAATTTTTGAAGTGGACACTTCCTAAAAAACAAAATTTTGGCCATGCTACCCCTACAAATTTTGGAAACTAATTGATTTTAAAAAAAAAATTGTAGAATGGAGTCTAGTTTCTAAAAATCTAATTTATTTGAAATTTCAATGAATGGTTAATTTATAACGAAAAAAACACCAAACACTTCTTTTTGCCAAAAAAGAGACATACAAACAAAAGAAATTATGGCTGAAAGGCTTAAAATTTTCAGAAAGTGAAAAAAATTACATTGTTGGATAGCTAAGAGAGAACCTAACATTACCCAGATGTTTGATTTGTTTGATATTGAACCACGTACAATCTTGACGGTGAACATGAACCTGATTATGTGAAAAATTGTAGAATTTGCAAAAACACGTCTTTGGTCATTGGAAATGCCCTCCAAGACTTTGGTTTGGTATTCCAAGGAAAATACCAAACCCAAGGCTTGGAGATTCCCAAAGCAAGATATAACGCGCATGTTTTATATCTCAGTTTTGACATGGTTTTTTGGTTTGTGGGGAGCATGTCTAGCAAGACATAACACGATCACGGTATAACACACTCACATTATGTCTTGCTTTATGTTAAATGCTACTCTATTGAATGTATGTTTATATATTTGTATGTTTGTATGCTTGTATGTCATGTATGTATGTATGTATGTATGTATGTATGCCTGTATGTATCAATGCATGTATATTGTATGTATGCCTACTTGTATGTAAGATTGTATCTATGCATGTACATGTATGCTTGTATGTATGTAGGATTGTATGTACATATGTATTATGCTTGTATTTATGTATGTCTTTAGAGGGAGGGAGAATTTTAAGAGAGAGAGAGAGATATCTAGAGTTGTTTAGGTAGGGTGGGAGCGGGAGGGGGAGAGAGAGAGAGAGTTTGGAGAGAAGGAGAATGGGTGGAAGTCATAGTTTAGGAGAGAGGGAGTGGGATAGAAGGGGTTGGAGTGAGAGGGACTTAACTAGGTAGGCTGGGAGGGATAAAGGGAGTGAGAGAGAGAGGGGGTGGGAGAGAGAATTGAGAGAGAGGGAGAGAGAGAGAGGGGGGAGAGAGAGATGGAGAGAAAGAGA
>VDFB02252616.1:126341068-126453339 GCA_007258455.2 Sequoia sempervirens
GAGAGAGAGAGAGAGAGAGAGAGAGAGAGAGATAAGGTAGAGGATAGAGGGTATAAGGGTTAATGGTAGTGGGTAGAGGGGAGAGAGATAGAATTAGGGTAGATAGGGTATAGATAAAGAGAGAAAATAAATCTATTAAAAAACCAATTTTCTCATAACACGAGCGCGTTTTGAAGTAGAGATATGGTTGTTTTAGGAAGAAATAATGTGCTCGCATTATAACGTGAGTGCATTCTATGTTGCACTAAAAATGGTAAAAAAACTCAATATACCCATGATCTCAAGGCCCACATTCTGCATATTCTCCTGGTTCTACGCATGCTCCAACAAAAAGTAGAATTTTGATGATGTTGTGAAGTGTGCATGCATGTTTTTCACATTCCACCACCTTTTTCATGATCTTTCTACCACCTTTGTATGAAATAGCAAAGATTTCACGTTGACATACATATAATATCAATTCAAGTTTGAATTCCATTGAAAGCTAATAGACAATTGAATTTTGGAGGGGAAAAAGCTTTTGAAAAAGTCAAATTGTTGAGGAGTTTGAAGAAAGAAGAAGCTAAGGATACATAATTGGGTTGAACTCCTCCATTTGAAACTCTGGTTTTTTAGGTATGTGAAGTATTTACACATTTTCTTTCATTCTATTATGGCTTGCTTTCATTTTTGTTATTTTGCATATTCCATGTTGATCATTGTTTGTTTGTCATTATAACCTTAGTTTGTCAATCCACATTTTAAATTACACAATTCTATACACTTGCCAATTACATTTTTAAACCACATCTCTTTGAGGCATTTTTTTATTTAACAATTGACTTACCTCGTGTATGCTTCCACATTTTTTATACACATATATATGACATACATTTTAAGGAAGTAAAATAAAACATCATTTCTCAATCCTTTATTATGGATGCACATACCACTCTCTAAAGCTTTCATCGAGGTATTTTGTTAAATAGTTATACCAAGTAGATGTTTTCCTTATCTATGCTACCAAATTTTCCATACATGTCTCTAAAAAATTGGAATATACTCCTCCCACATTGATAGATCTTATAAACTATTTTGGTTTTCATCTCTATTTCTAAATTTACCTCATCACTAAACCTACCTCATCACTTTTAGTTGTGATATATTTTAAATGTTTCCTTGATTAGTCTACCTACAAGGGATTCTAACCCTTCTCTCCACTATTACAAAACTCTTTATTCAAGGCTACATTACTAACATGGGGAAAGGTGCAACCTATCTTGAAATCAAAACCAAAACCAAAACCAAAAACCAAAAATCAAAAATCCTCTTTTTAGGCCAAATAACCTAGGGCTTATTGGAAAAAACACTTCCCAACCTTATCACAACATTCCACCACCTCAAATAGGTCTAAAATGGCCTACAAAAATTCAATTCAACAAGAAACAATGCTTCCCTAGCACAATACTCACTTTAGCATGTCAAAACCTCTCAAATTCACATGGAAAACACCAAATTTCACTACAGGGCTTCATGCCCAACTCAACTCTTGACCTCCCCTATACTTACTCAACATTTCCACACCTTTTTAGAAATATTGTAGACCCATTCCTTGAGTTGCAGTGGCCATAGTGAGAGGAATGGGTCAATACACCATTTTAAATGGCTTCCAAACCTTAAAACCGTGTTTAGGGTAGAGCACACTAGCTTTCCAATGAGGTTGGGTTGAGAAGGTAGGGGCAGTGTATGCCTCATAGAAATGGTGTCTCATGGTGATGAATTGTTCCATATTTTATTTACAAAGCTACAGGTCTCTACTACATCGTGGAGTGTAGTTGAAAAGAATTGTTGATTGGATCATTTGTGCAGTGTGTACATATGTGGGTGTTAGAAAATTATACTTGGCCGACCCCAATAGATGAGTTTTGTAGCTCATCTAATGAAGCATGTGTAGAATTTGTATTGTGTACTTTTGTATCCTTGTTGTCTTTCAGGATTTCTTTATCACGATTCTTGTCATTGTCATGATCATTGGATTGTTCAATGTCTTTATCTAGAGCACTATGTTGTCCATATTATTGCATTAGAGCAATGATAAAATCATCTTTCTTCGTTGGTTTCTTGTAAATTTTTAGCCTGTGACCATTGACAATAGTGAAAACCTAACAACATCTATAATCTGCAACTTGAACGCTCCATTTGGAAAAACTTGCTCTATTTCATATGGTTCTAACCACCTTTTTTTGTAGCTTCCCTTTATAATCTTTATACCTTGAGTCATATAATAAAGCCTAGTCACCTACAATAAATTCTTTTATCTTTATATATAGAAATTGTGAAAATGGGGTTAGGATGAGTGCTATCATATGGTTTAGAACATAGAGCACACTCACGTTCAAGACGATTCCACTCAAGGATAACCTTCGAGATATCAATGCAAAAGAGAAAGAGATCTTGCAATAGGGTTGTCCTAGAGGTAAAATTCAAACTAATAAGGGGTTCGCCACCAAGTTTAGACTTGGAAAAGATAATAAAATGTAAGATGAAACTCTAAACCCTAGTTTAATGCAATAAAATATTAAATGACCTAGAAATGTGAGATACCATTTCTATGAGGCATACCCTGCCCCTACCTTCTCAACCCTACTGCATTGGCAAACTAGTGGAGTGAGCTAGCTTGCCAATGCTCCACTAGCTTGCAATGCGGTAGGGTTGAGAAGGTAGGGGTAGTGTATGCCTCATAGAAATGGAGTCTCACAGATACATCACCGTGAGACTCCATTTCTATGAGGCATACGCTACCCCTACCTTCTCAACCCTACTGCATTGCAAGCTAGTGGAGCGATCTAGCTTACTAACGCTCCACTAGCTTTCAATGCAGTAGGTTTGAGAAGGTAGGGGTAGCATATGCCTCATAGAAATGGAGTCTCACGATGATTAAATCACCGTGAGACTCCATTTCTATGAAACATATGCTGCCCCTACCTTCTCAACCCTACCACATTGGCAAGCTAGTGGAGCGAGCTAGCTTGCCAATGCTCCGCTAGCTTGCCAATGCAATAGGGTTGATAAGGTAGGGACAACGAATGCCTAATAGAAATGGAATTTCACAGTGATGTACATCACTGTGAAATGCCATTTCTATGAGGCATTCACTATCCTTACCTTCTCAACCGTACCGCATTGGCAAGCTAGTGGAGCGAGCTAGCTTTCCAATGCTCCAATAGCTTGCAATGCGGTAGGGTTGAGATGGTAGGGGTAGCATATGCCTCATAGAAATGGGGTCTCACAGTGATTTCTATGAGGCATATGCTACCCCTACCTTCTCAACCCTATCGCATTGGCAGGCTAGTGAGTGAGCTAGCTTGCCAATGCTCCACTAGCTTGCCAAGGAATTTGAATTCACATGCCTTATCCATGCTTTAATTTTGAGCCTATCTTGTAATCATGGCATGCCCCTACACCACCTTTGTCTATGCTAGAAATACTCTTGTACATGATGATTGTAAGTATTTTTTATGAAGCCCTGAATGGCATATATTCTTTGAATGGATACATTTTTTAGGAGCTAATACTCATCTCATTACCATGCTATAGGTAAAATTATCTGCCATTCCGAAGAAATGAACAATGAAAAAACTAACAAACAAAGAGTATGAAACATTCAAAGCAAAGGAGAGAGAACGGGTGGCGACATATTGTGAAAAGAAGAAATTGGATACGATTGACAAAAAAATCCAATTGAAGAGGAACCTCAACCATCAAAAAGAGAACAAGCATTGGCAACACAAAGGGCATGAATGCGAAAGAGTTGTGGTAGGAGAGATTCAAGTACCATAGTTGGAGACACTCCGTCTACCGCAAGTGAATATGAAGGGAAACCATTAAGCAAAAGCAAATATGGAGGGACATCATCTACCGCAAGTGAATATGGAGGTACACCATCTATTGCAAGTGAATATGGTTGGACACTATCCATCACATCTCAAGTTGAGAGTACATCATCACTCAGATTTGACGAAGAAGGTATGCCATCATCCCCATGTGAACCTCAAGGTATGTCTTCTACTCCACCCTCGATCGAAGGTACACAATCTAGCCCACTTCAATTAAATATTGATGAAATTCCTAATGTTGAGATGTATGTACCTAGGAGAACACCACCTAGAATTTTGTGTAGAAATATAAAGTATTTGATTAATATTGATGAGGATATTTTGCAACACATGGAAGGTAAGATTTCAACATGCTCTTGTAGAAGATATGCTGATAAGATTTGGAATTTCTTCTTTGAAAGGCTAAATGAGACTACAAGATGTCAACTATTTATTGAAATGATGTGGGGTATAAAGTATAGAAATATCATGAAGACTCTTGGGTTGAGAACATCGAATGCATCAAGTGAAAACACTATTGTGAAGAATCTAATGGATGCTTATGAGAGTGTGAGTAAGACCTCATGCTCAAAGGATAGTAATGTCACCTTACGTGTCATTAGATTGACTTTGGTAAGTAGTCAAACAAAGAGAACTCGTCTCATTAGAAAGACAAGTGAACAAATGAGAATTAGTAGAAAAACTTTATCAAAAAACGTTCAAAGGCGACAAAGAATTGAGGGCACCGATTCAAATGAATTATGGGCATTCTCGGGGAGACTTCCACAAAAAGATAAAAAAGTTGTTGAAGCATTGAGAACACTAATTGAAGAGTATTGGAAGAATAACACAAGGCCATCTCCAAATCAAAGGGATGTGGTAAGAAGGAGAATCTGTAGTCAAAACTGTGAGCCACATCCAAAGCATTTTTTGGATATGACTCAAACCTAATTTTTTCATACATTTCAAAAGGATTATCCTCAAATTAGTATTTGTCAAATATTTTTTGAAATGTTTAAACCTTTTTATGTCAAGATAAATCACACATGCACTACTTGTTGTTGTAGACTACAAATTGAATTCTTTAACCATTATGATGTTTATCATTCTATATGTTTGGATTTGCATACTAACGATGTTTTGTAGGATTGTGGCATAGAAGCCCCACAAAAATATTCAAGAGAGTTCTTATCAAAAAAATTATGTGAAATAGAGGATGGCCAAATATTCTATAGGACATCATGCTTGGATGGTTCATGCTAGCGTTGCGGTGGCTTGCAACGTATGCTAGTATGTCAACATATGGAAAGAACAGATGAGGTGGGGCATAAACTAGTAGAGTTCGAGAAGTATAAAACAATGGAATATGCTACAAAAGATGGGTCTCAAGAAAAAAGGTGTGATTTGGTTATTTAGAAGATTCCAATGTATCAATTTATGTCCATGTTTCATGACAATATAGTGTATGAGTATGCAAGGCATACCCATAGAGCCTAATGGTTGGCCACACAATTCAAGATATGCAAGGACACCTTTCCAATTGGCAACATAGTATCAGTGGTTGAATTTTTAGAGAACTACACTCTATAGCCACAGTGTGAGGTACAGTCACAGTATTACAACTCCACATAGGTTTTGATATTTGTGCACATAGCATTCATTCATGCAGTTGATAGTACATAGGACCAAAGGAAGGTATTGAGGGAGTATCACTTTTATATTAGTGATGATCACACACATTCTCCAGAGTTTGTGCAAGGTTTCTTCCAGATGTTCTAAGATGATTTGGCTCAGAGGGGCATAGCATACGATCGACATATAATATGGTCAAATAACTATGAAGCACAATTCAAGAACTTGTAGATGTTCTATTGGTTGAGTAGGATGCATGTCATTACAAGTGTACAACATATGTGGAACTTTTATGATGCCGGGTATGGAAAGGGGGAGCATGATGGTGTAGGAGCATGCATGAAAAGAGCATTAGCATGAGAAGAGTTAAAGTATAAACAAAGTGAAAAGTTGATAGATGTAAGATCAATCGTCGAGTGGTGTATTGCTTCGATGGGTCCAGGTAATGAAGGTACGTCTTCAATTTGTAGATTTTTTTGGTTGATGGATGATACTAACATTGCACCATATGAGGAATTTTGTACACTAATAGGATCAAGTGAGGTACACTCTTTCCTTAGCTCAAATGTAGGTTCATGGAGTATTGATACACAAAAGATGGCATTCTTTTTTTCTTCATGTACAATGCAAGCCTGGAATGATTGTTAGGGAAGTGGGTTGAAAAATGGTTGACAAGTTATTTTAGCCCAATTCACACATATCTCCCTTCGACGACATTTGAACTAACACAGATGGAATCATCAATCGACTTTGACCATGTATTAGATCTAGTTCAACTAGGTAATATATCTACTTAGTTTTTAAAATTTCATATTTTTATCTTACTTTGTATTGTATTCATAATGTTGACTAATTTCAGGAGATTTGCTGCACATATGAATGTAGGGCATGTTTATGTAGTTATTACAAATGAAGACAACAAAGAGGGAACAAACTATTACTTGTGTTGTTGTGTTGAGGCCAAAAAGAAATTGAAAGCCCCAGTTATAGATGGAGAAAATATCGAATACCCTACAGGCTCAGTTGTTGTTACTGGAACATGGCTTAGAAGGTACCCACATAAGAGTGTTAAACATTGGCTATTTCAAGAATTTGACACACATCATAAGATTCTTCATTACTCGAACCTTGTCATGACATCCAATGTTCGTTTGACCAAATATGGGGTAGACCTTTGAACAAGACCTTGTGGAAGGTCCGTGAGTCTGACCATGAGGCAATACTTGACACAATAAAGAGTAGAGCAGATCCGGATGGTTCGTTGGATTAATTTGTAAGTATGCACATCGGTTCTTATTAATTTATACTTGTATGCACATTAATTTGTTTGATGCCAATGCTAACATCTTATTTTACTTTTCCTATTTGCAAGTAACCTACTAAAAATTGATTGGTGTCCCCTTGCACAAAATGAAGATTTATGAGCCATCAAAGAGAATCTCAACCAGAAAAATAATGCAACATCCTTATTTTGATGATCTTGACAAATCTCAATTATGATTTTAAGCCATTACAAAAGTGTGTGCGAAGCTTGGTGAGGGAATTTCAAGTTATTTATTTGTAGTTAACCTTATAATGAGCACCTATGATGTGATATTATAAGAGCATCTCAAATTTCAAGTTATTCTATTCATGAGAGGTATTGTGTGCGATAGGTATCTTGGAACTCCCAGTGAAGATGTATGACCAAGAGTGACTAAGTTAAGAGACTGGCATGCCTATCTATAAGTGTCTTCCATCTATTTTCATTTCATTTCCATTTTGGATGCTCTTTATTTTTTTCTTTTACTTTTCCTATTTGCAAGTAACCTACTAAAAATTGATTGGTGTCCCCTTGTAGAAAATGCAGATTTATGAGCCATCGAAGAGAATTTCAGCCAGAAAAGTAATGTAACATCCTTATTTTGATGATCTTGTCAAATCTCAATTATGATTTTAAGCCATTACAAAAGTGTGTGCGAAGCTTGGTAAGGGAATTTCAAGTTATTCATTTAAAGTTAACTTTATCATGAGCACCTATGATGTAGACATTATAAGAGCATCTTGAATTTCAAGTTATTCTATTCATGAGAGTGTTTTGTGCAATAGGTATCTTGGAACTCCCAGGGAAGATGTATGACTAGGAGTGACTAAGTTGAGAGACTAGCATGTCTATCTATAAGTGTCTTCCATCTATTTTCATTTCATTTCCATTTTGGATTCTCTTTCTTTTTCTTCTTTTACTTTGCATATTTGTAAGTAAAATACTAAAAATTGATTGGTCTCTCATTACAGAAAATATTGATTTATGAGCCATCAAAGAGAATCTCAACCAAAAAATAAATGCAACATCCTTATTTTGATGATCTTGAGAAATATAAATTATGATTTGAATCCATTATAAAAGAGTGTGCGAAGCTTAGCAAGGGAATTTCAAGTTACTCAATTGAAGTTAATGTGCTCATGAGCACCTATGATGTAGACATTTAAAGAGAATCTCGAATGTATGAGTGAAATTGTAAAATATTTGTGAGAAAAAAGTACATAAGGCATTGTAATGAGATTTACTTGTAATGAGATTTACGTGTAATGAGATTTACTCAAATATTGAAATTTTGGAGTTCATGTTTGGTGTAGGAGCACCTTGTTCTCTAAATGCCTTCAATAGGAAAATTTGCAAAATTTGAATTTTCAAATGCAAATAATGTGAAAAAGGTCATGTGAAGGTCATATGTAATGTATTCAAAGTCTCAAATAGGTCATTAGGTGATTAGAGAAGTGATATTGCACAAAATTTGTCATTTGGTGTAAAAATGAAAAACTTGCATTACTTGCACAATTGTAAGATTAGTAAATAAAGGATGATCTTTTCTATATTTGCAACACTTTTCCTCTTTTGTTTCAAGCTTGTGTGCATTATACAACACCTTATAATTTGATTGTTGATTAGTTTTCTTTAGAGTAAGGAGTTAGGTATCTTTTGAAAGTATTTTGAAGTCTTAACTCAAATTTGAGGAAATAAGAACAATTTTATTATAAATTCTCAAATGACTTCACAAAAAAATGACTAATCTAGATACCCATTATTAAGTTACAACACATACTTCAAAATCAATAGTGACTATATTGGAACATGTGCATAAAAAATGACCTTCTTTGTTGTCTTAATTACGCTAACTAGGCCTAATTTACAAAAGAATATACCTTTAAACATTCAACAACCCCCTGAACTTGTTGGGGAAGCAATTATCATGTATCCAAACCCTCAAATCCACAATTTGTCTCAGGAGAAACTCACTCCACCATGCCAAACCACAAAACCCTTATTTTATGCTAGTATGAGGAGGGTTTATTGAAAGGAATGGTTCCACACCTTACTAGAACATGCCACTGCCTTAGACCTTCTTAAAATCACCTGCAAAAACTCAAAATACAATCACCCGACCTTGACATGCAATATTTTATCAAACCCTAGGGTGAAACCTCATTTTTCATGCCCTTTTCCTTCAAAATCTACAAGGGAAGCAACTTAGATACCATGACACTTAGAAACTTTTTGTCTAATTCTATGGGATTGCGTTGGGCCCATCTACAAAAACCTCTCTTGGTTTTCGCTATCTCAGAGTGGTTTTCCCATGGTGGCAGATTTTCATTTGATGAAAAAAGTGTCAAATACAAGTAGTGTAAAGTTGCAAAGTGGTGCAACTTTCATTCTGCAACTTGTGTGACCACACAGACTATTCCAACACATTTGAATAGGTATTTTTATGCTAGGCATGGTCCCTTTTCGTACCCAAACATGCGAATTCAGTTTGAGGTTCAACAAGATCGATCCCTCAAAAGTCCAAAGTGCAAAATGGTTGTAAACTTCAACATACTATTACTCAGATACTTTGATGCTTATAAACTTCTCATCTAATCCTATGGGATTGTGTTGGGCCCCTCTATAATAACCTCTCTTAGTTTTTGTTATCTCAGAGTGGTTTTCCTGTGGTGGCAAATTTTCACTTGATGGAAAAAGTGTCAAATGTAAGCAGTGCAAATTTTGTTTTGCAATTCATGTGACCACATAGACTGTTCTAACACATTTGAATAGGTATGTTTATGCTACACATGGTCCTCTTTCGCACCCAAACATGCGGAATCGCTCTGAGCTACGTTCAACCAGATTGATCCCTTAAAAGTCCAAAGTGCAAAATGGCTGCAAACTTCAGTATGTTGTTACTCAGATGATGCTTAGAAACTTCTCGTCTAATCCTATGGGAACATGTTGGACCCCTCTACAAAAAATTCTCTTGGTTTTTGTTATCTCAGAGTGGTTTTCCCGTGGTGGCAAATTTTCATTTGACAGAAAAAGTGTCAAATGCAAGTAGTGAAAAGTTGCAAAGTGGTGCAACTTGTATGGCCACACGGGCTATTCCAACGTGTCTGAATAGGTATGCATATGCTAGGTATGGTCCTCTTTCGCACCCAAACACACTAAATTGATCCCTTAAGAGTCCAAAGTGAAAAATGGTGCAAATTTTAACATGTTACTCGGATACCGTGATGCTTAGAAAATTCTCGTCTAATCCTATGGGATCGCGTTGGACCCCTTTAAAAAAATATCTATTGGTTTTCACTATCTTGGAGTGGTTTTCCCATGGTGGCCGATTTTCACTTGATGGAAAAAGTGTCAAATGCAAGCAGTGCAAAGTTGCAAAGTGGTGAAACTTTTGTTTTGCAATTTGTGTGGCCACATAGACTATTCCAATGCATCCAAATAGGTATGTTTATGCTAATAATTGTCCTCTTTCACACACAAACATGCGAAATCGCTCTGAGCTACGTTCAACTGGATCGATCCATTGAGAGTCTAAAGTGAAAAATGACTGCAAACTTCAACATATTGTTACTCGGATACCATGACACTTAGAAACTTCTCATCTAATCCTATGGGATCGCGTTGGGCCCCTCTACAAAATATCTCTCAATTTTTTCTATCTCAGAGTGGTTTTCTTGTGGTGGTGGATTTTCACTTGATGAAAAAAGTGTCAAATGCAAGCAGTGCAAAGTTGCAAAGTGGTGCAACTTTCATTCTACAACTCGTGTGACCACACAAACTATTCCAATGCATCTGAATAGGTATGTTTATACTAAACATGGTCCTTTTTCACACCCAAACATGTAGAATCACTTCGAGCTATGTTCAACCATATTGATCCCTTAAGAGTCGAAAGTGAAAAATGGTGTAAAATTCAGCATGAGGTTACTCAGATACTGTGATGCTTAGAAACTTCTCATCTAACCCTATGGGATTGAGTTGGGCTCCTCTACAATAACCTTTCTCATTTTTCACTATCTCGGAGGCATTTTCCCATGGTGGTGAATTTTCACTTGGAAAAAAAGTTGTCAAATGCAAGTAGTTGAAAGTTGCAAAGTGGTGCAAAGTTTTGTTCAACAACTTGTGTGACCAAAAGGACTGTTCCAATGCATTAGAATAGGTATGTTTATGCTAAGAAGGGTCACCTTTTTGCACAAAAACACGCAGAATCACTCTGAGCTACATTCAACCAGATCGATCATGTAAGAGTCCAAAGTGCAAAATGGTTGCAAACTTCAACATGTTGTGACTCAGATAACATGAAGCTTAGAATCTTCTCATCTAATCCTATGGGATTGTGTTGGGACTCTCTACAATAACCTCTTATAGTTTTTGTTAGCTCAGAGTAGTTTCCCCATGGTGGAAAATTTTCACTTGATGGAAAAAGTGTCAAATGCAAGCAATGCAAAGTTGCAAAGTGGTGTAACTTTCATTCTGCAACTCGTGTGACCACACAGATTGTTCCAACGTGTTCGAATAGGTATTTTTATGCTAGAAATAGTCATCTTTCATACCCAAACATGCAAAATCACTCAGAGCTATGTTCAACCAGATCGATCCTTTAAGAGTCCAAAGTGCAAAATGGCTATAAACTTTAGCATGTTGTTACTTAGATACCATGATGCTCAGAAACTTCTCGTCTAATCCTATAGGATCTTTTTGGGCCCCTTTACAATAACCTCTCCTAGTTTTTGCTATCTCAGAGGAATTTTCTATTGGTGGCAAATTTTCACTTGGAAAAAAAGTTTGTCAAATGTAAGTAGTTGAAAGTTGCAAAGTGGTGCAACTTGTTTGACCAAATGAATTGTTCAAAAAAATTTGGATGGGTACATTTATGCTAGGAATGGTCTTCTTTCACACCCAAACACGCAGAATCGCTCCGAGCTACAGTCAACCGACTTGATCCCTTAAGGGTCCAAAGTGCAAAACAGAAGAAAACTTTGACATACTATTACTCAGAAACCATGACACTTACAAAATCTTTTTCTAAGCCTACAGGATCATGTTGGGCCCCTCTACAATAACCTCTCTTGGTTTTTGTTATCTTAGAGTCATTTTCTTATGGTGTCCAATTTTCACTTGATGGAAAAAGTGTCAAATAAAAACAATGTAAAGTTGTAAAGTGGTGCAACTTTCGTTTTGCAATTCATGTGATTAAACAAACTGCTCCAACGCATCCTGATAGGTAGGTTTATGCTAGGCATGGTCCTCTTTTGCACCCAAACATGCAGAATTGCTCTGAGCTACATTCAATCGATTTGATCCCTTATGATGGTATGCAAAACAATTGAAAAAAGAAACATACACATGATGGTTGAGAAGTCTGAGTTTTCCACACAAAAAGTGTATGATCATTGGTGCAAAGCACCTTGTTCCTCCATTTGATGAAGAAAGTCTAGTTCAGTGGTTTTAGTCATGATAATGTCAAATAAGGCCATGATAGGCCATTTTGTAATCTTTCTTTTAGTTTTGAGTTAGTGTGGGGTCATTTGAGTCAATTATGTAAGTACAATAGGGAGTACAAATAAGAAAATAGTATTGGTAAAGGCATTGGAAGAGATTACTAACGTTGCCCCTCTTGAAAATTCATAATTTAGGCCTTCAAAGCAAGGCTAGACGAGGTGAAAAAAAGAAATTACTTGAGAATAAGTTAGAATAGGTTGAAAATAGGGTGAAGTTATGGAGTTTGATGTGTTCAAAAGGTATGCAAGGACAAGGGAGGTCAAAAGTATGTTATGGCATGATGCCCTAGTTGGGAAAAGAGGGGTTTTGAATGAAAAAGAGAGGTTTGAGGGAGTAAAAGTGGGTAAAGTTAGAGGGAAACATAATTTGGTGGTCAATTAAGTTTGTGTAGGTAGAATGAAGAGTGTTGGAAGAGGTTTTGAGGTTGTATGAGGTCTGGATATGGGGTTTTCAATAAACCCTAGTGAAATTTGAGAAAAGTGAGGGTTTAGAGGATAGTGGGGTTAGAGGGCCAATCACGCCCTAAAAATTGTAGATTTTGTGGATTTGCAGACTAGTAAATGCTGCCCAATGATGTTTTACAATTGGAATAGCGATTGAGAGGGTGTTGCTTTGTTAAATAGACCTATTTGGGGGTCTAGGATAGTGTTGAGTCCATTTCTTATTTGTATTATAAATTATAACTTGCTTTCTCCCGAGTCCATTTCCTATACAAGAAATAACATTGCAAAAATTTGATATATAAATCTTTCGACGTGTTTATATGATGATGGATCAAGAACATAACAATTCATTTTGCACTATCAATATTATGTTGTGAAAATGTTTAAAGACTAATCAAGATAAATGTTTGTATGATAACGTGTCAAGAAGTTAACTACTTCATCTACTCTGAATATTATGTTTTGCAAGTGTTGTGAAGATTATGTATCATTTTCTTAATTGAGTTGTTCCAATCAAATGATTAAATACATTGGAATCTTTTTATGAATCATTTCATGGAATACCAATTGAAAGCATGATTTTTTCTTTTAGATGAAGTTGTTTAGCATCAATCAATTAATATTCAAGAAAAAACCATGAAGGACAACAATGATCAATGCTAGGGCTAACCAATTAATAAGTATACACGTGAATAAGTCAAGCATGTACATGTGAATAAGGGAAGCACAAATACTCATAAATACATAAGCCTTGAAGTATACACAAATTAATACAAAGTATATGCATGAATACAAGGTATACTCATGAAAACACGTAAGTCACAAAGTATACATTGGAATACACGTAAGTTGTAAAGCATACACTTGAAAACACGTAACTCATAGCTATTGAACCATGGATTTATAATGCAAATATGGACACCATCGATAATATAGATTTATATTAACCAAATATCCATTTAGGCATACATCAATATATATCAATATAAGTATAAAATATAGGTACAAAATAGCCATATGGGCTTACGAGAATTCCATATAGGCATACAATGTCAAATATATCCAATACAAAATATGTACAAAAATGCCATATAGGCATACAACAAAGGGCTCTAGAATCAAAAGTCATTGCTCTCCAGGCTCTTGAAATAAACTCTTGCCCTTTGCTTTTCGATCAGATGGTGATAGGTCTATCACTCATTTGTGTTGCACTTGAGGAGTGCTCCTGCTACTCCTCCTAGTGTTTAGTTCTTGGTGAAGTTTTAACTATTACAATAAAAAGTAAAGACATTAATATATAGAAATTACACTATAAAAAATGATATATTTAACAAAATAATCACTTATTGCTATCTCATGATCACTCTCCATGAGGGAAATATTCACATGCCCATGCTGAGGCGTGCTCAAGCCTTGTATAAACCATTTAAACATAAATTAAACTACAAATCAATAATGGTTTTCTTTTTCACTAACATCTATAACAACGAATGTAAATTGAAATTTAGTAATTTGCCTCATACCTCCCCTGTCAGATCCATTGAGGATTCTATAGTAGATGAAACACTAATCTCCATTGCCCTCATCCCATTTGGAGGTGTTTCCGCTTGCAACACATGAAAATAAAACAAAAATCTATTCAATCACAAAAACTACAATAGCGATCCACGTCACGACTTATAATGTATGAGATAATGAACCAGATTTTGAGTACTTATTAGACTATATATTTTTGACTATCATGCTTAATATTTTCCCTATCCATGTCTTGTTCAAAAACACGCATTTTTAGGTTTTTACCCATAGCAGCAAGCTAGTGAACCATTTGATAAAATGCTTTCATAGGCATGTACGATAACTATGGTGGCATAGAGAAGGCAGTGAACTATTTGAAAAAAATGCCTCAAAAAAATGGGGTCTCATGGTGATGGAATGCCATTACAAACAAATGCATGTCATGGCATTCCATCACCATAAGACTGCATTTCTTTTAGGCATTTTTTTAGACAGTTCATTTCCTTCTCTATGGTATTATTGCTTACTATTATGCTTTGATAGAAATTTTTTCAAGCATCCATAGTTTGTTGGAAAACACCTATTTTAGGATTTTAGCCATAGCATCAAGGAAGTGAGTAGTTTGATAAAATGCTTTCATACACATGTATGGAAAATGTGGTATCATAGAAAAGGTGGTGAGCTATTTGAAGAAATGCCTCAAAGAAATGTGGTCTCATGGTGATGGAATGGCATTCCATCACCATGAGACCACATTTCTTCAAGGCATTTTTTCAAACTACTAACTGTCATGTATATGCTATTGCTTACTATTATGCTTTGATATATTTTTTCCAAGCATCCATAGTTTGTTGGAAAGCACCTTTTTTAAGCTTTTAGCCATAGTAGTGAGGAAATGAACTATTTGATAAAATGCTTTGGTAGACATGCATGGAAAATTTGGTCGCATAGAAAAGGCAGTGAGCTAATTGAAAAAGTTCCTCAAAGGAATTGGGTCTCATGGTGATGGACATCACCATGAGACCGCATTTCTTTGAGGAATTTTTTCAAAAAACTCATTTCCTTGTCTATGCTATTGCTTACTATTACTCTTTCATATATTCCTTCCAAGCATCCATAACATAAACAAGGCAATAAACTATTTGACAAGATGTCGAGCAGTAAAAAGTGGTCTCATAGAATTCCATGACAAGCAAATGCAATTGGAAGTTGCTCCTAGAATTATTACTTATGCTATGTGAAGTAATTGCATCACTGCTTATGTTGACTTTCTAAACAACTATATTGTAGTTGAAATTTTGTCATCTACCAACATCTAGTTATTAGTTATGGAATGTGAAGTAATGATTTGAGTTTGAATGGTGTGCAATGCAACGTAGTCAGCAATATGAATATAAAAAACACAAATCTATTAAATACAATTCATTAGTTAAACTCTTTATTCTATTACCTGCATGTAGGTTTGAGTAAATCCATTGGCACTGGGAGGTGTTCCCTTGAAACCTCCAATATTAGCTTGTTCAACATCCAAAATCACATATTAAAATACCATTCGTAAAACAATGATATTAACATGTAATATATTTATAATTGTTTACTAGTTATATACCCCACCGATAGGTGTATTGCAAAAAAAAAAGGTGGAGGGCTGGTGTATCTAGTCTCAACACTATGACCCTGCAATTTTATTAAAGCCATAAAAAAAAAATAGTTAATCTTGCATTTCAAAATTGAAATTTAATAAATTAAATTCAATGAACATGCTAACTTTTACCTGAGTATCAATGCCATACACCTCATGCAAAATGTTAGCTTCCCTCTCCATCTCCATAGTTGCAAATGGATCATGCGTAGCAGCCTCCTGAGTGTCAGTGGGGTCATATGAACAAGTTGCCCCACAAGATTGACACACATGGATTCGAAGGCCACCACTCGAAGACTCCCTTGGATGGCATTGTAGAATAGGGCTAACATGATCAATGACACTCTAGGTCAAAGTGTTGATCACTTGCAATGTCTCTATGTTAGCACTCTCCTTTGCGATAGAATGGATAACAATGTGCTCATGAGGCGGCCTAGCGAGAGGTTGTCTCCCTTGCCGTGTAGGATTCGGTTGTGCATTGGGTCTATCCTGAGCTGACCCCCCACCTCTCCCATGGAAGTCCCTTATATCAAAATAATTTGGGATTTTGTTCAATATGAACTCATAGTATAGTTTCCTAAGGAAACACTGCAGGAATTCACAATTGTTGCATGGTGAGTAATCAAAAACCATGTACCACCTATCATAAAAAGAGTTCCTAATCTATTGGTGGTGGAACCAATGAATAGGAAACCTCTTTGCATTGAGGGTAAGATTTTGATGTGTGCGTGGGTTAGTGAATAAGGAGCACAACTCACCTTTTGTAATTTTTTAAATCATTTACATCTTTATATGATAACTTATTCACGTCATAATCCCTATACACCTGCCTCCTATCTTGCCATCCAATTATTTGTTTGTTAATTGAATCTACATTTTTTAACATATCTTTCAATGAAGTTTCCAGGGTCATTCTTTCTGCGGTTGAACCATTTGGATCGCTCAACCTATTGATTAAATCTTCAAGTTATTTTTTGTTGTTCTCAATTTCACTCATTAAATTTTGTTGAGTTTCAGGAGGGTGTTGAGAGATTGGTGGATGAGGTTGTTGTTGTGGTTGATTTTCTTGTTGAGTATTTTGTTGCTCTTCTTGTTGAGGATTGAGGATTTGCAGGTTGATTTGCATCTCCTACAAATTCAAAAAAAAAAAAAACAAATACAACCTAAAACTAACAAATTCAACCTAAAACCAACAAATTCAAAATAAAAAGAAAACAATCCTTACCTCTCACACCTCCTCGTCGACGTGGCGGCATCCCCGCGATGAAATAACAAGCATTGATGAAGATTTTTGCATAATGCCTCCTAGAACGTGATCGCGAAAGATGGGGGTTTTGGCCATGGGCAAAAGAAAAGACACAGTTGAAATGCAAGAATGAATTTATTTTACTATTTTTTTGGTTTTAATAGGTCATAACATGAGCACATTATAATGCCCCATGTTATGGGCTTGTTGTGACTGAGACTCAGGCTCAGCACACCAAACCATAATACGAGCATGTTATAATGTGCTTGTAGTATGAGTTTTCATAACTTTTTAAAAAAGTTGTCCACAAATTGGCTACCCATCTTCATGCACCCGTCCAGTGCAAAATTACAAAAGTTTTCAAAATTGCAAAGTTTTCATCAAAGTTGTCAAGACACATAAAATCAAATCTCAAATTTATTTCTCAAATTCCAATACTAAAACTTAGGGAAAATATAAGCTTAGATCCATCTCTAGAGGAACCTGAAAATTGAGTAGAAAATCCCTACAAAGACTCATTCGCCCTAGGGAGAATCTGTCATAGGAGGATACTCAGCAAGAGCTTTTGGTGATAGGTGCATAAATTTACACTCATCTTTGATCTGCTAGAAGTTTGTGGATTCTAGTAGATTAAGGTTTTAAATTGATGATTCACTTGTCTTATATTACATAATTGGATTCATTTGATATTTTTCATTTATCTCCCAAAAGTGCATTTCAAGCTGATTTATATTGTCCTCAGTCATAAGGAAAACAACAATTTGGTAAACTTGACATTCTTGCACTACAAATTTTCTAATTTAGAGTCCATTAAAACCCTAGATCTAGGATTTGCATTAGTTTTCATTGCATTGCATTAGTTTGCATTTCATCTAGGGTTCTCAAATTGCATTAGTTTCCATCTCATTTAGGGTTTTAAATTTTCATTTGGCAATGTTTAAAATTTGAAAAATCCAAAAAAAACTAATGCATATTACATTGATTTTGCATAGTACTTGCATATTAGTGTATTTTTAGTAATTTACGTTAACAAATTTATTCAAAAATGCATTTAAAAAGTGTCATCTTTGTTCACTTTTTGTCCTTTATTGCACTTGCATTTAGACGCCAAAATTTGGAAAAAATTGTCACAAAAACCATAGTTTGCAACTTGGAATAGAAAGCACAAATAGTAACTCAGAATTTGCATTTTTCATTTTTAAAAACCCTGTACAAGGACCCATTCACCCTTGGGTGAATGAGTCCTTGAGGGCCTACCGAAGCCAGTTTTTTAAGGCATTTTTTTGGTCCTCTGACTTTCCCAGATCCATTGGTAAACCATTATTTCAATCTATCAATTTTTCAAGAAATTTTGTTTTATGCATTAGGTCTAATCATCCATTTAGTTTAGGAATTGCAAATTGGGAAAAAAATTACATGTTTCAGTTGTGGATAGTTTTAGATCTATATACATTTACTTCATTTTCAATATTATTTCATAGTTTAGATAGATTAATTTGCATTTTACAATCATTAAAAGCTAAAAACTACCCTAAAAACATCAAACAAAAAACCATAAACTAAATTATAAACTTCGAAGAAAGCATATAATTAAATCACTTTATTTGTGATGACTTTGGCATGTTAGATGAAGCCCTTGAGGATTTCATCTCACCTAGATCATCCACTAAAACTTTGGTGCAAGAGGATGCAATCATAACAATCATGACAATCTTAGTTGTTCTTCTCTCGATACCTCTCCTCCTTGTGATGAAGGTATCTTGGTGTTAGAAGACCCAATTAATTAGCATCATGAGAATATTGTTTGTCCCTCTTCTAGTGCTATATTTCTCTCAAAAAACATTAAGATGGATGGCATAGATGAAGATGTTAAGATCATATTAGACCCCCCTCACTAGAAGGTCATTTAAGTAACTCAATTGAGATTATGAACACACAAATTAGATCTCCTTTAATTAGTAAGCCTCCTAAGTCACCTCCCATTATAGGACCTACTAACCCTCCAAGTGCTATCTTGAACTTTGCAAGGCAACTTACTAGTAATAATGTTTCACAACAATTGAGTTATAATACTATTGCTCATACATGCAACACAAGAAACAATAGGCAACCACAAACCATACCTACTTCATTACCACTTCCTCAACCTAATTTTCTAGTGCTCCTTGTTTGTCTTTGCATAGTGGAAAGGAGTATGATCTTGTTGAGAAAATTTGTCATACTCCAATAAAATTTTCCTTTTGGATTTGATTCAAACATCACCTACATACAATAGGATGCTCCAAGAAGTTTTGTAAAAGAATGATATCCAATCTTCTATAAAATTGATTGATGTAGCAACCTCATTTGATTATATGCAAGTGAAAAACTCAAATATCACATTCCCTCAACATGAATTATCCTCGCTTGAGATACAAAATAAACATAAAGCCTTAATGATAAAGGTGATCATTAATGAAACTGTAGTTGGGCATACTTTTATAGACAATGGAGCGGGTCTTAATGTTTGTAACATTGATCTCCTAGATAAAATTGGTGTGGAAAACAAGTTTATTCAAATCCATGATGTTAATAATGGCGGATTTGACAATGTTAATAAAAAACCATTAGGAATGATCACGTAACCCATTGAGGTTGGACCTATAGTTTTTCCCACTCTTGTCAATATCATGTCAGGACCTCTTTCATACAACCTTCTCCCAATGTGACCATGGATTCATGCCATGAAAGGAGTCCCATCTACTTTTCACAGTGAGATGAAATTTCAATATAACAACAAGATACACACAGTTGAAGCAGATGAACAAAGTTATAATTCACAAGTTCAACATGATCATGACAATTCCAACTCTCTTAATACTTTAATTCCAACTTCCAAGGTAGAGCCTATATAAGTTGATGGTAATCCAAATTGTCTTTCACCTACAACAAAAATCTTAGATGATGATTGAGGGCTGCTATATTTTACACCTTTTTTCAAAGAAGAGTGCAAAATATCACACTCAACATCCAAGGAGTCATGAGTAGAATTTGGAAAATAAATGACTACGTGACTAAAAATTTTAGTCACAACTAAAAATGACTAAATTATACTAATTTTTTGCAACTCAGATATAAATGAGTAAATAAATGACTAATTTGTTCTTTGACTAAAAAATTATTTAGTCACACAAATAAAAATGACTAAATAGTTAGTCATTTATTTAGTCACAATCCATTTGAATAGATCATTTAAGGAATCAAGAATAAATATTGTTATTCCTAATTTTCATTTTAATAAACATACTCTAAAGCTTTCATGGAAACCTTAAGTTCAGGTGCAGCTCGCTAAAATAAAGAATTGAAATTATGACATAGTTTTCATTTTAATAAACATACTCTAAAACCTTCATTGAAACCTTATTTTCAGGCGTAGCCTGCCAAAATGGAGAAGTCTCCATGTAAATAGTTGAAGTTGGTTGGGTTCAAGATTTTCAGTAAATAATGACAGAGAATGGTAAGGAGATGTGCATGACAGGAGGCACAAGATTCATTTTTTCTTATCTCATTCCTACTCTGCTCAACAAGGGTTACCTTGTTCACGCTACTGTTTGTAATATAGGTATTTAATTGACATATATTTGCATAATTTCAAATTCCTTCAAATGCTTTTGAAGTATCAATTAAGGAAAACTTTAAGAAACCCCCCCCCCGCCCCCCTCGGTGAAGGTGTAAAATTTTGGCGAATCTTGTATACTTCTTGATAAAAATATTAATTTTAGTGGCAATTTTTTTTCATTTTTCGTGAAAAAAAAATAATGTCCATTGGCGAATCTTTTCTAATCGCTAGAAGTCTATGGAAAATACTAGTGAAATGCAAATTTTTTAAAACCAATTTTTTTTCCATTGGTGATTAAAATCTATTTTCAAACCAATAAAGTATTTTGATTAGTGAATTAAACCTGTTTTCAAACTAGAAAAAATAATTTTGTTGGCAATTAAAACCTTTTTTTAAACTAAAAAATAAAATTCATTGGAAAATTAAACCTCTTTTCAAATTATTAAGAAAAAAACATTGGTGAATTAAACATAATATCAAACTAATAAAAATAATGCAATGGTGAAGTGTCAGTGCAAATCAATCTAACCACAATCGTTCGATGAATTGCTGATGGACAGTTGTAGTTGCATTCCATAAGTAAATCTCTAAAGCAGTAGACTTGGGAATTGAAAAATCTAGAATAACACTAGAACCGTTAGATTTTTTTTTTTTGGTTGGTAATAGGATTTTGTATTGCATGAAAATAAAGATGTAATGCCTAAAAATTTCAAATAATAGTTAAGGACAAAACACAAATTTCAAATTTTGACCACGACCACTAACATAAATCCCAAAGACCGCTCCCTATACACGCACTTCATGAAAGCATAACAACATCTAACCTTGATAAATTATAAGAACTCAACCATCTACACATTTGTTTTGACATTCATGGTTGGGTTCCAAATGGAGATATGGAATCCACATCACCAAGGTAGGCTTGATTAGTTCCACAAACTCATCAATAATCAAAAACTTAGTTCAAGTCACAAGTGATGTAAATAGAATATATATCAATAGTATCTTTAGGTAATAATAAGAAAACAAGCCTAGGGGCCAAACCTAATTCCTCGGGAGCTCATCTCTGTCGGCCTTTCCTACGTATATAATTCGCAGAGGAATCGTAGTTCAACACTTTGGATTTACTTCAACTCATATTTGATTGAAAAACAATACACAAATCATCTATATTTGATTCACGACTATTTTGCCAATAGCTTAATAAATACATAGAGCAGACAACTATGGTTAATCTATGTAAGCTCCTAAATTGATATGATAAGTATACAACCCATGATACCTCATTCTCGTACACAAATCCACAATTGATTATAATATAGATCCATACACTTCCCATCCATATAATTCCTTATTCCATCTACCTTGATACCAAATGTAATATTAATCAAATAATTAAATAGAATTTCAATAACTATTTACTACTATATGAATATAATAAATTAATTTCTATATGCAATGAGAGTAATATAACAATAACCTAACCATAAGGTCTTAAGACTAAATTTGTAACCATCATGGTTATTATAGTGATAATATAAAATAATTCTATTCAAGAAAATAAACCAAACCATAATATTCAAATTACCCAACAATTTATAACTTGCTGATTTTAACAGAAAAAAGGGTAGCATTTGAACAGTCATAACTTTTACATATCTTACCCAAATTTTAAAATTCAATATGTTTTGGAAAGGTGAAAGGACAAGGAATAAAACCCAGAAAGCCTTTAAAAGATTACTAAAGCATGTGTGAGCAGTTTTGACTGTAACTTAGCCCATTGTAAACCTATTAGAATAGTTGACAATTTATTTACATTTTCTTTTCTTTTCTTTAACAGACTCAACAAAGGTTGAGATTGTAAAAATATGGTGCATCTACAAAGTTCCTTTTTAAAAAAGTTAAGCAACATGAATCATATTCAATTCTGTTTCACTAGATGTGATTTCTTACAACGGTCTTGACTGTGCTTTGATCGCAGTTGTCACTTTTATTACTGTTGAAATTACTCTCTTATTAGTTTTTTTTTTACATTAAATTTGTACTATTTAATTGTTAGTACCAATTTACCTTAATTTGTATAAATATTTTTAGTGATGTGGTTATGAGAACAATTATAAAATATCTCAGCTAACATTTATTTCCTCTTCCATTGAATGCAAAATATCCTTTATAAAAAATCTTATACACGTGCATGAATGGGATGTATGTAGGTGTGTGAGGGGTATAAATATGTAGTTTAAAATGCAATTCCCAATGACAATACCTATGCTTCTATGCAGGCTGTTGTTATTCTTTATCACCTCCATTACTTTATCTTTCTACCCAAAATTTCACTCAGCCAATGTGCATTCACAAAAAAATAAACTACTTTACTTCTAGTGGTGTTACACTGCCTCCATTCAATGGCCTGATAAGTACTAAAAATGCAATAAGCAGAAAAATGATAATAATGGCAATAATCACATGAAACCCTTCCATTTTATATGATCAACATTTTGTGAGGACTTCAGGTTTTCAAGTAATGAAATCTGTAGACGTAAGACTAAGATCTGAAACTTTTATTAACTCATTGTGCCAAAGGAGAATGTCAAATGTTTTAGTTGGATCTGCGCTATTGAAAAGGGAAGATCTAATCCACACTAATCTTGACCGCACACGAGTTGAAATTATTCTTTAACCTATAAATCTACGAGACTTCCACAATCACCCACCAAATGCAAATACAAATATAGCATTATAAAAGTGACTCTGTTTCATACGAAATTGCTGCAGATTAATATATAACCTTCTTTAATACATAACCTTCTTTAATACACTCAAATGACAATGCATCGAATGCACACATAATTTAAGAATTTGACCCTAAGGGGCCTATCAGTCGATGAATTAGGAATTATATGCCTACATATCTCTGTGGAGAAATAAATAAGGTTCTACCATAGTATCAAATATGAAAAGAGGCACAAGTAAAAAAAAACACAGAACAAATGTCTTAATTTAACATATAACAATTGAATTGTTTTTTAAAGTGAAATAAAGCATAACACGAGGTGATTTGGCCATGGACAACTTCCCATTCTTATTTCTATTTTTCAAAGCTGAAATCATGGCAAGAGGCTTACCTCAAGATTCTGCAACAAATCATTTCGTGGTGTGAACATTGAACATTGCTGGTGATAATAAATTACAAAATCTGCAGCATGCCAAAGCGCCCTTCTCACACATGTGAAGCTCCTAACGGCAAGTGGAAGGTTGAGGTTTGTCTTGGACATCCATGGCATGCTTTATTTTAAGTTGGGATTATGTTATATTTCCAACGTCTCGATCACAAATATCACACTAGTTACTCTCACACGCCTTCCCTCCATATTCTTACAAACATGCACAGAGGCCGACCCATGTTTGGCAAGAATAGCAATGCAGGTTCGTTGCTTTCTCTGCTCAACACCCATATTGACATTTGGCATGTTGCAGAAACATTTGGTAGACCCATCCTACAACCTTTGAACTAGGCTGAGACCTCTCATGAAACTCACAACCCTTCGAAGCACCACATAGGCTATGCCATTCATCTCCAGATTGGATGCCAGCTTTGGATTTGCAGACCTAGTGCTTTCAAAGACCCTCAATTTGGCAACCAAACGAGATTCTCCAATGCTGGATTGCTTTTGCAGACTAATACCCTCCTCCCTCAAGTTGTTGTGCAAGGAATTATACAAGCGAGACCTCACTGCAACCGTAGGCTCTATTTTTTAAAACATCAACAAAATCCATTCCTACCTAATTCCACAACACCTCTTGCACATCGTCATTAAGGGATACCATACTTATTTAATGGTGTGGCAAGAGACACTACTTGTTTTTGGTCTCCAAGTCCTTTCTAATAAAGGCCCACACAGTAAACCCATAGGAAGACCATAACTCATAATTAAAATTTGGGAACTCCCACTAATAGTGATCTCATCCGCTTGTCAGTTGATGACATGACAAAAATAGATAACTTGTGTTTCAGATTAAACAATGGTGGCCCAAACCTTCCACTCTCCTCTTTACTTAATATTTTTATTTTATTTTTATTATTCAATGTTCATTTTATATCTTCTTATGTTGTAGTGGTGGCTACTCCAATAGTCATGTATGCAAAAGAAATCATGGTTTACAAGATGCCACTGCACATGCGAAAAGTTATGTGGACTTTACTCACAACCGTAAATCCCTTGACCTCTTTCAAATGAATGCCCCACACACTGAATTTTATAACATACATTTTCTCATTATTTATTTGTTATATTCACGTTAATATATATATATATATATATATATATATATAGATATTTTGATGTATTCTTCATTATATTAATACTCTTCTATATATATATATATTTTATTTTTATTTTTCATTTTGAAATTATCTTATTATTCATATATGTGTTACTATGATTTATGCTGCTATAGTATACGTATTTTATTGCTACATTATAACTACAACTTATTGTGTATAATCAATATAACATATAATATTAGTGTCAAATCTTAAGCATGCAAAAATAATATAATTTTCAATCACTAACTAAACCCTAACATGAGTTGATCTAAATATGCCATCATGAGATCGTAAATCATTTTACTAACTGAACTTATGAGTTTCTTGCACATAGTATGATTGATTTGTATATGGTTATGTCCTATTTTTATTTTCATGTCACCAACTAAATATTCATTAGTCATAGTGTTTAACAATTATTAAGAATTTAACCAAATCCACTACTCATAACTATTATACCACCAATTGTAATTTGTAATCCAATAAAAAATACATATAACTATAATATTTAGTATAGCATGTGTAAACATAAACAAATAAATAATAGGGTGAGATTCGATTATAAGACTCGTACTAGAAAATCCCTACAAGCATATACGGGGAGCTGACGGGGTGGCCTTACAAAAGATTACATCATTTGCCTCATTGTTTTCATCAACCATCTAAAAATCACCTACAACTATAATAGTTTTTTCAAAAAAACATTTTAACATGCTTTTCCTAACCTTAGTTGCAAGTCTTTTTCTTGATCATCTTTGTAGTCGGTGGATCAGAGGTTTCAAAAACTTTGAAACTTCATACTTTGGTTCTAAGGTTCCAAGTTTCAGCGACCACGTGATATTATGGACCACAACTGTTCGATGAATTTTTGATGCACGACTATCGTTGCATTCCAAAAGTATATCTCTCAAGCACTAGATTTGCAAATTGAAACCTCCAAAATTACACTAGAACTATTAGATTTTTAGAAATCAATGGTTGAAATTTTATTAATTATTTAGGTCTATCGGTCATTGTGCTCTTTTTTACCGTTTAATATTGCCTAATTCATACCAAAATATTTTATGACAAAGCCTTAAATCTTAACTCTTTAATCATGAGGGTCAAGTCTCATCAACCTAGCGATGTCCCCATTTTAAATTATGTATGTGCATAAAGTTTGTTTTAAAAGAGGGACCGTTCGATGAATTTTCGATGGATGGCTATAGATGCATTCCAGAAGTAAATCCTTGAAGCACTATACTTGCGAACTGAAACCTCTAGAATAACACTAGAACCGTTAGATTTTCAAAAATCAATGGTTGAGATTTTACTAACTATTTAGGCGTGTCGGTCATCGTGCTCTTGTTTACCATTTAATATTTCCTAAGTCAGACCAAAATATTTTATGAAAAATCATTAACTCTTAACTCTTTAATCCTGAGGGTTGAGTCTCATCAACCTAGCGATGTACCCATTTTAAAAATAACTTTATAGTTTATTTGCATGTGCACTATGCAGCCATGTTGTCACCTGTCGCGGGCATACCTTTTAAGCACTTGTTTATAAGGATTCAAGTGTTGAAAGAAATGTTAATTGTCACATCAATGATAGTGGTGAATTTAAAAATGATAAGTGTGATGTCATATTGATTGTGTTTGTGCTAACTTCTATATATACTTCACCAACTTGATGTTCTTCATATCATTTATAATATATTTGGCATTGATTTATTTCTTCTCTATTCTCAATTTAACTGAGATATTATAGAGTCTTTATGGCGTGTCATGCTACCCAAATTTTTTTGGGAGAAAAAAAGAGACGATGCATATGGAAGATGAAAGTTGGGAATGGTTTTTACAATTCCTTGTGTGTAGGTTGAGGATGCTATAAGAATAATTGTGGGTAGGAAATGGATTTAGAACAACCCTCACACTCTATATTCTAAGGTAGTTTTGGCTTTCTTGTCCAATTGCATGGAAATTTTGCTCGATAAAGATTTGGTGAAGACGTTGGCAATATGTTATTTGTAGCCTTTCATTTACTCTATTTCTTCGTTGGAGTTGGCGCTAGAGCATTACAATTTTGAAAGTGGGTTAGTGCCTGTTGGTGAAATCTTCAGGAGAGTGGAATTGCATGCTTCTACAACATAGGCTCTTGCCTTGGTTAATATGAGATGGATGTGACACAAAAAATTGAATAATTAAAGAGTTTGGAGTTTTGGAGGAAGGTTTTGGGTGATTCAATTTTCTTCTCTATTGTTAATTTGTTAAATTCAATTCCCATTCTACTCAAACAACTGATTGATGGCCTCAACTAATGTTACAAAAAAAATAGTAATGAACTATGTTACATGTCTATATTTTATTGTACAACGTAATAGTTCTTGTAATATGTACTTTGTGAATTTTTTTTGTCATGGTTAGTGGCTTTTTGGCCACTTTGGTTATGTACTATGTACTTCAATCTTTATAAGCAATAGCTACTTAAATTAAAAAAAAAATCGTGGCTCCATTCTTTTAAATCCCTTTTGCTTTGATCAATATAAAAATGTTAAATGTGGCTTTTAAAAGTAATAGTAATTATCAACATATAGTTCTGATCATAAGTGAGAAGAATTTATTGTGACTTATTAGTGGACATTGCTAATGATTAAGGTAAAACGAGACATTTAATTCTCTCTTTTCAATGCATCGAAGTACTCTACCTTTCATTTATTCTATTGAAATTCTCAATTTGGTTGTGGTACTGGGTGGCAGCGTAGATTAATGCCATATGAATAGCTAGAGTGATTGATTGGATAGATTTATATTAAAAAATGCATGATGTACTGTATAATTGTAGATGATGATGTCAATAATTCAGTGATTTTGACAATCGACAGCTTGTGTGGCACTGCTAATTTTGACAATTGACAACTTGTCAGCTTGAGGTACAGTTTGCATGTAGCCAGCTTGAGGTACCGATTAAGTTGGATTTTTGGTTTGCATGAATCACAATTATTACTAGTCAGTAGTAACTATATACAACCTCACATGTGACATGTGTGAGGTGTACAAGGGACTAGGCTGGTAGTGGCACTTTTGGCCCATAAATAAGGATAGTGGGCACAACTAAAATCATTCGTTGAATTGTCATAAGGCTTTTAATTTTGTAGGGTTAATAACTTAATAAGGATTCAGGAAGAAGATGATGCGGTATTATTTGGGATGCTCTAAATTCTCCTACCTCCAGTTATGTAGTTATAGAGTAAAAGGCCAATTTCCTTCAAGTTCAGAATGGGTGGAATTGGAAAGAAGTTGATTTGGTCACCTAACTTCTCAGATATGTTTTCAACCAGGATGAGGAGCTCTAGTGGAGATAAGTGCTATCCTAGTGCATGGAAGCTACAAGTAGAAGATGGGAGTAGTTTTACAACCCCTCATCGTCTGCATGGTTGCCTAGGAAATTCCCATGCATTTATTTTCAGTACTCATCTTCTGCATGGGAGCAGTTTTACTACCCCTCATCATCTGCATGGTTGTCCAGGAGAGTCTCTTGCATTTATTTAAAGAAACCATTTCCTACCAGGCAAGCCCCATGCATTTATTTTTAGTGTTCATCTTCTGCATGAGTCTAGTTCTAAAAGGGGCTAAGTACATTTTGTATCTTCACAGCTCCCATTTCCCCAGTTTGATTGGGCCCCCTTTCCCCATGAATTTAATTTCAAAGCCCATGGCTGACCCAACAAGTCCCATGTGTTTATTTTCAGAGCTCATGGTTGACCTAGCAAGTTCCATTTATTTTAAGAGATACATGTATCACATTTACATTTTCAACTTTTCACTAGTGGTCCAATAGAAGCTTGGTGCTCGCGCTTACATTTGTATTTGTACTATGTAATAATGTGACATTGTAATTTAGTTGTAATAAAATAAATGGTTGTGCTATTAATGTGACATTGTAATTCATTTTATTAAGTCCTTTGCAAATTAAGTGCTATTAATGGTTGTGCAATGTGTTATTAATGTGACATTGCAATTCATTTTATTAAGGCCTTTGCAACGTTAAGTTTTTGGCCCCTTGGCCTTGATGTCAATCCTAGCGTATTAAAGTTTAAAGCAAATTTAAAACACATGTTTTATGCTTATTATTTATATCATAAATTACTCAACTGTTTGATGAACATTTGATGTATGATTGTAGTTGCATTTTGGAATGAAATGCACAAAGTGCTAGGCTTGCAAACTTAAACCTCCAAAATCACCCTATAACCGTTAGATTAACAAAGATCAATAGTTTATAATTTGTTCTCAATGCAGGAGTAAATCATTAATGGCTTGTTTTAAATGTTGTCAACCATGTACTACCTAATTGTGTACTATGTAGTATGTAAGTAACGAGTAGACATTTTGGTGTCATTCACTTTAATATTAGAAACAAACCACTTTCTATTGCTAAGTGATTTTATTTTGAAGTTAGAGGGTCAATACACGAGGAGATTTCAGCCTTCAGTTTGCTCATTGCAGTGCACCACCCTGTTCTGGGTTCCATAGTTCCACTTCCAACAAAACCATTCCAGTAACCCGATTTTGAGTTTCAACCCAGTTTCAACTTCAAGAATCAAAATTCAAAATCTGGGTAAGTTAAAGAATTCCTGTGGCTACATTTCACCATTTGGATTTTCTTAAAATCTTATTTTGCCAAACTTTGAAGTTTAGGTTTAGGGTTAAGAGGCTTAAGAATTAAGAAATTTTAAGGACTAATAGGGAATTCACAAATTTCACATTGTTGATTGTATCGGCATGTCTGCCACCAGTACCACTAGAGCAATGTTGGATAAAACAGTACATTATGCAAAATTTCTTAAAACCCTAGGTTTCACTGATGAATACCATGATATTTATGATCCTGAAACCTATGGTAGGAATACCTCAGAACTTAGATTTTCATTTGAGAATAAGGCTTGAAAACAAATACAAGTTAGTAGTATCACTGCACCATGGGTAACTAGATTAGGGCACATGATGTTACATGAGGTTTTCATGCATGCATTTGTATGTTTGTAATTTTTTGTTGTGTAGTAGATATCCTCTTCATCACATTTTATGCTTCTTGATTAACAATTTCTCATTTTCAGTTTTTATTTTTGATTTAGTTTGACACGTGGGACAACGCAATTACTCAATCCTAAAAAAAATGTCAAAAATGACCATGTGATCAAAATGTGCTTGATCAGAATGCCAATTGATGCATGGTACAATGTGCAAAGTGGAGTGCCTTTCCACAGTTCCAAAAATCACTCTTCCACTCTTTCACTCCACTACCTCGCATTAATCTATCACTACCCCTTGCAATTATTTTGTACTATCATGTTTAATGCACGTTGCCTCCTACTACTTCCATGACATCCCACATAAAATTTGAGCCAACCTACATTCAATGCTCCTAGTGCCTCACACAAATTTCCAACTTTAGATCCTTTCAATCTACCATCTTCTCAATGTTTCTTCACATTGATGCTAGAATGTGCTCACTTAAGGTCTCTGCAACTTCAATCCTACCACCACTACATGTTACACTTGGAGTCTAGTGTCCCTTCCAACTGAACTTTATATTGTTACATATACATATATGTATATGTTTATGCATATGTATAGGGGTGATCCCACAATAGTGGTTTACAATTTTTGGCCAAACTGGACATTGAAATAATTTTTTCTAACTAAATCTTCACTTTCTGGCACCTATAGCGGCTAAACCGTGAGGAATTTGAAGATGATGCAAACTAGATTTTCATGAAATTTTTCTGTAGATTCTAAATATATTTTTTTCAATTTTTTTGGAATCAAATTGCACCTCTTTTTCCATCTCCCTCAAAAACTAGTTTTCTTTAGCAAACGTGTAACATTTTTAAGGAGTGATGCTCACCGTATAATGCATAGTTTTTTTTTATGAAGGATAAAATTCTAATTCTTTCAAATTTAGATTTGTAACTCCGATATATAGTGCTTCCACTTAGTTAGATAGTGTTTTATTGAATATTTTTTCTTTAATCAAGTTTTGAAGTCAAACCAATTACAATTCAGACATAGGCGGACCGTATAACGCATAATTTTTTTTGTATGTATCAAAATTATTATTATTTTTTTGGATCAAGGACTTCAATATTTGGTGCACTCTTATTTAAAAAAAAAAAACTGATAATCTTCTATTTTTCCATATGTGTAAAACAAAGAGCTTGATTTTTGGTGAAAAACCTACATTCACAAAAAATAAAAAATAAATATAATAATAAAATTAAATTTATTTATACTTTTTGGGAAACTTATAATAAGGACTACATACTTACAAAAAATAAATTTTAAATGAATTAATTTGATCCCCCAAAAGGTAAATCAAAAGTGGTTTTTTATCAGCATTTTGATAGGTGTAAAAAAGACTCTATTATAGGTATGGTTTAAAACTAGCAGGGTTCTATCCAAGGGGGTTTCATCTAAGGTAGTTTGATCAAACCATCTTAAATTAGAATTATTTAAATGGAACTTTGTAAGGCTTAAATCATTATATTTTCTAAAAATATGTGATTTAAAAAAAATCAGAATCTCCCAGAAATTGTAAACTAGCTTTGTGGGATCACCCATAGACATATACATATACATAGACATACAAATATACATATATGTATATGTATACACATATAAATATAAATATATATACACATACATATATGTACATTATCTATTTTGTTGTTGTTCTTCAATTTAGTCATGCAACTATTGTAACTTTTTAGGTGCCATTGATTAATTTGGGGGTGTTATCTTTTTCATAGGTTTTGCGTCATCTATTCAGTCATCTAAATATGTATGTACATATATACATATACATATATGAATATGTATACATATGTTTATACAATTCTATTTTGTTGTCGTTCTTCAATTCAAACATATAAATATTGTTGGTTTGTTCAATGTAAGAAAAACAATACAAGTAACCAATGTATGCATGTATGTATATGTATATACCTCTTTATACATATCTATTTTACTGATATGATTCAATTTAGTCATGTAACTATTGAAACTTTTATAGGTGCGATGTATACATATGTTTATACAATTCTATTTTGTTGTTCTTATATTGAGACACATAAATATTCTTGGTTTCTTCAGTGTAAGAAAAATTATGCACATAATCAATTGTATATACATATATACATATACATATATATGTATACATATACACTTGCATGCACATATATGTATACATGTACATGTATACATATACATATATATACATATACATATATACATATACTTAGTTTTGTGCAATCTTTCATTTTAGTAACAAATAATATTGTTCATTGTTTCGGTTCCATAGATAAATTTGGGGTGTTCTCTTCTTCATAGGTTTTGCTTCATCAATTCAGTCAGGTGAGCAATATAGACATAAATATTCTTTGTTTTTTTAGTGTAAGCAAAATAATTCATGTAAGCAATTGTATATAGATATATGTATATGTATACATACACACATATACATATACATATATATTTATCCATATACATATACATATACATAATATTGTTGGTTTTTTTGGTGCCATAGATAAATTTGGGGGTGTTCTCTTTTTAATAGGTTCTACTTCATCAATTCAATCTGGTAAAAATGTATATATATATGTTATACAATTATGTTTTGTTGTTTTTTTCATGTTTCACTCCATGTGGACTGTAAAAAATTGGATGTGCATGTTTCAAAACCTCTCCCCTAGATGCAATAACCAAACATAGTTTGTCGAAAACCTCAATATTGCTAAACTATGTTGCAATAGTCATCCAATTCTCTCTAAATGGTAGATGCTACCACCTCAAAAGAAGGTATAGAGTCATATCAAAAATGACTGAACTATTGTTGGCACTGTGATTACATGCCTATATGGCACAATTATGATTTTTATGTTTGGAATGACAAACATATGTGATGTGGATGAAATAATTTTGGTAATTGTTGCATTCAGTAATGAATTAGGGAGACTTGATTTTTCGAACACTCTTCTAATGGAAACCTATGTTGCACTTGTCCATGTGGACACCGAAAAAGTAACCCTTGTAATTTTTCTGTCTTGTTTGGGTCCTTATAATTTTAGCTTAATTGTGCCTTGATTTAGTGTTGTAATGTGGATAACACATTCACATTAGGTCTTGGGACTTGGTGAACTAAAATAATTCAAGTGGTGCCTTACTTAAGTGTTGTAAAGTGTTGTAACACACTTTCACACTTTTCTAGGGTATTGTTAATGTATTTCACCTAAATAACCTATTTTTATCATTTACCAAGTCTTATTTCAAAGTGTTGTAATGTGTTGTAATAAAATTTCACACTTTTCTAGGCTTGTCATTAATAATTGGACCCTTCTTATGCTTTAATTGGTCCCATTTTACATTTACAGGCCTTACTTAAGTGTATTTTTTAAAATAATCTTGATAAACATCATTTAAAACATCTAATTTCTGAAACCCACTTAAAATGCCTAAGTGGGACCCATTCACCACTAGGGGTGAATGAGTCCCCTTTGACACAAAACTCAAAATAATTTGAAATTTCTAGCAAGTTTTTATTTTCTAAGATCTAAATGTGGTATTTTTGGTAATTATTGCATAATTGTGTATAAATCTAGGTTTTTTCCACTCATTTCACCCCTCCTAATTTTCTAACCAATCCAACAAGCAATAAAGTGATCTAGCATTCAAGAATTTTGTTTACAAGAGCATTCAAGCATTTTGGAGCCATTACTTGCATGTCTTCAGAATTATACTTCAAGGGTTTGATGAGTTGTAGCATTGCATGTTGTTCATCCATCATTCTCTTTTCATATTTCATTTCATTTTCAAGGGTTTAATTACCAAACTAGGGTTTGACCAAGTAAAACCCCTATTCACTAACCCTCAATAATTTTTCCCTCTCTTTGCATGTTTTTTGCAGGTTAGTTGCAGATTTGTCAAAGAGAAAGATTGGAAAAGTTGTCAACAAATTATTAAAGTCATTCAAAGTTTTCAAAACCTTAGGATAAGCTTGGAGAACACCTGCAGGCTGAATTTTGTAGTTTTAGACCCAGAAACCTGCCAGGAGCAGAAGTACAGACTGAGGGCTATAGATTCCAATTTTGAATTTCCCAAAATCTAGAAGTGGATTGATATGCCATCAGTGGCGAATGAGTCCCACTACCTAGGCCTAAACAGAGAAATTTGCATTTCTGAGTACCTAGTTATTTGAAACCTGTTATGGTAGAATCTTCCCAAAATAGGACTAAGTCACCCAGCTTGGTGTATGAGTCCCAGTGGGAATCAACAACAAATTCTTTAGGTTTCCAAACATCCATTCCATACTTTTCTAGTCTCCAGGTGCACACTTTTAATTTCATAAGTTTCTGTTACAATTTACTTGCATTTCTAGGTCATTTTGCATATCACATCGTGTTTTCAAACATCTTGGATTTTCTTAGTTTTGCATTAGTAGTCAATCTCTTTTATCAAATTTCAGCCTTAAGGATGATACCCTTTGAAATATTTCAATCTCTTTTGCATTGGAAACTCAAGGACTTGTTCTTGAGTGTGAACATTGTGAAATCAAATTCCTCTTCCTTCATTCCCCTTCTAGTGTGGATAAAGGAATCTATGCATTCCATTTCCATTGTACACAGTCCAAACGTGTAAGGTCCAACCCCAATGCATTTTTTTCAACTCGTTATTTAATTAATGATTTAATTTCCAGGTTGAATAGTTGATTTAAATTGATATTTTTGTTGTGCCAACTTGTTCATAAAATGAAATATTAGAATAAAAAATGTATAATTTCTATTCATAGAATTAAAGACAATTAATAACGTCATAGTACACGAATGATATCAATAGTTGATGCGTGAAAATTTTTCATCATGGTCCATACAATTATGTATTCTTGTGGACAAAAAATTGGGGAATGGAATAACGATTATTGTGAAGGTGAGGTGAGTATGACACAACCTCTTGATTCAGATCAAGCAAAGGGGTAGAGCTATTCATGGTGTTCACTTGAGGTAAATAAGTCATTAAGTTGAACTTATTTTTGATATTAAAATGTTATGTGAACATGATTGTTAGGATATGGAGTTAGTTGATTTCAAACAATTATGTTTCACTAAATTCAATCTTTGAATGCTAACATTGAGACAACCAGATTTGAGTATATTTTAACCTTCAAGGATTGGATTTTAATTGAGCACTTGGAAAGAAGTGTAGGATGTAAGGTGAGTTACAAGGGTCATGCAAATATAATCTAATTCATGATGTGAATTTGATCAATGTCTTGAGTAGAAATCCAAACCATAAAAATATTTATTCAATCATCATTAATTCTAGTATACTATCTGGCACTTTAGTGAAGGAGGAATCTCTAATGACATAGTGAAGAATTTAGCACTCATTAGTTATGATCATAAAAATTTTGTCTATAATGAAAATGGAAGGATTGTAGGTTTTGTTATAAGCATGGTACCTTTGTTTCAAGCTTACTAATTATGCAAATGTATTAGCGGTTGTTCTCATTTATGATTATATTTTAATAAGTTTGGTTTTCCAAATGAAAATCATTCTAACAGTTGTTGATTATTTTGTAGCATGAATAATTGATCTGTGATTTGTTTTTCATTCACCATAAAAAGATCAGTTGGTGATAATATTTGGCATAGCATTGTAGAGAAAAAAAATCTTTGAAGTTATCAAGATATTATTTAGGAAAAAAATATCCATATAAGAATATATAAAAAGGGGGAAATATCTTCTATGAATTTATATTAATGATATCTTAAGAATTAGAATCATGATTTACTAACATTTAATTTTAATACTTGTGTGCTCTAACCTTCAAGATCAAATCATGACCATCTAAAGGTACACGCCAAAGATTTCTTGAGGTATGTGAGTTTATTTAATGATAATTTTTAATGTACCTATGAGAATGTTATTTCAATTATTTATATCATGGAAAAACTAATGAGCATAATGAGTATGCAAATAAATATAAAATCCAATGGGAGAAAACTAGATAACCCACAAGGTCTTAGTCATCCTAGTTCTTGTTGAGCAATATGTTGAATCAAAAATCATTCCTAAGGTGGGCCAAATAAATTAAGTGGTTAAAATTTCAATAAGAAGTTAACTCAACTGTGATGTTTTTTGGAGTGTCCTTCCTCCTCGTGTCATGAGGTAAGGAATAAGAAGTAACCCTAGAGTTTTCATGGGGACTTTAAAAAAGGGAAAATTTTCTTGGATTAGGGGGGTTTATCTTCCAGGGGAAAAAGGAGAAATTGGAGGAAGGAAAAAATAGGGAAGCAGAGACCATGGAGTCAGGGTTGAGAAAAAGAGCCAATTGACCGTACCCTAAGGTCATTGTATTCATCTCATGAGGTAAATTTGTTGTGCTAAAATGTATGCCTGTTTGTTGCTGTATTTTTTTTGTTTGTGGTATAGAATTTGGAGTCTTATGGGTCTTAATGATTGTAGTATCTTTTCCAGGTGAAGTTAGTTTTATGTTGTTTCGTCACCCTAAAATATCATTACCCATTGTACAAAATTGGTATTGTTGTTTGTTGTCTTTATTTCCTATGCATGTATAGTTTTCCCTTAGGGCCTTGTGGGTTATCTAGGCTCGAGGGTATGGGGATAGCTTTAGAGCTTGAAAAACCATTATGGTTGGGAGGAAAGAGTGGAGTATCCCATTGGTTTTTTAATTTTTTGGCTTTAGGTACTTATGAGTGCAGCTGGGTTTTTCTCCTATTGTTCATTGCAGCCATAACTAAAAGATTTGGAGGCTTAGAAAGTTTATTAGAGATCTAGATAAAGAATGTTGTAGAATTCATAAAGAAGATGGCTATCCTCATTTGTTTCATATAGCCCAAGGAATGAGTATTTTTATTTCAACTCATGAATAGTGAGGCGTAGATTAGTACCTGTATGAGAGAAAAAATAAATAAAGGGGTTAAATAATGATATGAATATTTCAGAAAAATTAAAATCCCTAACTCTATAGTTATGGGATTCCATGACATTTCAAACACATTGAGAAAGAAATTCCATGACATTGCACAATCATGTTTTCCAGATATTAAAGCAGAGTAAATGTTGTAGGAAAATGTATAAATGAATTATTCATTGTTGCTATAGTGAAATGAGTAAATGTTACAAGAAAATGTGTGAATGAATTATTCATTGTTGTTGTAATGAAATTGTTCACCCTCCTCTCCTGGGAAAATTTTGGACCATTTTATTGTTAATTTATGTAGCTTGGACAGGTGTCTCCAAACCCAATAAATTTAATTAGTTAATTTTTTTAGAGACTTCTAGAAAGGAGTTAATTGTCCAGATAATTAATTAATTAATTGATTCCCCTAGAGACTTCTAGAATCCAGTTAGTTAGGGTTTGTTAGAGTCTAATTAATCTTAGCCATTGATTGAGATTAAATCATGGCCATTGGTTTTTCAATGAGAATAGTATAAAAGGGATAAATGGGAATTTGGAGAACACACACTTGAGAAGCATTTACAGTGATAGCAAATAGTTTTGCAGTGATAACAAGGGCCCAGTGATAGCGTTGGGGACAACAACTGTGGAATTTTAGTAGAAGAAATTGAGGGAAGAATATTCAGAGAAGAATATTGCTGGAGCTTTGCCAGTAAGAGGAAAGAAGTTTATGTATCTCTTAATTTGCTGAAGTTTAATAAAATTCCTCATCTGTAGAATTGGTTTTCCCTTTGGGGTTTTTCCAAGGATAATTTGTCCAAAACTATTATGTTCATTATTTTGCATATTTTCCTGTGGTTTTATTTGTGAAGTTGCAGTTGTCTTATTTTTCAATATTTGTTGTGAAATGATTTTCAGTTGTCAAATAACCTATTTAGATAGGAGATTAATAATTAGTAACTACAATAGAATTTTCACATCGTATTAGAGCTGATTTGAGGGTAGAAAAGGATCAACGTAGGAACATAAATAAAAAATTGAGGGTTTATAAAACCCAATTCTACCTCTTCATATCTATTATTATTATTTTATCTTTTGAGATGGCCTCAACAGGTTTAAAAGATTAGGACAAATTGGATGGAGCCTCAAATTTTGATATCTAGAAAGCCAAAATTTCTTTATTGCTGGAAGAGAATGGTATCAAGGAATATGTGACCAGTGTTGTTGTTGTACCTATAGATCCAAAACAACTCTTAGTATATAAGAAGGAAGATGCCAAGGCAAGGAGGATGATTCTTGATGGAGTTAAGGATCATATTGTTCCACATATCGTAGAGTTAGATACAATGAAGAAGATGTGGGATGCCATTTTGAATATGTACCAGAATGCTACCACTAATCGGAGGTTGATTCTCAGAGAAAAGTTGAGGAATACCCAGATGAACAAGGGAGAAGATGTTACAAGTTACCTCACCAATATTAGACTTGTCAAGGATGAATTGGCAGTTGTTGGAGATAAACCAGATGATGACGAGCTAGTACAAATATCCCTAAATGGGTTTACTAAGTAGTGGGATGTCTTTGTTCAAGTTATCAATGGATGAGACACCTTATCGGGTTGGGATCAACTATAGAGTGACTTCACTTAGGAGGATCTTAGACTAATCCTTGTCAGTGGAACCAACAGTAAGAGTCAGAAAAGTGAGGCAGAATAGGAAAAAAATGTCCTAATAGGAAAAGGGAAAGTAAAGAAGGGGTCTAGTAAAGGATCAAATCCACAAAGTGAGAAGAAGAAGAAGGATTTTTCTAAGATCAAGTGCTATGGCTGTCATGAATTTGGCCACTATGTCAGTGATTTCCCGCAAAGAAAGAAGAACAAAAAGAAAGGAAAGAAGCAGACGACAACTTCAACAAGTGCAGATGAGCTCTCTAGTAGAATGGAGGATGAGTTTGCACTCGTAACTTGTATGGTTAGCTCAAACTCACAAGGTGTTTGGTATATAGAAAGTGGGGAATCATTTCATATGATAGGAGTTAGAGAGTACTTTTCTAGTTATAAGGAGGAGGACATTAGAATCCATATTTCTATGTGGAACATGTCCAAACTCAATCTAGTTCAGAAAGGTATTGTTCTAATTCAGAGGGAGAATGGCAAGTTGATTCCCATTCATGATGTGTTGCATGTGCCAGGCTTGGGTATGAATTTGATTTATGTATCTGTCCTTCACGATAAAGGCTACAATGTACTCTTTAGAGGGGAAAATGTGTTAATCAAGCATAAGGATTGGAAATAACCCATAGCTATTGGAGTTAGGAGCGGTTGATTTTATAGGTTGCAGTTTGATACTCATAAGGCACTGATGAACATCAGTAATTCTAGAGATCAAGGAGAGCTATGGCATAGGAGGATGGGCCAAATACATCATGGAGCACTTAAATTGCTTTGTGAGATAGTGATAGGTATTCCATAGGTGAGCACAAAGCATGATGATGCATGTAATGGATGTGTGTTGGGGAAGTTTGTGAAAACAAATTTTCCAAGGAGTGACATTAGATCCAAGGGTGTTCTTGATCTAGTACATTCAAACATATGTGGACCAATGTCGATGAAGTCTCTTAGAGGATACAAGTACTTTGTTAATTTTATTGATGGTTTCTCCAGGAAGACTTGGATATACTTCATGAAGAAAAAGGATGAGGTCTTCAGTTGCTTTCAAGAATTCAAAACTCTTGTGGAGAATTTGATAGGTAGGAAGATAAAGGTTCTTCGGTCAAACAATGGAGGCGAGTACAAAGGGAAAGAGTTCTAGGAGTTCTATACTAGGGAAGGAATCAAGAGAGAGTGGACTATTCCTTACAACCCACAACAAAATGGGGTTGGTGAGAGGAAGAATCGATCTATATTAGAAGTAGCAAGGGCTATGTTTTATGACTAGGATATGCTATGTTACTTATGGGCAGATGTATGCAGTACGACAATATATATACATAATAGGGTTCCACATAAGGTATTGGGAAATATGACACAAGAGGAGGCATTCTCAGGGAAGAAGCTAGATGTCAGCCACTTCAGGATATTTGGGAGTTTGGCATATTGTCACATTCCAGGGCCTACACATTCCAAGTTAGATCAGACTGTAGAGAGAGGGTACTTTGTTGGGTATAGTGAAACCTCAAAGGCATATCAAATATTTATTCTAGGGGCTAGAAGGATTATAGTTAGGTGTGATTTCAAGTTCATAGAGGAAAAGGAATTTAGGAGGTCCAGATATTTGCTAGAAAATGATCAGAGTAAGAATCCAATAGAAGCTCCAAGGATTTTGCAATCGGATCAGGGGTAGAGAAGCTCAAGTACAATTACTAGTGCAAGCATAGGCTCAGGTGATGAGAGTTCATAGAGTATGGAGCAATAGATGCAATATATCCAAGAGATGCATCAGGAAGACATGGAGGTTGATACTTCATCCTCTACAGTTGGTAGCAGGAACCAACAGACACATAGGGATACTCAGGAGTTTGTGGGAGCTCCTAGGATGAGTAATAGACAACGAAAAAAACCAGCTAGGTATAATGACTATGTGGAATTAGTTAGTCAGTTGGTAGATAGTGAACCTTCTAGCTATCAAGAGGCCACACAATAGCAAGTGTGGAAAGATGCAATGTTTGAGGAATATACCTCAATAGTGTAGAACGATGTGTGGGAGGTTGTGCCTAGACCGACAGATAGGGCGATGGTTGGATCACGTTGGATCTATAAGATCAAGTACAATGTAGATGGTACCATCAAGAAATACAAGGTAAGGTTAGTGGCCAAGGAGTTCTCTCAGAAGGAGGGAATAGACTATGATGAGACATTAAATCCAGTGGCTAGGTATACTTCTATACGAGCTGTGATCTCACTTGCATCATAGATGGGATGGAAGATCCATCAAATAGATGTCAAGATGATGTTTCTTAATGGTGAATTAAAAGAGGAGGTATACATAGAACAACTAGAGGGCTTTGTAGCACACAGTAGCGAAACCCACATGTGCAGATTGAAGAGAGCTTTGTATGGACTCAAGCAGGCTCCTAGGGCATGGTATGAGCACATTGATAGATACTTGCAGGGAATGGGCTTTGTGAAGAGTGAAGCGGATGATAACCTCTACTACTTGGTAGTTGGGGATGAGGTTCTCATTCTTGTTCTATATGTGGACGACTTGTTTTAACAGGTTCACTAGGGCTCATAGAGGAGTGCAAGAGGGACCTTGAAGCAGAGTTCGAGATGAATGATTTAGGGCTTATGCACTACTTTCTAAGCATGGAGGTATGGAAAAAAATGGAGAGATTTTCCTTGGACAAGGGAAATACTGCATCAGAATCTTGAGGAGGTTCGAGATGGAAGATTGTAGAGCCATGTCTACTCCTATGATCACGAATTGGAAGAAGGTAGACTCATCCAAGGAGAAGGATGTAGAGCCCACCTTATATAGACAGTTGGTTAGGTCTTTCATGTATTTGGTCAACACCAGGCCAGATATATCCTTTGCAGTAAACTCTCTTAGTCAGTTCATGGTTGAGCCAAAGAGAGTGCATTGGATAGTGGCAAAGCATGTGTTGCGGTATTTGTGTGATATAATCGAGTATGGGATTAGATATGCTCGAGGTGATGGTATCAGGTTGATAGGCTATACTGACACAAATTGGGCAGGCAATACAGTGGACAAGAAAAATAATTCAAGGTGCTGCTTCAGTTTGGGATGAGGAGTTGTCTCTTGGTACAACAGGAAGCAAAAGTCTGTGGCTTTGAGTTCTATAAAGGTAGAATACATAGCAGCTAGCATGGCGATATGTGAGGCAATATGGCTTCAGAAGTTGCTAGTGGCCTTGTTTGGTAAGAGGCTTGAGACTACGGTGATACACTGTGACAATCAGAGTTGCATCAAATTATTTGAGAATCTGGTGTTTCATGATAGGTCTAAGCATATAGACATCAAATATCACTTCATTAGGGATTGTGTACAGTGGGGGATTGTTTAGCTATAATATATACCTACAGAGTAGCAGGTAGCATACATTTTGACAAAGGCATTGGGGAAGGAAAAATTCATCTTCTTCAAAGATAGGTTGGGTGTCATGCAGAACACCTTCCTCACTAAGAGTGAGTGTTACTTTATGTAGTTTGGACAGGTGTCTCCAAACCCAAGAAATTTAATTATTTAATTAATTTTTCTGGAGACTTCTAGAAAGGAATTAGTTGTCCATATAATTATTTAATTAATTAATTGATTCCTCTAGAGACTTCTAGAATCTAGTTAGTTAGGGTTTGTTAGAGTCTAATTAATCTTAGCCATTGATTGAGATTAAATCATGGCCATTAGTTTTTCAATGAGAATAGTATAAAAGGGGATGAATGGGTATTTGGAGAACACACACTTGAGAAGCATTTGTAGTGATAGCAAGGGCCCATTGATAGCATTGGGGACAACAACTGTGAAATTTTAGTAGGAGAAATTGAGGGAAAATTTTCCAAAGAAGAATATTGTCGAAGCTCTGCTAGTAAGAGGCAAACAGTTTATGTATCTCTTAATTTGCTGAAATTTAATAAAATTTCTCATCTGCAGAACTAGTTTTCCCTTTGGGGTTTTTCTAGAGACAATTTGTCCAAAAATATTATGTTCATTATTTTGCATATTTTCCTGTGGTTTTATTTGTGAAGTTGTAGTTGTGTTATTTTTTGGGTAAAAGCACAAAGCTGTGTCACACTTTATAAAGGAAACGACCAACGTTGATCCAATTTTTAAACTTGAATCACTAAAAAGTGGCATATATGTTTTGAATTTTGAAATGATGTAAACTAGTAAAATATGTATTTTTTAGTATATTTTATTTTTGTATTTTTTAAAAAAATATAAAAAATTATTTTAAACTAGTTTTTAATAAATTAAAACTATAATTTAGTTGCATGGGACGTCAAACTTTTTATAGTAAATTTTAATTTTTTTCTTCCAAATTTTTTGTGTGTATTTATAACTTGAAATTTTAGTGCATGGATATATTTTTTTCCAATTTTGATAAATATATATTTTTAAATAAATATTAAAATGTGCGTGAATCAAAAAATAACTGTTTTCATTGGATGCCAACTTTCATATTAAATATTTATCTAAAATGGAAACAAGATTATACCATCTTAAACTAGATTCTTTTATCTAGTGCATCATATTTGTTTCAATTTTTTTTAATAAGTTTTAGTATTTTTCCTTGGGATAGTAATCAACCTTATATTTTGTGCTGAAAACCTACTTTTAGTAAAAATAAAAAATAAAATATAAAAAATAATTAAACTATTAAAATAAATATATTTTTCAAAACTACACTTATGGATCTACAAAAAGGTATTTTTATATTTCTAAAAAAATGTTGTTTACATTAGCAAGAGTTATTGAAACTTCAAGATTTTCAAATAATTTAATTTTTTTGGTAAATTGGACTCAAAGTGATGCTCCATACATTTTTAGCCAACCATTTTAGTTGAAAAAGTTGTGGAAGCATCTAACTTAGCTAGAATGAATCTTACTAGATCATATGTTTGACCAAAATTGGTTTTTAGTTAGAAATACTTAAATTCAGTTGTGCTGATAAGTTCGCTGAAAGTGTGAGACAACTTTGTGCTTTTACCCTTTCAATATTTATTGTGAATTAATTTTTGGAAGTCAAATAATCTATTTAAATAAGAGATTAATAATCAATAACTGCAATAGAATTTTCACATTTATTATAGGCTTCATTCTTCAATAGACCCTCACACAAACAAATAAATGAAAAAATAACTAATAGAAATAATTTCTTCAAATTTGAAACCCCAAAAAAAATTGTATCTGGGCTAGGTTTCATTGTTCTTCCCTCCAAATTTGTGCTCTTGTAGAGGCACATCGCCTACCCCCATTATCCACGTATCTTACCTAACTCTTCAAAAGTCCAAGCATGGAAAAGAAATCAAGTTAGAAACTAATGATTTTATTAAGTACAGGCTAGTCGAATGAACTAAAGCGAACCAGAAATAGACTACCCTTTTCCTCGAGATGCCAACAACAAAATAATTTATTTTACTTTTATTTTTATATTAGTACGGAAGGATAATTCAAAATGGAGAGACTGCCAAGGCTTGGATGTATTGGAGAAAATTTCTAAGGGAAATTCCACACAAGCCCATCTCCTACGTGCGTCGCCTCCCAACAACACCATTTTGTCACCCCCCCATGAGTCTTATTTAATATATTTAATTTTATGCATTTAAGGAAATCATTAGCAACTACTAAAATAATCTCCCTTATTCTAATTTTTTTACGGAAACTGTAAGTTGTGAGCAACTTTTTTTTAAAATGGATGGAAAATCGCAAACTTAACTTTTTGAAAATCCCTTATATTAAAACAAGTAGAAAGGAGTGGGGAATATATCCCCCTACTCTAAAAAAAGAGAGATTTAAAAGAAAAATTTAAAGAAGACATTAAATGAAGAAGAGGGGAATTAGATTCTCATGCTCTTGAGAAAATATTTAATAAACTAAATTAGATTTTAATTAAGAATAAAGGTTAGTACTTTTAGAAAGAAAACAAAAATCTATTTGTTTTCCTCTTTCCCTCTTTTTAAAGGAAAATAACAAAATGGGAATTAATATATAATGGCATATATATTACTCTTTATCCTAATGTATAAATTTAGTATATATTTATTATTTATTTGGTTAGGGGTAGGTAAATAATTAAATTAATATTAGATAAAAATAAATTGATAAAATAATTAATAATTAAAATAATTTACAAATATTTTATCCACTTTCACATTTTAAATTTTCAAGTTCAAACGTAAAATGTAAATTATCATCAATTTTGTCAAGAGGGCTAAAGGGGGTAGGGTTATCAAGTAAGTTTTTGTTTCATCAATTTATCCTTAGGGTTTTGGTAAATCAAATTGATGATATTTTTTTATTATTTCCCTACGTGAGAACCCATACCATGGAGTTCTGACAAGGGCATTAACGTTCATGCAAAAGTTAGCCTCAAATTTGGGATTCGTAGTTAATGGACCTAGTTAACTCGACGTTGAGTCAACTCGTTCTTTGGTCTAGGGTGTGTGTGACTTCACACACCCACCTAAGTTTACTCCTCCACCCTACCCTCAAGTGATGTGTCATTGATAAAATTGTGTGAGCGGCGTCATCCCTCGTGTAGCTAGTTAACAAGCATAACATGGTAAAGCACGTACCAAGTTGTTAATGTCTTTTATTTATTTATTTTTTAAAATGTTGGGTTTTCTTGGTGTAAAATTAGTGGACATGACATAAAGTCCCATTTTAATTATGAAGGGTTGCATAGACAACCATTACAGGCTTTCACAAAACCAAGTCCCCTAAATTCATGTTGTAACAAAGTATAATTGATGATTATTGTTCTATGGTAATACTTCACAACGTGACATGGATGAATAGAATTTGGTAATTGTTACATTCAGTAATGGTAATACATGTTGTAACAAAGTCCAACTGTTGATTAATATTCTATGGTAATACATGTCGATATACACAATGATCATTAAACACGATTATACAGAAGAATTGCAAGAGGCAGTGAGAGATTAATGCGAGGTAGTGGAGTGAAAGGGTGGATAGCTTATACTCTTCAATGGTGCCATAGATAAATTTTTTTTTTTGGGAGGGGGGGCGGGGTTGAATTGTAGACCTTAATCATGGAACCATCAAAATAATTTTAATTTCCATCTATACAAATATTAAAAATAATTTGCAGTGTTAAAGTTTGTGCAATGATGAATGCACAAATAGAAGTATTATCTATTCAAGATATACATGATGTTCATGGATCAAAACATCCATAATAGATCACATATATCTTGAACAGATAGACATCTTTCATATGTTTGTCACTATTGAGGAACACACAATAGTTGAAGGACTGAATTGATGTAGCTGAACCTATAAAAAAGAGAACACCCCCAAATTAATCAATGGCACCTAAAAAAGATGCAATTGTTGTAGGACTGAATTGATGAAGCATAAACTACACAAAAAGAGAAAACCTCCAAATTAATCAATGGCACCTAAGAAAGCTACAATTATTGCGGGATTGAATTGATGAAGTATAACTTATGTAAAAGAGAAAACCCTCAAATTAATCAATTACACCTAAAAAAGATACAATTGTTGTAGGACTGAATTGATGAAGCATAAACTACGCAAAAATAGAACGCCCACAAATTAATCAATGGCACCTAAGAAAGCTATAATAGTTGCATGATTGAATTGATGTAGCAGAACCTATGAAAAAAGAACACCCCCAAATTAATCAATGAAACCTAAAAAAGATACAATTGTTGCAGGACTGAAATGATGTAGCATAACCCATGCAAAAACATAACAAACCCAAATTAATCATTGGCGCCTAAGAAAGCTACAATAGTTTCATGATTGAATTGATGAAGTAGAACATATGAAAACCCTAACACCCCCAAATTAATTAATGATACCTAAGAAAGCTACAATTGTTGTAGGACTAAATTGATGAAGCATAACCTATGCAAAAGAGAAGATCCTCAAATTAATCAATGGCACCTAAAAAAGATACAATTGTTGTAGGACTAAATTGATGAAGCATAACCTATGCAAAAGTGAACACTACCAAATTAATCAATGGCACTTAAGAAAGATACAATAGTTGCAGGACTAAATTGTTGAAGCATAACCTATGCAAAAAGATAACACCCCCAAATTAATCAATGACACCTCAAAAATATACCAATTTTTGCAGGACTGAATTGATGAAGCATAACCTATGCAAAAAATATAACACCCCCAAATTAATCAATGACACCTAAGAAAGATGCAATAGTTGCATGATTGAATTGATGTAGCAAAACAGGTATAAAAAAGAGAACACCCCCAAATTAATCAATGACACCTAAGAAAGCTACAATAGTTGCATGATTGAATTGATGAAGTAGAACATATGAAAAACCTAACACCCCAACATTTATCAATGGCACCTACAAAATATACAATAGTTGCAGGACTGAATTGATGAAGCATAACTTATGCAAAAGAGAACACCCCCAAATTAATCAATGGAACCTAAAAAAGATACAATTGTTGCAGGACTAAATTGATGAAACATAACCTATGCAAAAGAGAACACCCCCAAACTAATAAATGGCACCTAAGAAAGCTGCAATAGTTGCATGAGTGAATTGATGTAGCAGAACCTATCAAAAAGATAACACCCCCAAATTAATCAATGACACCTAAAAATAATACAATAGTTGAAGGATTGAATTGATGAAGAAGAACCTATGCAAAAGAGAACACACCCAAATTAATCAATGGCACCTAAGAAAGCTGCAATAGTTACATGAGTGACTTGATGTAGCAGAAACTATAAAAAAGAGAACACCCCCAAACACATTCTACCATCAATGCAAAGAAAATTTGAGAAAATGGTAGATGGAGAAGCTCTAAATTTGGCAAGGTATGTGAGGCATTGGGAGCATTGAATGCAAGTTGGCTCAAAGTTTGTGTCATGTCATGAAAGTAATATATGTATATACATATACATATTATATATATATATATGTATGTATGTATGTATGTATGTATACATATGCATATATATATATATATATAAAGAAGTTGGAAGGGACACTAGAATCCAAGTGTAACATGTAGTAGTGGTGGGATTGAAGTTGTAAAGACCTTAAGCTAGCACATTCTAGCATCACTGTGAAGAAAATTAATCAATGGCACCTAAGAAAGCCACAATAGTTGTAGTACTGAATTGATGAAGTAGAACCTATGCAAAAGAGAACACCCCCAAATTAATCCATGACATCTAGAAAGCTACAATAGTTGCATGAGTGAATTGATGTTTCAAAACTTATGCAAAAGAGAACACCCCAAAATTAATCAATGACACCAAAAAAAGATACACTTGTTTGGTTTCTAGCCTGTACTTGTTTTGCTAACAAACATATACAATTAAATGTGCATTTAATATCTAATTTATGTTTGATCTCATCATGATTTTTTATGCAAGAGTTTTTTCCTAACTTGTGGAGGACCGGTGTACCACTGTGGCAAATTAATCAATGGCACCTAAGAAAGCTACAATAGTTTGAGGACTGAATTGATGAAACAAAACCTATGTGAAGGAGAACACCTCCAAATTAATTAATGGTAGCAATCCTAAATTTATTTAAGGTGCCTAAAAAAGCTATGTATGTTGCATTATTGAATTGATGCAATTATTGCACCTAAGAAAAACATAACACCCCCAAATTTATCAATGACACCTACAAAAGGTTACATAGTTGATGACTGAATTCATGAAGTGAAAGCTATGAAAAACCTAACACCCCCAAATTGTAAATGACACCCAAAATTAGTAGAATAGATGATGAACGAATTGATGAAGTGGAACTTATAAACAAGATAACACCCCCAAAATTATCTATGCTACCTAAAAAAGCTACAATAAATGCATGACTTAATTGATGAATCAAAACTTATGAAAAACAAAACACCCCCAAATATTTCTAAGGCACCCAAAAAAGCTACACTAATTGCATGACTGAATTGATGAATCACAACCTATGCAAAAGAGTACACCCCCAGATCTACAATAGTTTCATGACTGAATTCATTAAGTAGAAGCTATGGAAAAGATAACACCCCCAAATTAATCAATGGAACCTAAAAAAGCTACAAAAATTGCATTAATGAATTGATGAAGAAGCCCTTATGAAAAACCTAACACCCCCAAATTTATCAATGACACCTAAAAAAGATATAACAGTTGCATTACTAAATAACATTAATCCAAACCAAAGATGCCTTATGATGTATTATAACCCACATTAATCAATGGAACCTAAAAAAATATAACACCCCAAAATTAATCAATGGCACATAAAAAAGATAATGCAAAAGAAAACACCCCCAAAGTCATCAAAGGCACCAAAATAGCCAACAATAGTTGTGTGATTGAATATATGGATGAAACCTAAAAAAGCTACAATACTTGCATTACTAAATTGATGAAGCAAAACATATGAAAAACCTAACACCCCAAAATTTATCTAACACACAAAAAAAGGTTACACCCCCAAATTTATCAATGAAGCCTAAAAAAGCTAGTATAGTTACATGACTTAATAGATGAAGCAAAACCAATAAAATAGAGAACCACATATTATATCTTAAAAGGCACGTACAAAATAAACATACTCAGGCACAACAAAATGGGAACCACACTTACATTTTATAGTAGGGAAACATAATTGTTTAACTATGACTGTAATGATTGCAATATAAACTGTAGTGAAATACAACTACTAACCTATGACTATAATGGTTGTAATGAAGAACAATATAAAGCAAGTATGAATGGAAAAAGTAAGAGTTTAACAAATCTCACATTGTTTGTCTATAACTGAATTGATGAAGCACAACCCATGAAAAAGATAACACCCCAAAATTTATCTATGGCACAAAAAAACCTACATGTTTTAAGTCACTGAATAGATGAAGCAGAACCTGATAAAGAGACAAACCCACAATTTTTTTTGTTTATGAAATAGAGAACACATCCTAATATTTTCTACGACATTGAAGAAAACCTAAGTGAATGATAATGTCGAACCTATGAGAATATGATGACCAGAGTGAATGATAATGCATAACCTATGATAATATGATAACCAGAGTGAATGATAATGCATAACCTATTTAAAAAAGAACACCCAAGATTTATATTCAACCTAAATTGCAAGACCATAGTGCAATAAAATACAAAAATAACCCTAAACCCCAGATTTATATATGGCACCAAAACAACCAACAATATTATTTGTTATTGTAATGAAAATAAAAATAACCCAGATTTATCTATGGGACCAAAACAACCAATAATATTAATTTTTACTACAATGACAAAAAAAAACCCCATTATTAAAGAGAGCAATGCTTGAATATAAGATTAATTTCCATAGACTTAGTGTGTTTATGAACGTAGATTCCATAGTGTTCATAAACACGAAAGCCTCATACCAAAAAATCCAAATTCTACAACAGAGAAAAGATAATAAAATAAAAGCAAATACATTGAACAAGTGAAAACTGAATAATGGTGAGGCTTTAGTGAGCTTGCTCACCTGGGTTGAATGGAGTTATGCGGGTCAAATGGAGCTTTCTCACGAGCATGTAATAGCCTTCACGTGGGTTCACCTGCATGGAAACCTTTTAAATCTACTTTGAGAAGTTAGGAAAATTCAATAACACATAGACTCATTCACACTAGTTCACCTGCATGGCATTGAAGAACGCAATACATTACATGGTAGAAGTCGAGTTGGGTTTGACGTTTGAATATTGATGCTTTCCTAAATCACTACCGAAGTCCAAGTGTTACATGTGGTTGCTGGTTCAAACTTGTAGAGACCTCAAGCAAGCACCTTTTGGCATTGAATTGAAGAAAATTTGGGAATTTGGTAGATTGAAAGGCTCTAAAGTTGGCAAGTTGTGCGAGGCACTAGGAGCATTGAAAATAGGTTGGCTCGAAGTTTATGCAGGATTTCATGGAGCTAGTAAGAGGCGATATGCATTAAACATGACTGTACACAATAATAGCAAGGGGTGGCGAGAGATTAATGCGATAAAGTGGAGTGTAATGGTGGCAGAGTGACAATTGGTAATATGGCAAGGCAATCCATTTTGGATGTTGTGCCACATGCCAACTAGCATTCCAACTGAGCACATTTCAATCACATGGTCTTTTTTTAGATTTTTTTTGAATTGACTAATCGTGTCATCCCACATGTCAAATTAAATAGGCCATCATGGAAAAAATAGGCCCTTAAGTGGCAAAAAAATAAAAAAAATCAGAGTTAGGAAACTTGACTTAAAAATTTGAATAAGTTATCTACATTATTTCAAAAATATGTAAGAATAGAATCTGTAGCAAATTGATTGTAGTTTCTAAACTACTAGGTTTGTTAAAAAAAAATCTATTTGGTGAAAATTTGAAATTTCAATGCAGTATTACTTAAATTTTAGGGAAAAAATAAGAAGTAGGTGTTTGTCTAACCACCCTAACCACAATAAAATGGTAATATTTTTTTTCAAGATTTTACATATAAGTAGAGGACTCATGTCCCGATGTGATGCATAATTTTTTGTAATTATTTTCCAAGTAAATAATTAATTATGAATTTTTTATTACAAATTTTAAAAAATATAAAACGTATGTTTGACCACCTTAACTTGGTCAAAACTTCATGAAATTCAATTTTCCTTTTTAATCCTATAGTATGTGAAGCATAGAATGTGACGATGTTTTGGATTCAAAAAATGTGATACCGTTTGAAAGCTATAGATGTTTTTCAACCAGTCTATCAATCAAGACTTTAGTCATAATTTGAATAGAAAATGAATAATAATTACTTATTAAATTCAAAGTAAAACATAATTTATATTAGTGTAAAACTGAGAATATCATTTAAAAACCCTTTTCGTTTCATCAATTTTGGGTAAAAAAAAAGTCGTCAGCCACATACCCATCATATTGCCACTTTTTGGCCCATCATGATCTTGCACATACCCGTAAGCCATTCACATACACTAGTACAAATAAAATGCCTCCATGTGTTGACCAAGTATTATGTGTATCTTTTTTTTACATTTTCTATGTCCACTTGTTATCTCTAATATATCAACCAAGGACATTGTTGGAGCTAAAAAATCCATCTTGGTTTTCACATGCCTCCATTTTCATTTATCATTTCATGTCCATCGTTGCCCTTGATTTTTTATTGTATTTGACATTAAACATAAATTTTTGTATATAACTCATAAAATAAAGCCTTTGATTGTCACTTTGAAATAAATCCCATTCTTAAGGTACTTCCTCGGCAACACAAGGTATATCGCCAAGACAATGCCATATCGAAGAAAGCTTCACCATAGTCTCCTCAATAAGATCAATAAAAGGCCGATGAAAATGTCGATGAGGGTCTCATGCTTCGAGGTGACATAATCAAATGTCTATTCGAAAACCCAAAGAGAAATATACTGAAGAGACCTGGATGCTTTGAAGAGAAAAGTTAACTTGTCTCTTCGACAAGAAAAAGTAACATTGATACTTTGAGGATACATGATTATTTTGCATTCAGGAAACAAAAAAAATATCTCAAACATTGAGAGATTATTATAAAATAAATGGTAAATTAATGATAGAACATGGTTGGGCGAGTATAATGGCAATATCAAAGAGACATCAGTCTGTCAGAGTGAGAAATGAAGTCTCTTCGACACTGCAAGAACAAATGAGAACAAGATGTTGAACAAACATAAGGACATCAAGCAGATATTGATAAAAGTATCTTCGAATTTCTAACAAACACAACTGCGTATTATTGATGAGACTATGGGATATCAAAGAGAGGTAACCGTAGATCTCTTCGACATTTTAAAGGGGCAAAAGGCATCGAAGAGAAAAACTCATATCGGGAAGACACAAAAGGGGATATTCGAAAAAACATTGTTAAAACAAACAACACGAGTATGTCAAGGACACATAAGCTCATAGGGAGGAAATGTTCACCAGTCTCATTGACATTTAGATATCAAAAGTACAAGGAAGAACTTAAAATACAACCATCGAGGATACCTTGTGGGATTGAAGAGAGAAACTCAAATGTCTCTTCGATATTTTGAAAAGGTATCAAAGACACACACTAACTCATTTGACTACAAAATTCGATGAAACTGTATTACGAAATACATATAATTTGATGTATCGTCGGGTGCTTGTAAAATTTGATGTGTAATTTTTAGTTTTTTGAAAGTTTATCCTCGAGGTTCATCAAAATTTCGACGAACCCCAGGTTCATCAAAATGTCGGTTATCATTTTCATCAAATTTTCGACAAACATGAAAAATAGAAAAAAATCAAATTGTGGCTGACATAAAGAAAAGTGAGTTCGCACTTGATTTATTGTGACAGTGTTTTTCTCTACTTGAGATAGTTTGTGGAGAACTAAGGACGATTTTCTTGGGAAAAATAAAAAAAATTCAAGAAGATATCGCTAGGTTGAGGGTAGTCATTGTCTTTTTGCAAAATTCAGTTGTGAAGTCAGATTTGTAGTTCCAGGTTTGAAAATCATATTTTAAAGCAACATCTCATTAGATTTCATTTTTAGAGGTTTAGGGTTTTGAGAATTTCATGTCTAGATTTTGTTGTGTGGAATCACCATAAGATCACAACCAAGGAATAGATTCTTGTGACTGTAATTATGTGATCCATAACTCTATTGGTCATGTGGCACAATTGTGGTATAACAAATATAGGATGCATTCATGTGTGAACTGAGTTTAATGTGGCTATGCTATGATAGAAATGGAGGCACTCATATAATGTAGTTAATTCAAGTTGTATAATGTAGGTGTCAATCATCATTGGGTGCATTCAGGTTGTCTCAAGTTTAATAGGTTAGGATGTAATTATAGCATGATCGAAGAGTGATTACCTCTTGCTGCAATAAAGAGCCTATAACTCTAGTTGATATGCATAGTGGTTGTGTTATATCAATTATGTAGTGCATTCAAGCACAACCCATGTTTAATTGGCTATTCTAGAGAGTGATCAAGATTTTCTAAACCTTATGAATGTTACTTGACATATATTTGCATAATCTCAAATTCCTTCAGAGGCTTTTCAAGTATCAATGTATCCTATATAGGGTTTAGAATGATTTATTTTAATTAAAAAAATAAATAAATGATGTATTTCCCTATAATTGGATAATGTGGAGATCTCCTAAATTTTCCCTAGCACACTATCCTCTTTGGCACTGTATTCTTTACTCCAGCTACTAGGGTTTTTCATGTGACATCTTTAATATCTTCATGACCATGGCTTTTAAATAGATCTCAGTCTTTGCTTTAATCATTTTCATGGCAACCCTTGAGTTCCATAATCCACCTTCAATCTCTTCTAAGAATGTTGTCTTAAGCTAGACTGCATAGTATGCATATAAAGCAAGTCCTTCATACCTGCCATTGTTCCAAACCACCACTCACTGCCTTGCTTAAAATGTTGCCTCCATAAGCACAATAGCATGTTTTAAAATCATGGTTGCCAGTGATTGACCATTAAGGTCACCACTTTCATCATGAAGATACAATGAAATTTTTGTCTTCAAACTCAAGGCATTATGCAAGTTAACAATGTGAATTGTTTGTTGTGTACGATTTGATTTTCTTGCACATTTATCGCTTTGCTAACTTCCTTTAAGACTGGGTATTGCACCCTAGCTGCAATCTCAAACAACTCACTCACTATCACTTGAAGATTCCTTTCATGAGCATCCTTCTATAAAATCAAACTATGCCCTATAAACTTCTTACTTACTACAAGGGACTCATTGTTTCATGGTATTGTAGTTCTTAAGATCCTTCAACCTTATTGACACTACTTCACAGTCCACAAGGTATTATTCACTATTCTCCCATCTTTGATGAGTCTCAAAACACTGCTCAAACATGCAATCCACTACCTCCATTATACATTAATAGCTAAGAAGAAACATTGAACCTATGATTACCACTGTTACTTCATTTGGACAGTCATTCCCTGATTGCATTTTCCTTGTCTAACACTACCAAAAGCATTTGAAAAACCCTTAAGGTCAGCAAGGGGGTAAGGAAACTCACTGTTAAAATCTCCACTTTACTATGCAAGGTTTGAGCTTTATTATCTTGTCACTACTCAGCCTCTTTTTGACTATCACATCTCAAGTGACTATCATTCTTCTTACTGTAGATTGCATTTACAAATGTCACTAAGCTACATAGTGTGCTTGTTATTGGCTACAATCTTTAGATTGCAAGATTTTATTATTACCTACAATGTCTCAATCTTTCTGGTATTGCAACCTCACTAATCCACTATAGTTATTGTTTATATTTCTACGGAGGCCTAGGGTTTGTACCCTAATCATGCTCTTACCATTGCTTTTGTTGTTTTTTATTAGGGCTCTGTCAATGTTGAGGGCCCTAGGGATAAGCTCATCATAAGAAGTGACACATTTCATCTTTAACTAAAAGGATAAATCTATATTGACATTAGCAATGATGATTTCAATTTGTTGCTTCTTAGGAATGGGTCACTTGCTCTTACTAGCTCACTACCTCCATCATTGTAGGAAGTTTACGATTAAGTTCAATGTTCTGATTTTAGGAGTCTTAATGGTTGGAAATCATAGTAAAATCATAATTTAATAGGTTTTGGAATTAGCATTTTAAAGTTTTTTTTGGGGTCATTAACTTCAGACTATCTTCTCTTTTGCAGGGGTGGTTGCATGCCAAATTTTTTTGGTGTAAAATATCAGAATTATTAGATTATGTTACCTATCTATGAATAAAAATTATTGGAGTGTGAGTTTGATATTTTTTGAAGATCTAAATAGTCAAGCTTGGTAAAGAAAAATCATGTCAGATAATATTACTCTAGAACAAAATGAAGAGACAATTGATAGATTGTGGTCTAGATTGAAAAGAAAGGGTGATGAGAAATGTTATTGTCCTTGCAATAATTATAAGGGCTTAAAGACGAGACAACTTTTAATCACAACAGTTGAGAAACATTGTAGGCAGCATGGTCACATTGAAGGGGGGCATGATTATCGTCCATTGGTAAGTTGTTCATTATATGTGTTTATATTCAATTTAATTTGTAAATATTTATATCGTTTTAACATTTTATATATATATAATCACTTGATCATGATCATGGTTTATTTGTGTCTATCATTATTATAAAGGTGGGGTGTCCTAGGGAGATGATATGGATTATCACGACCCAAGAATGTGGTTTTGCAAGTGGATGAACATGGAGCTGTGAATATCAAAGATGAAGTTAATGATCCTATGGAAGAAGATGATCATGCTCCAGAAAACATAGTTGAAGATGATGGTATGAATACATTGATCCATGACACATTTAGTGGCAGAGCTGATCATGATGATCAAGATGACTTTGATGATGTTCATGATTTACATGTACTTGAGAAGGCATACGAGCCCCTTTATGAAGGCTCCCAAACAACTCTTCTCTCTGATGTATTGTTGCTATTGAACTTGAAGGTTATGAATGGTTTATCAAACATAGCAATCTCACGGATGTTAAGGTATGTCATATATGTCATATTTTTCATCTATTTTAATTGTTGTTAGTTCATCACTAGTAAATAAAGGATGAAATATGTACCATTAATATTCTTTATATGAACAAATTATTTTTTGTTGTAGATTGATTGGTGAATTTTTGTTACCACCATCAAATATTTTTCCTCGCTCATACCAAGATTTATGTGCCATTATGAAATATATCAGAATGGAGTATCAAGCAATAGATGCATGTCCCAATGATCATATTATATATCATAAACAATAGGAATTTGCAATAGAATGCCCAGAATGTCATATCAATAGATATCGAACAAATCAACTAACAAAAAAGGTGCCTCGCAAGGTTATTATTATATTCCCACTATTCCACGTATGCAACGATTATTTAGGTGAAAAAGCTTAGCGCAATTTATGGATTACCATGCACATAATAGAAGTGGAGATGACATTCTTTGAATGCCTGCGAATGGTTCTGCATTTAGGAACATGGAGGAAAAATGGCCACACTTTAAAGAAAAACCTCGTAATCTCAGGCTTTCATTGGGAGTGGATGGTGTCAATCCATTTGGAGAGCTGAGATCTATTTACTTAGTGTGGCCTATTTCTGTTATCAACAATAACATTCCTCCATGGATGTCAATAAAGAGGGAGCACATAATATTGTCAATGATTGTTCCAGGTATTTGTTTGCATCAATTTTCTTTAACGTAGTAGCATCTCATTTGTCTTATTTGTTGCATAATGACTTATATTTTTTTCATTCAATAGTCATGTACATTAATTTATATATATTGCAGTAAAATGGTTATAATAATTATGTAATGTTTATGTTCATCCAACTAGGTGAGTACCAAGTTAAAGATATGAATGTATATATCGAGTCTCTTATCGACGAGTTACTAAAGTTATGGAATGGTGTCACTATGTATGACGTCTCTAGACCAATAGGACAAAGCCAATTTCAATTCCATGCAATACTTGTATGGACAATTCATGATGCCCTAGGGCTAACACATTTTTGTGGTATGTTATAACGTTCGACTACACTTTAACAATATTTAATTTGATGAAGTAGATATCATGCATGTTTTTAAAATAATCTATTCATAATATATAATTAAAAAAATTGACATATTTAATCCAATTATATATGATCTTGTAGGTCTTCAAACAAAGGGAAAATTTGCATGTCCAATTTGTGGTCAAAAGATGAAATCTCGTCGTTCAATAAGTTTAGGAAATTAGGTTTTTGATGAGTATAGGCACTTCCTCCATAAAAATCATAAGTATCGAACTACTGAAAAACATATTTTCAATAGGAAAGAAGAGACTAGATCAAAACCACGAAGAATGACACCTTGCCCATGGAAGTTGGAATATAATAGAATTAATCGTCAAGGTTATACATCGGATCAAATTGTTTATCTATCATATATGATATGTTTTGAATTTATATTTTTAATTATATTGTGTTGTGTTTACTCATATTGTAATTGACAATGATTGTCGTTGTTAATTTGTTTAACTTATATGCTTCATGAAGGTCATCAAGGCATTAATGGTCGGCTTCCACAAGGACTGATAAATTATCCTAAAAAATTTAGTAGGTTACCCTACTATGAGCAACTACAAATTGTGCATTTTTTTGATACAATGCATATTGGAAAGAATATAACAAAAACGTTATGAAAAATATTGGATGGAAGGCATGACAAAGAAAAAATTGTCAAAATTTGTAGTGGCATTCAGGAAGCCAATCATGTAATGAAAAATGTCATTCAATTAAATAGTGATAGAGACCAAATTAATATAAGTGCCCTTCCTTGGTTATTAACAGAGTAGCAAAGCAATGCTATAAAAGAATTCATACGAAAAATTTGATTTCCCATAGGATTTGTTGCGAACATAAACAATATAATAACAAAGAAAGGTGAATTTGGGTCAGGGATGAAAACGCATGATTGACATACCTTCATTAATGTAATTATTTTGGTATATTATATACACTTGTATAATGTATGTACTTTTCAGTGTATTGTGTTTACTACTTTTGGAAAAATAATGAAAAAATTATTTTATAATTGTTGTAGTACGTTCTACCTCTATCTCTCCCAGACAACTTTGAAAACAATGTCAAGCAAGTTATATATAATCTTGGAAAATACATGAGGTAAGTAGGAAGATTTGTTCAATTCGTTGTATACATCTTATAATTGCCATTTGTTTTACTTGTTATGTAATATACTGCATATTTTTGTTAAATCTCGTTAATATATTTTAGAATCATGATAGGTAGGACAATACAGAATCCATGAAGATACTGAATTAGGCGAAAATTATAGTAATGTAGGAAATGAAAGGTAATACCACGCTGCAACATTTTCAATGCCTAAAGAACACTACCTCATACACCAAGTTGAGGAGATTGAATTGTGTGGATACGTACACACAAAGGTCGAAATGTGGATGGTTGAGAGGCACTTGGGAAATTTTTGAAGGCTTTGGTTAGACAAAGAGCACATCACAGAGGTTCTATGGTGGAGAGAGGATATATGGTATACTAGACCATGGTATACATTAGTGAATATCTTCTTAAGTTTGCAGCAAAGATTCATGTAGATCGTATTTGGGATCCCAACTCCATTAACAAATTCGAAGGGGAGTACCTGATGGGGAAAGGTAGATTGAGGAAAGTGAGAGGTAATTATAAGATGGTCATGGAGATTAATTGGAATACATTTTACATATGGTTTTATGTATATTGTATTTATTTAATTTTTAAACTTCAATATACATCAATTATAAATTAAGGTCGTATACTATAGTATTTAACTAATTGCTCGTGGATTTGTGAATTTACAAATTTTTATATAGTTAATTAGAAGTGGGATGCACTACATTTGTACGTCGCCAACAATCTTGATTGGATGACGGTATGGATTGAATGATGTCAACAATATGGACGGGCATTAACATGGGAAGGTGTGGCTTCATTGGTTAAAGAAGCTCATCGTAATGGAGATTCCAATGTTACACAAAGGGAAATTGTTTTAGCATTGTTTTAGCATATGGTTTAAGTGATAAAAAGGTACGTATAAATATATTAATCACCCATATTATTTAATTATTTTCAAGTAAATTAATGTATATATATGTTGAGATTGTTTTCTTTGCATACATTTGGCCAAGAATAAATATGTTTATCAACTAATGATATTTCAATAATTTTTACATGTTTGACATATTGCAGGTGAAACACCACAAGGCTATGTGGTGCAATGGTTGTAAATTTTGAATCAAAATGTTGGATGACATGAAAAAAACTTGTGATTCTGGTATAGCTACTTGATCTTCGAGGGTGACTAATGTTTCATCTAGAAGTGACATACATCAGGAAGTCTCAAAATCGATACTATGGTATTTTGGATGATATACTTGAGTGTGACTTTAAATCCTTCAGATTAATTATGTTTGTCGTCCTATGGTACAGACTACGATTGAATGAAAATGATCCTGAGAGAACTATTATTGAACATGATAATAGATTTACCATGGTTAATACAAAGTTGATCGAGCAAGCTGGAAATGAGCCCTATGTTCTTCAAAGCCAATGTGAGCAGGTATTTTACTTAGAGGTTCCAGGTAAACCAGGTTGGTCATTTGTTGTTAGACATGATCCAAGAGCTGATAAAAGAGTATAATGTAGTGGAAGAATCACAGAAGAACTAGAAGATGATGTAGATGATGATCCGAGGATCAGGTTAGTTGATGATGTCCACTGGCCGAAATGTCGAAGAAGGGAGGAACTAGATCATGATGATGTAGGGTGCGTTCATGAAGATGATATTGTGGATGATATTATAAAGCTGATATAGATGATGATGATGATGATATGACCAATCCCTTACAATGTCGAATCTGGATTGGATGATATGAATAAAGAGTTGGATGAAGAAGAAGAGATCAATGACATTGAAATGTATAGAGTTATGTGATTATATTATCTATTTGATATTAATTTCTTGATAGAATTATATTTGACTTATGTGGTTACATAATTAATTCATGATGTTTTTAATTTTTATGCCATTACATAATTAATTTAATGATGTACTTTTTAATGTTTGAAAGGTCAAAAAATTAAAACATTTCAATAGTGATGTTAACAACCTTGAAATTAATGTGTTTTATGTTTCATGTGATCATAAAAGATTAAAAAGTTAGTTGTAGAGGTGGTTGTTCAATGGTTGACGTGTATGTTGGTTCTTTTTACAATGTAACCAGGTTTGTCTTCTAATCTACCTATGAAATTTCTAATTCCAATCGAAGGTAGCTAGAAGGACCTGGACCAACTAATGAGGACTTTAAAAGCCTCCTACACTTTGGGCTCTGCAAGACCCGAGAGGGTGATCCCTTAATGTGTTTACAACCTCTACACCATTATTATAAACAACATTAACAATAGCAGATGATCTCACTTAATAGCTCAACACGATAAGATAATATCAACTAGAATTGGTTGTTCATAGACAATATCAACTATCTGGAGCGTGAGATAACTAAACACAATCCATTGCATAAGATATTCAATGATTTGCAATTTGTAGAAAGCTTTAGGCAAAGACAGACAAATACTAAACTACACTAATAATTACAACTTAGATCAGTACCATATATCCATTGCAAGAGTCAAATTCATAAGCATCTAGAGGTTTATAATAGATTTAATACATCACATATAAGATCCTTGATAATATTGCATTACAATTTCATCAGTACGCATTCTAACCTAGGACTACTTATCAAATCCTTATACATCACATATCCGAATATAATCCCATTCAAACATTTTGATTAATTCTTTGAATTAAATCTAAAATAGAATCATACACACCACAATAGTGAGACGGATAAAACAACCCTTAGTTATTTCATTCAAAGTTCAGATATGCATGTATAATGGAGAGACATGAGCTCAAATTTTTATTTCAACTCAAATGCTAGTACTATTATACAACATTAAATCTCTATGAACTCAAAACCTATTATAGAATGACTCAAAACCTAAATTTCATTTATCCAAAACCATTGGACTTTACAATTCGCTATGCAACTTCACCTAGACTTGACAAAAAATACTTAACTTGCTAACCCATACTTCTGGCCTTGAAATCCTTTTTATAGAAAATGAAGGAGCAAACAAGCACCGGGCCACAAAGTACACCTGTCACTAGTCAATTGGAGCACCTGGTGATATTCCAAAATTTGTTACAACAACCACCACCTTGAAAAATATTCTTGTTCATCATATCAGCTGAGGAACGTTGATGCAAAAAACCACAAGAAAACTGCACCGAGAAAGCCGTCAACACAAAAATGGAACCATTGCAACCACAACATCTGATCTGCCACCTGTTAGTAGTTCACTCCTTTTACTCCTCCTCAGTCAAATATTTAGTTACCCAATTCTGGTACTAATCATCAGTCGGCCAGTCAAAATTAATTACCTCATCCACCTTGGTATTATAAGGTGTGTATTTTATCGCTACCTAATTCACATCCCTTTCAAAAGATTCCAAAAATGAGCTGGTACTAATGATTTTGTCCACACAACTCACCAACAAATCATAGTATGAGTCATCACAAATTGAATTGATTTGATCATTGATGGCCTCACTTGCTTGAGCCTGCCATTGTTGAAATGACCTGATTTTCCCCTGCTCATCAATTATATCAGGTAACAATGTGTTACCCCAATCATTAAAATTTTTCACTAGCTCCCTAATCTTCCTACTCAAGTCATCTGGTAAGGTCTTAAAACATTGCAATGATTTTACTAACACATGAGTAGGCTTTAATGATTGGGGCCTATTATTTATATCAAACCTTGAAGCCTTATATACGATATCCAGATCACTGGCCCTAGGGATCCAATTTTCAATTATTGGTATCACTACTTCCTAATCCCTATCAATATTCTTTATTGCTGCTAACAACAAAGAATATAAAGAATGTATAGATAGAAATTTGCTATCAACCTTTTCATTTAAATGCCTCAAAATAGTAGTAAAAATTTTCTTTTGCTTTAAGAGAGATCCCTCCTCACTTTTGTTTAATGATGCTGCAATTTATCAATTTTTTGCAAGAGATGCTTCTTTGTAGGATCAACAGAGAACTCTATTTCTTCTTCAAATTCCTTTAAAGAAAGGGTGAGGACATGATTCTAACTGGGAGATCCTGGTGTGGAAACAATTGGAGAAGAAAGAGGCACTGACCCTACTGTGGAAGGTAATGTACTGGTTCTTGGAGCACTTGATGTCTCCCCAATCTGCTTATACCTAAACCTCTCCACTCCAGTTTGCAAGTCAACATTTTTCTATTGCATCTTGTTGTACTCCTCAATCAAAAGGTTATATTTTTCCATTAAGCTCTTCCTTTCAGCTTCCTCCCTTTCAATAGTATTTTGGGCCAATTTGGCCACATTCACAATCAAATTAGTGGCCTCAGTGGTTGAGGTCTCTGAAGCTCTCTTTATTATCAACCCTCCCTTGAAATTTGGATTAATATCAGAAACATCTGGTTTTCTCCCTTGTGGGGCCAATGCCCAAATTGCTAGAGTTTCATATTTCTCACTGAAATAAGAGTTTTGTAATGCTACCTTGACCTCTTCTCCAGAGTCTTGAAAGGGATTCTTAGACTTCATAATAGCATTAAAGGCTACTGCATCTACAATGTCCCATTTAGGTAGAATTAATACACCAGCTTGACTCACCAGTTTTCTTCCTTCTTTAGGAGTGATGTTCTTGAATTCTTCCATTAATTTAGCTTTTACCTCCTCATCATTCTCCTGGTTTGACCTGTCAGGCCTTAGTTCTCTTCTCTACCTACATTTATCTTGATACTCTTCAAACTTCATCCTCCATACCAATTTCAAGAATACAAGAGTTTTTACAAATGTATTTTCATCTAGAAACTCCTTGCATGCCTCCATTCTTGCATCTTGTACACTTTTCCCTTTCATATCTAAATCAAATAAAACTAATTCAGCTGGCCTAGGAGGGGAAGGCATACCAAATTCCATGTCTTGATCAGTAACAATAATCTCATCCATCAGATCCTCCTATGGTTGATCAATTCTTTGCCTCTTAGGGCTTGGCTCAGATGGTGGTGATGAAGGATTGTCTTCTGGTGATGATTCTAAATCAATAATTTTGATTGCCCCAGGCACTTTGAATTTTGGACTTGGTTGTGGAGGCACTTTCATAATCTATTTTTCTTTTCTATCCACTTCTTCTTCATCACTGCTACTATCCTTTTTCCTCCTGTAAATGGGCCACCTTTTTGGAGGCTGGTATGTTGGCCTTGTTTCAATTGGTATGGCACCTTGCTCTTGTACACCCAGACTTATTCTAAATTTACCTTTTTTGTCCTCAATGTGCCCATAATTTCCTTGAAGTTTCCCATCAGAAAATCAATTTTCTTATGGTGGGGACTGAACTCCAACAGTGGATCATATTTTAGATCCATTTTGTGCACATCTAGTAGCTTACCATAAGCTATCCATTTCTCCTTGTTCAACTCCTATCTATTGAAATCAAATTCATTTCTAATCAATTCTTCAGGGAAATTGAACTCATGCACAAATTTTCTAGCTTTTATTTTTTGTCTGAAAAGAGCAAAGAAACCCTCAGGATCATGCTGCCGCTTTGGTCCACACCTCAAATGGTAACCATTAAAGAAATTATCAAAATGCATCCAACCTCCCTTTGAAAATACAAAATTAGACACCACTATATATTTTGGGAAAAATGTTCCCTTACCCCTTCTAGTGAGGTTGTCCTCATGAATACAACCTATCCGCCACATAACTTTTGCAAATCCCACTCTTGGTGGCACATTGTATGGAAGTATATGAGGGGCTCCCTGAAAACCATATACTCTCAAGACAGTGTTGATTGGGTATGGGATAATGTCACCCCAGTTATGGTAAGCCTTTGATTTTGGGTTCCTTTCCTTTGGCTTGAGGAAATCATGTAATTCCTTAGGGATCCTAGGTATATTCACCATTAATCTATCCCTTAATATGGAAGCAAAACAATTATAAAATTGCACATAACTAGTGCTTTCCTTATTACAAGATAAATCTATATCCCATATCTTTACTGGCAATCTTTCTACATCAACTGATTGCCTTAATTTCATCCTCTTAGAGAAAAATTCAACATTCTTAAACAAAAACATATGCATTAGCATAGAATACCAAAAGAATTAAGTGTTGGTATCATTTTTTTGCAGCTTTGACAACCCTTCATGCATCCTCTTAGCCAAGAAAGAAGCGAAGTCATAGGTCATAGAGAAGTTAGGGTGTTGTATTTGCACCCCCATGAACATATAAGCAATGGGCATTATTGTACTAGGATTAAAACCCAAAATATGACATAAAGAATAGAAAGTGGCAAGGAAATGGTTTGCAAAATAATTTAATTTGAAAGGTTCCTGGTCACTGGGGCTGATATAAAATTTTGAACCTCCTGACCTAGCCAGATGAGGTGGAAGCAACCTTGCTCTAAAAAAAGATTTCAGCTTTGCATACTCCTGCTTCATTTCCTCAAGGTTGATAGGAACCAAGTCTTCGCTCAGTTTAGTCAAGTCAAAAATATGTTGGACCTCTTCTCTATTAATGCTCAATAAAACCTTTCCATCATTGTCCCTGATTATCTGTGTAACAGGGTCATATCTTGTAGCCACTGCCCTAAGCAGGTCTACATCAGGGAATACATTTGGTACCACCAACTTCCCCATATCATACATCCATCCATTTGAAAAAGGGTTGGGCAAATTCCTCTGTCCGTACCACAATTTGAACAATTCCAAGCTAGTGAGGGGAACCCTAGCATCAACAATATTGGAGAAATTATACACTAACCCTTCCCCCAGGATTTTCCCTCGCATTAGGACCAATCCCTTCCTCCTATCATTCGTTGACAAGGGAAATTGATCCAGGAAATCATCATACAGGTTTCATTTCAAATATTCAGTCTGGCCAAAATGTTGCTTGGGTGGTGCCATCTCGGACAAACTAGGGCTTCTTTACAACATTATAATTCAGATAACTAGGACTATCCAGAGATAGAAAATTACAGGAGAAAACACTATAATTTCTCACAACTATAATTAAACTATAGCCCTAACTCATTCATCAACAAGCTCACAACACATCCAGCTAATCCTTTCCCAAATTAAAATGCAAAATGACTGGGAAGCACAGAAAATAAACTCACGGCTCTATTCGCAGAACTCCCAAATTCTAGCTGTAGGAACTCGCAATTCTACCTTTGGCTCTGAAACTACTTCACGAAATAGTTGAATCCTTTGTGATATAGACCAAGCAGGAAAATTGATTTTATTGTTGATCAACTCACGCTAGCAAGTGTGTCATCCACCATTAAAGCTCAATTTTGCACAGCACAAATGACTCCAACCATATTTGATGCAGATTTAAATTCGAGCCATCGATTCTTCAGCTTGATCAAACCATCAATGACCACCTTCAAAACAAGCTAACATAATTAGCAACACGGTGATAAGGGGCCCACCTTACCATACACTATGAAGGAAGTCCACATGGCAGTTACCCATGATATCACAATCCTAAAAATTGTGATCGCGCGATGGCGGACAACCATTGATCCCAAGCATCAATGATCTTGTTACTTTAACACAGTTGCCAGCCATGTCATTAACCCTCAAGCAGCTTTTCCAGTGAGATTATAACATATCCGTCGATTTAGAACATGTGTGTCTTGAGAACACTTTAGTCATCTACCCCATAATACATTTAAAGTCAGCTAATATTTCCTTTACTCTTTAGGCTTCATCGGATGAGACACGTGGCGCTTGCCTGTGATTTTGAAATCAACCCAAGCGCCATTACGGGATGGCGGGGAAAGACTCATATCAAATGGTAGTTGGTCAGCAATAGCGCAAATTTGATCCCCTGGATAGGACACGTGGCGCTGGCCCATGATTTCGCGATCCTTCAATTCCTGATCATGGGATGGCAAGCACCGTTGATATCTGTAGGAAATAGATCAATGGTAGCACTAAATCAACCCTTGCAAAATAAAACATTCATTAAAAAGAGAAGTGGGCATTACTAGGTGGACGAAAAATGACAACACAAGTTGTCTTTTAAAAGATGAAACATGGGGCCAATCGAGACTTAGGAAATAAAACCCTGTGGACGAAATAAAGTATTAAAATCAAAGTTGGGTTTTAATTTTAATTCGGTGATGTAAGACTAAGCCATTAACCCCAATGGTCATGTCGTCGACGGCTTAGCCAAATCCTTTCATTAAATACTAACCATGCAATGTGTAGGTTTTTCAGATTCAAAGATATGGGAGAAGATCTTGATCGTACCCCACCAACTGATAGACCTAAGGTGTCATCTTGTTATTTGGCGCGAGGTCAGCAAAAGGAAGATGTGTGTCCTATATGGAATGTGGGGCCCAATCTCTACTATTGAGCTCATAACCCATGGTTTTAGATCGACAACCAAGATCAAAAGCTAATGTAAATCTCTATTGTTCCCTACTAACTTGCAGGAGGAAGATGAAGGTTGGTTAAAATTCGCGAGGTGAACGAGATTGCGATGCGTAGCTCTAGCCATTCAGTTTGTAAAGTGCATAGGACCTACTGACAAGGTAGTTGGTTTTCGAGATGGATTAATGTTATTGGTCATGAGGAATGTGAACGATGCTTCGTTGGATGTCAAACCGAGTTAGCCCGAGATAAACCGTTTGATCTTCCAACTCTTTAGGAGATCAGCAGGTAGTATTCAAAGTTGGAAAACAACACATGGTGGTCGTTTTATCATACAACTGGTGAAGTATTAATGAATTATTTCTTTCTTGTGTAGTCACGTCGATCTCAATCTGTGTGAAGATGTTGTTGTTGGCAATCATGAAGGGTGATCTTTGGATTCTCATGCAGCTCTAGTTAAACGGTGACAATACATACACCGCCAAATTTCCATGTTTGCACATGCATTTTTACTAAGCATTGATGAAGGTTGCCATTACCTTGCACAATAAATACAAGAGGAATTAATTGCTAATAGTGTTATTCTTGTAGCAGTTAGAGCACTTTGTGGGCTGATTCTAATCAAGTTTGAGTGCTTGTATGTGAAGAGAAAATGAGTAAGTCAGTAAGGAGGTCTATTCGTTTGAGCTCACAAAAGCTCGGTCCTACTATTCAGGAAGGTGCTTTGGTTGACAAGCCCAAGCTTGTGCCCACTAGATATAGTAGAAGGTTGCAATTTTAGGACATTGCTGCTCAATTGGTAGATGACAAAGGCAAGCAGTCAGTGTGCTCTATTACTAGTGTCGATAGGAAAATAAGGTATGGGCATGGCTCCTCTGGATGCCAACACTTGCCCATTGACCTTACGAGCAACACTTCTAATGATGTAACCGAGACCGACTCTGACTACTATCGGTATTTACCTCACTTTAATCATGGTCTGCCCTCTAATGAGGAAGTGATATATGTGGTGTCATTGGCTGTTAAAACCCCAAGTGGATGGACTAGAACCATATTGGGCACAAGAAAGAAGAGGAGGCTGAGGGTCTACCGTATTGGGCAACAACTAGAAGCGGGCGTGTATACCAGGGTCTGAGTGTTGGTAAGGGTAGGGTGGCGGGTAAATAAGAAGTTGTTGTGGTGCCTTCGTGGTAATTTGGTTGCCTAGTTTTTTTGCATGGATAGTGACAAGGGGATTTTGATGAAAATTGTGTTCCCTTTTCTTTTAGCTTTCCCAATTCATGTGCCACTATGTTTTACAGATTCAACGTGTGGGAAGTTTTGAAATGAAAGTCAAATGCAATGGAGATTCTGTTCAAATGAAAATTTGTGGTAAAATTACATTTGAGCCCAAAACTTGTTGCTCCCTTGTCATAGAAAAGGGAATTCAAGGCTCATTTGTATGGAGAGAATTGATGAAAGCTCTAGCTAGGTTTTGAGTTGAATATATGGGTAGAAAGATATATGTCCTCTGATGAGGAAGTGATATCTGTGGTGCCATTAGTTGTTAAAACCCCAAGCAGACGGAATAGAATAGATAGCCTATTTTGAGTTTTGGATGAATATATGCAAATTATCTTAAATTGTATGCAGATATGACTTATAAGCATGAATAAATGTACAATTATAATATATTTTCTCTCCTTATGTGGATTTGAGTGAATTTTGAATGAAATGTTAATGATGTTGTCATTCTTCTTTTGAGAATTTGTTCAATTGTGTGTCTATGTTTTTGCTTTGAGTCAAGAAAATAAATTAAATGCTTAAATGGAGTCATAAGTTTACAATTATTTACAAAGGATTTGATAATTAGTAATATATCAGAGAATTGAGCTCCATAATGCAAGGTATTATATTAGTCCATTCTATTAAATTCTTGGGTCATTTCTGCTAACGGTAAATGGGTAACTAAATATTTAATTGACGAAGAATAAAAGAATAATATGTAAATGGGTCACTCACTCACTCCCTCTATCTCTCTCCCCTTAACCCTAAACCCTTAACCCTTCAACTCTAAACCCTTAATATTAGGTGTGTATTAAAACATTATAAAAGTATAAATTTTTGGAGTTCTATTAGGAATTGAATGATAAATGACGATGAATGGGAAAATCTAAGGCACTTTAATATTTTCAACTAAAAAGTTAGAGTTCAATTAGGATTAGTGTTCACTTAGGGTTAGGTTTAGGGTTCAAGTAATGTTCAATTTGGGTTAGGATTGAGGATGAGGTTGGGGTTTAATTAGGGTTATGAATTCAATAAGAGTTCAAATAGGGTCAAGGTTAAGGTTAGGGTTGGGGTTAAGGTTCAATTCAGGATAAGAATTAGTGTTAGGGTTAGGATTAGAGTTCAACTGTAGTTCGAAGTTAGGGTTATGGTACAATTAGAACTAGTGTTCAATAAATGTTCAATTAGGGTTAATACTTAATTAAGGTTAGTTTTAAGTTCAATTAGGGTTTGGGTTAGGTTTGGGATTATGAATCAAGTAGGTTTGGGTTAGGGTTTGATTAGAGTTAGGTTTAGGGTTTAGTTAGGGTTAGGGTTAGGGTTAGGGGTAGAATTCAATTATGCTTAGTGGTCAATTACAATTAGATTTAGTGTTCAATTAGGGTAAGGGTTAGAGTCCAAATAGGGTTAGGGTTTAACTAGGGTTAGGATTAGAATAGAATAAAGTTTTGTGTTTAATTATGATATCTAGAATTTAGTATAATTTTAGAAAATGAAATGATTTGGACACAAAAATAATAATAGAAAAGTTGATTTTATATAGATCTTTTTCTTAATTTATTCTAAAATTCTAATTAATAATTTTTTAATTAATATAAAATGAATATTTAATTTAATTTAATTTAATTGTATTAGATAATTAGTAAAACTAAATAGATAATAAATATTTTATGGATTTTAAAAATTAGATTTTAGTTTAATTTTATTTGTAATGTCAAATATTAAAATTTTAGATTAAAATACTTAATTGATTTTAAAATATTTATAATTAATGTTCAATTTATAAACTAATATTAAGACATTAATAAATATAACCTGTGGCATAATGCATTAAAGATGCATCAAATTATTTATCATTCCTTCGGCTTCACCGGATGAGACACGTGGCACCCTCCCGTGATATCACAATCAATAAAGAACTCACAACTTTTGATCACATGACGGCGGGAAACCATTGATCTCAACCATCAGCAATCCTGTTCATTCAACATAGTCGCTAGCCTTGTTATTAACCATCGAGCACCTTTCTACTAGGATTATAACATCTCTGTTGATTTAAAACACGTGCATCTTATAACTGCTTTAGTAACCAACAACATAATGTATTAAAGACCCATCAAAGTATTTATCATTCCTTCGGCTTCACCGGATGAGACACGTGGCGCTCGCCCGTGATATCGCGATCAACTAGTGGGGTCATACCAGGATGGCGAGGAACGACTGAGATCACACGATGATTGATCTACTGGGCCCTCTCCCCTAAAGGAATAAGGGGACATCACTAGGTCGACTACAAACAATGACATAAGTTTTTTTAACGAGGGAACATTGGACCAACAAAAGACTTAGGAAAAATAAAGTCAAGCGAAGGAAGTAAAACAATAAAACAAAAGGGGCCCAGCCTAGATGTACAAAGTGATGGGGCTTAAGTCATTTTAAAGCCTTCCCAAACAGTAACAACCAAATAGATCCCATCCAAGGTGTAAGATGAACATTAGGGTTTTACATGAAGATGAAGGTAAAACACCATCCTTAGGCTTTTCCCAAACACCATAGATGACTAGAGACACAAGGTAGGATAAAATAGAACACAAAGAACAAAAATTTGAAGTTCCATCACTACCCATAACCCTAAACCCTAAACCATTAACCCTTAACTCTTAAACCCCAAACCCTTAAACCCTCTACCCTCTCTCTCTCAAGTCTCTCCCTCCTATCCCCTCTCCCCCTGATGAGAGCGCAACCTGAGACTTAGAAAATAACCCACAAATAAGAGAATAATTTTATTATTCAGAAAATGGAGCTTCTTACATGCAAAGGATCTCAAATCCTCAAGTTCTACAACACATGCAAGTTACAGCTCTGGAATCACCCTTCATAATATGCGAGCTTGTCCCCAAAAAGTTACCCAAAAATTAGAAACCATAAATAGAGCTCCTCTTTAGTTTGGAGCCAAAACAACATTCAAATTTGAGTTTAGGCGGTTTGGCGCTGAAAAATTACAACTTGAAGTTCAAATTTCAAAAGAACATTTGCAATTGTATCTTCTAGAAAGTGCGCCAACTTCCTGGGGCCATAACTTTTGATCCGGGACTCCAATTCGTGAACCGTTTGAACTGTTGGAAAGGTCTCGAAGTCAATAACGCACTTGAAATCAACTACACCAATTTCAGAAAGTTTTGAGGCTGATACGGGAACTCTAAGTGCCTCAAATCTAACTCGAAAGATTTTTAGGTGCAAATTTGTGAAACTAAAACTGCAATATCTTTCAACCCAGGAATAGAAAATAAAAACTGTAAATTGGGAATTTCATTATGACGAAAAGGGTATCCAAAAATATAAAAACATCTAAAAATCAAGAAACTTGAAATTTAACTATTTTTGGGTGATGCAAGATTGCCCTTACACCACTGGATGCTCCTGCATCACCCCCTCTCTCTCTCTCTCCCTCCATCTCTCTCCCCTCTACCCTAAACTCTTAAACCCTAAACCCTTAACCCTTAAACTCTAAACCCTTAAACCCTCTACCCCTTATCTCTCTCCCACTCCCTCCCTCTTTCCCTCTCTCCCTCAAGTCTCACCCTCCTACCCCCTCTCCCTCTCTTAGGTCTCTCTCTCACTCACTCACTCAGTCTTATCTCCCTCCCCTCCACCCTTAACCCTTTACTCTCTATCTCTCTCCCGCCCAGTCTTATCTCCCTCCCATCCACCCTTAACCCTCTACCTTCTAGCATTTACCATTAACCCTCTACTCTTTATCTCTCCCACTCCCTCCCTCTCTCTCTCACTGGATCCCTCTATCTCTCTCCCCTCTACCCATAACCCTAAACCCTTAACCCTTAATCCTTAACCCTAAACCCTTAAACCCTCCACTCTCTACCCTTAACCCTGTCTCCCTCCTACTCCCTCTCCCTCTCTTAGGTGTCTCTCTCACTCAATCACTCCCTATACCTCTCTTCCCTCTACCCTAAACCCTAAACCCTTAAACCCTCTACCCTCTACCCTTTACCCTCCCTTCCTTTATCTCTCTCTCTCAAGTCTCTCCCTCCTAGCACCACTCCCTCTCTGAGGTCTTTCTCTCACTCATGAGCTCACTCAATCTCAAGTCTCTCCCTCCTATCCCTTCTCCCTCTCTTGAGTCTTTATGTCACTCACTCACTCCCTCTCTCTCTCTCCCTCCACCCTTAACCCTAAACCCTTAAACCATCTACCTTGTACCCTTAACCCTCCCTCCCTCACTCTCTCCCACTCCCTCCCTCTCTCTCTCTCAAGTATCTTCATATCCTGCCCCTCTCCCTCTCTTAGGTAGTCACTCTCTCACTCCTTGACTCCTCTATCTCTCTCCCTTAACCCTAAACCCTAAACTCTAAACTCTCTACCCTCTACCCTTAACCCTCCTTCCTTTATCTCTCTCTCTCAAGTCTCTCCCTCCTAGCACCCTCCCTCTCTGAGGTCTCTCTCTCTCTCAAGTATCTTCAATATCCTACCCCTCTCCCTCTCTTAGGTCTCTCTCTCAGCACTCCTCCTCTATCTCTCTCCCTTAACCCTAAACCCTAAATCCTTAACCCTTAAACCCTCTACCCTCTACCCTTAACCCTCCCTTCCTTTATCTCTTTCCCACTCCCTCCCTCTCTCTCTCTCTCAATTCTCTCCCTCCTACCCCCTCATCCCTAAACCCTAAACCCTTAAACCCTCTACCCTATTGGGACTTAAAATTTCATGTAAATTTCAGGTCCCCATATTGAAAAAGAGGATTTTAACACTCAAAAATTCAAGTGTAAAAGCAATCTCAATAGCACATTTTGAAAAATTATAATTTTGGATTTGTTTAATTTCAAGAAAAATCACTTTGCATACATGTTAATTTATCATATGTGAGTGTCTCTGCAAATGTTTAGCCTCATACGATCTGATTTGACAAAGTTTCGAAGCAACAAGTTGATGGGTTTTCTAGAAAATCTGTTGTCAGCATAGTGGAATCTGTTAAAATGGTCAACTTTGAGGGTGAATATTAAGAAAATGGATGATGATAATCACAAATAGATTGGTTCCTTCAATTATCTACACCAAAGTCTACCTCCATGCCAATTTTCAGGGTGTTTGGATGTCATTTGGTATTTTTTCAAAATCAAAATCAAATTTGTTTTACATAGTTTGACAAGCACAATTTTTCAAAAAATGCTGAATGGGCAACTTTGGGCATTAAAAGTTTTTAGTTTCGATCATTTTGTGCCAAATCATCTGGTAAACATGTTCCCCTATCATGGCTCAACATACTGGTGCATTTTCATGGCTTTTCAACATCATTTGATCAGTTTTAAAAAGCCATTTTGGAGGCTACCTGGCTCATTTTTCGTCACTGTGTAGCAAAGAAAAAGTTCATCGGCAAGACAGGTTTGAGGTCTTGCCGAATCTGCAAGACATATCTGAGGTCTTGTTGAATCGGCAAGACATGAATGAGTTTTCAAATGTCTTGGTGACTTCATATGTCTCGGCGACATCTGTAAGAGTTTTCAAATGTCTTGGTGACTTTATATGTCTCGGCGACATCTGCAAGAGTTTTTAAATGTCTTGGTGACTTCATGTGTCTTTGCGATATCTGCAAGACATGAATGATGTCTTGGCGATATAATCTTCCTACAACAATTTGAATCGGCAAGACTTTCTGATATCGATGTAAGATAAAATAATGCTTCCTAATGCTTTATGTCACCTAGATGTGAATATGTATGGTCATAATGCAAACAAAAAATTGAATAAAATATGCTTATGGTGGAAATCGATAATACTTTGAGGAAAAATAAATTTTATTCATTTTATCGAGGGGATTTAAAAGTGGAGAATTATTTTATTCACGAGAAGCATAAAGGGTAAAAGATTATGAAATATTTGCACTAGAAGGAAATATTTTTTACCAAAGGTGTAAGAGTGCTTTGGGAGGTAAAATATTTTTATGGAAGAATTAACTAATTAGGTAATTATTTTACCTAAAAAATATTTTCATGTGAAAGCATAAATAAATCAATTTGCATCAAGAGGAAAAAATGGGATAATTATTTTTACCCGAAGGACATATTGGAGATACATACCGGTAAAAAAGTAAAGTGAAGATTTCCAGCAAAGGAAAACTATTGAATTAATTTTCACAGGGGACAAAGATAATGGAGATTAAAATATTTTAATTTTCCAAAAGGGGCAATTAATTAAATATTTTAATTGCCGATAATAACTGAAGAGTTGCACCAGACGGATGTTGTGAAGAGTCACAACCCTAAAGAAACAATGTATATATGTACAATAAAATCATGTCATAAAAATAATATATTTAGGAGAAATAAGTAGGTTAGGTAGTTGGATAGGGTGAATTGTTGCCGAAATAAATATCATGCTACATATTGTAAAATCCTTTCAAATTATTTAATGGAGAAGAATGCATAAATTTGGTGAAATCCTTTCTTGGTGTTCAGTTGTTGTGATGAAATTATTTACATTTCTATCTGGTTGTCTCCAACTTGAGGTCTTTTAATCATTTAAATAAGTATATCAAGTATATCTCTGATTTATCGAAATGTATTCCCATTTTGTGTGAATTAATCAATTGGTGTCTACAAGTCAAATTTAAATTCTTTTGGATGAATCATAGTGATTTAAATATTTCTTTTGGATAATTGAAGAAGAACCTAGTAAGAAAATATTCCAACACAATTTATGCAAGTCATAAATTTAGTGAAGTTTTATGCCATTCATAGAACCTCATTCTCAAAGTGCCTAGCAACTAGAGTTAAGCCAAAAGGGGAAACACCAATTCCATTTTAGAACTTTATAAAATATTATTCAAACATTTAAATCTCACATTCCAGTAGGAGTAATCAGCAAGCTTTCATCTATTACACTTTGTGCCATCATAATAGATCCATCAATTCAATCAAGTACAAGTTAAGTCTGCTTTATCTATTTAGGTACACCTGCCTAGGTCTAGCAGCACCTAAAGAGTAGAAGGTCTAAATCATTTGGCCTTGTCTGTTACCCTAAAACGTACCAAGAGATTGGCAACCTCTTGAGGAATTTCACCTACATTTTTGAGATCTAACATACCCTCTACCCTTAACCCTCCCTTCCTTTATCTCTCTCTCAAGTCTCTCCCTCCTACCCCCTCATCCCTAAATGCTCAACCATAAACCCTTAAACCCTAAACCCTTAAACCTTCTATCCTCTACCCTCAACACTCTTCCCCTCTCCCTTCCCCCTCCTAATTCTCTCTCTCTCTCTACCTCTCCCCTTCTTCCTCTCTCCCCCTCTCCCTTCCCCCTCCTAACTCTTTCTCTATATATCTATCTCTCTCCCTTTCCCCCTCCCTCTCTCTCATTTTCCCTCTCCCTTTCCCCCTCTCTCTCTATCTTTGTCTCTCCCTTCCCCCTCCTAATTCTCTCTCTCCCCCTCTCTTTGTCTCTCGCTCTCTCTCTCTCTCTCTCTCTCTCTCTCTCTCTCTCTCTCTCTCTCTCTCTTCCTCTCTCTCTCCCCTCTCTATCCTATCCTCTCCTCTCTCTCTCTCTCTCTTGCCCACCCTCCACCTCCTAGTTGCTCTTGGGTATATGTGTGGAAAATCGAGTCGATTTATACCTCCAAAATATTACATTTTAAAATGTTTTTGAAATTAGATATTAGACCATGAATTGGATATCAAAACAAATCGGATATCCGATTTTTAGTACTTTGGATTGGGCATTGCTATGGAGCAATGTACTGATAGCCAACCCAAAAAGAAGTCAACTCGGGATTTTCGCGTTTTTTGGCGAGTTCAAAATGCTAGTTTTTTCATGTTGCCACTTTTTGGCCCATCATGATCTGCACATACCCAGGTCATCAGGTAGTTGTTATTGCTAAGGTGGATCACTCCTTTCTTTGAAGGCCATACACTTATGATTGGGTCAAGTGTTCTTTTCTTTAGAAAATTCCTATTGCCTTTTTGATAGGTTAATTATGATTTGATTAGATGGGTTATGAAGCACTTATTTCAAACAAATATCTTTATGAAAGAAGTATATTGGTATGAAATTAAACATGATTTGTATTCCAATGTAAAATCTACAAAGAATGGAAACAATTCTTTCAACACATAAACTATTATGTAGTAGTCAATTAAAATGAAAAAGCTTAGTCTATATTAGTTAGGATACACAACTAAGAAAATGATCTAAAGTTACTTATTTATCCTAGAGGAACTAAGTATATAGTATACAAAGAAAACCAACAAACCCACAACTACCCCTATTTTGAAGGAGTTTAGTTTTCTCCCCTTCCTAATCTCACTAATATTGTCTAATTATTTTAAAGAGAAGAAGGGTCATAACACAACTTTATTCAACCCAATAAATAGCTTGGTTAATGAAACTTGACAAAAGCAACAAAACAATTGCTACATTTGGAATTTCATGTTGAATGAAGAGTGGTGACAATAATCTACTTATAGTTTAATAAAACACTATTTTTATAAGAAGGCTTGACATTAGAAAGATAAGTGTTACTTATATTTTAATAAAACACTATTATAGTTTTACCAACATATACTATTGTATGCTTGTATGGCTTCTTAGTTAATATATGTGGAGAGAAAGAGAGCAGAGATAGAGATATATGGGAAGAAAGAGATGGAGATATATAAAGAGAAAGGAAGAGAGGGAGATAGAGAGTCATGGATAGAAGGGGATAGGGAGGAGAGATGGTGAGAAGAGGGGAGATAGAGAGGAGGGAGAGAAAGGATATAGATAGAAAGAGATAGAGAGAGGAGTGAGAGGGAGATAAAAAGAGAAATAGAGATATAGATATAGAGTAGGAGAGATGGAGGGAGATATGGAGTGAATGAGAGAGAAAGGGGGGAGAGGAAGAGATAGCTCAATAGATAGAGGGGGAAGAGGTGGGAGTGACATAGATAGTGGGAGATATAGAGATATAGAGAGTGATAGGGAGAGATATATCAATCACCCTCCCCATATCTCTATCCATTCATCCTTATCTCTTTATCTCTCTACCCCTCTCTATCTCTTTGTCTCCCTTTCTATTTGTATGCTTGTCATTATCTCCCTCTCTCTCTATATTTTCTTTGTCTCCTTAAGTGTGGAATTGGTACATTGAAGAGGTCTTAAAGGAGAATTATCATATCTTTAATCAAATGGCATACTACCTTGAGCATAACTCCCCAAGGAAACATGCCATCCTTGGATTGTTGACATGAAACAACCAATCAAAATTTAGTTTCTCTCTCTCATATTAATATATATTATATTAATTATATTTTATATTATATTAAAATATACTTATTATTAATTATTAATTATAATAATTTTATATGTATTTAATAATTTTGTAAAGAATATAATATATAATTATAATAAGTTGAATAATTATATTATTTATTATGTAAAATATAGCTAATATATACTTAACTATATTGTAGAATATTAAAACCTAGCTAAATAGCCACCAAAATTTTGAACTTAATTAACATACTGTAAAACCAAACGAAACTAGGTTGTAGCTCGTCAAATTGGAGAAGTGAAAGGTCAATACCAGCGCCGAGGAAGAGTTTGGAGTAGTGAAAAAAAGGTCAATGCCAACGCCGAGGAAGAGTTTGAAGTAGTGAAAACAAGGTCAATAACAACGTCGAGGAAGAGTTTGGAGTTAAAACAAGGTCAATACTAGTGCCGATGAAGAGTTTGGAGGAGTGAAAACAAGGACAATATCAGCGTCGAGGAAGATTTTGGAGGAGTGAAAACAAGTTCAATACCAGTGCCGAGGAAGAGTTTGGAGTTAAAACAAGGTCAATACCAACTCCGATGAAGAGTTTGGAGGAGTGAAAACAAGGTCAATATCAACACCGAGGAAGAGTTTGGAGGAGTGAAAATAAGGTCAATACCAATGTCGAGGACGAGGTTGAGGGCACTCAGGGAAAATTGGCAACCAAGGGGCAATGAGTACTATAAGTTTGTCACCCCCATTCTCTTTAACCTTCAATTTTAATGCCTAGTTTCCAAAGATCTTCTCGTACATTGGCACCCCCATTCTCGTAAAATGGTATAAGATAAGACAAAAAATAAAATAGCTTATACAAAAAATATCCACCTACAATCCCATTCAAGCATTTTAATTAATTCCTTGAATTAAACCTAAAACAGGAATCATACACACCACAACAGTGAGATGAACAAAACAACCCTTGATCATTTTATTCAAAATTCAGATATGCTTGTACAATGGAGAGACATGAGTTTGAATTAATCGTATCAATTCAAATTCTAGTACTATCATAAAACATCAAATCCCCATGAATTCAAAACCTACTACAGAATGACTCAAAACCTAAATTGCATTTTCCCTAAAACCATCAGACTTTACAATTTGCTCTGCAACTTCATCTATACTTGACCAAAAATATCTAACTTGCTAACCCGTACTTCTAGCCTTGAAATCCTTCTTATAGAAAAAAGAGGAGCAAACAAGCATCGGGCCATAAAGCACACATGTCACCAGCCAATTGGACCACCTTGTGATATTCCAAATTTTTTTTACAACTTTAATCTCCCCAAAGAATCTTCTTGTTCATCGTGCCCGCTGAGAATGGTTGATGCAACAACAAAAAAATTCAAGAATTCTATGCCTAGACTGTCACCAAAAAACAAAACTGGAATTTTTGTAACTGCAGCAGCTGATTTGTCAACTGTTAGTAGCCTACTCCTTTTCACTCTTCCTCAGTTAAATATACATTTACCCATTTCTGGTACTCTTCATCAGTTGGCCAATCAAAATTGGTCACCTCATTCACCTTGAAACTATAAGGTTTGTACTTAACTGCTACCTGATTTGCTTCTCTTTCAAAAGACTTCAACAATGAGTTGGTGTTGATGATTTTGTCCACACAACTCACCAACAAATCATAATCTGAGCTACCCTATTTTTTTAGGGTTTTGTAGTCCAAACATGATATAAAGGGGCTCTTACACTTTTTGTGATTACTGTAGCTTGTGTAAGAGACCCCATGGATACTGTTGTAATTGTAGGATGCATGAATAGGGCGTAGGATGAGAAATAAAGAAGGTATAGCTGATGTCCTCAATAGTTTTGTGAGGAAAAGCATGTGAAATGAGAGGTTCAAGCCTAGGTTTCAACAAAACATGTATGGGAGATATGATTTTATGAATTTTTATCCATGTGTAGACCTAATGGGTTGTTTCTGAACACTGAATATAAATGATATACATACACACACACACACACACACACACACACACATATATATATATATAATATATATATTATATATATATGTATGTATGTATATGTATTTTTAAATGTAAATGTAAATGCAATTATTGGATGCTCTCTTAGAACAATAAATGCAACATATCAATAAAGAAATCTATATCTATGTATATAAATGTGTATTTCTAAATGCAAGTGTAAATGCAAAGAGCATATGGTTTTGTAGTGTTATAGATACAACATATCCATAAATTAATTTAATTGAAATTCTAAAGTATTCAACACATATAATATGAAATTGATCAAACTATTAAACTACATGAGAAATAAATGAAAACAGTAAATGCATATATATGTGTAAAATAAATAAGAATAATGAAAATTATAAAAGAATACAAGGAAAGGTCTCCTCCCTTCTTGGTAGTGATAACCTCCTCCACACAACCCTAGCTAAGTTTTTAAATCATTCCAACCGTATAAGAGAAGACCCTACTATGTGTACCGGATACCATGGAGAAAGGCTAGTCTTTGGGCTCTTTCATCAATCATCCTACCTTAAAACATACCAAAAATCTCCTAGAAATTAGACATAGGAAGATTTAATATGACTTAAAAAAAATTTATTGCCAAAGCGTAAACTTATGATGACTTAACCAGGCCTAGCACACACTCTCTCCCCGTTAACCACTTAGACATATGAAAATTAAATGTAAATTTTCTACTATTTTTAGTCATGTAGGTGTCCAATAAACCACTTGGTGGTGTTTCCCTTCAAGTTTATTTACTTGAATGAAGAGAAAAATTCCTTTGATTACAATTAGAGAATACATTTGAGGCCTTGGTTGTGTAACTGGTGGACCATAGTCACATTTAACACTTGTTACAAAGTTTGGGAGTTAAAACGTTAAGTAGATTTGATTTGTGATGGACACATTTGGACGGTAGTAACAATAGCTTGCAATCTATCAAGACTTGATTACCTTATAACCTGTGAAATTCTAGTGATGAAATGATAGATTAATCATAATGTCACCTTGGGATCACATCACCATGAAAGAACTTCATCCAACATCCTTATGAGTGTAGGTACCACCAAATAGGTATTTTTCAGATCTATCTTCCTCGAGCAAGGGAAATTCAAGAAGAGAAGAGGAAAGCAGACATGTAGTATGTCTAAAAGAGGGAGATCAAATAGAGGTCAAAAGATTAGAAGAAAATTCCATAAACGCATGGAATTTTTTCTTGCTGAAGGGGGGTCATGTTCTTATAATGATGAGAGCATAGGCTGACGTTCGAGGTTCCCTTGAGGTACAAACATCTATGGAAACAATGGGTACCCAAGGAACTTCCTCCAATAAACATTGATTTTGTGTCAACGAGAGGATATATCGCATAGCACCATCGCTCATTACATGGTTTGGGCCTATTTTGCATGGACAGCATAAAGGTCTGTTATGAAAAGTTACTGAATTGATGAAGTATGTCGAACCCTATTACAGTTACAAAGATTGGATGCAACTGGTTCGATATACACAAAGTATGCGTAGGTATGCACTGTCAGCAAATTATATACAACTAAAAGATAAGGATCAAAATAAAGGAGTGGCTATGTACATTGATGGAAGGCCAAAAGCATCAGGGAATATTGTCGGGTTTATAAATAATACACAACCTAGGTCAACAAATAAGCAACCCAATTGCATATTCGAGGCGCGCGAGGAAACTGTGTATTCGTATGTGTGATAAAATCAATAATTGCAGGGGAAGAGTTGCTAATCAATTACAATTTGAATCACTTAGTTACAAGCATAGTTACTATGGGGGTGGTACGTACTATGTACCATTTTACCCAACCTCCAATTAATGACTCCAATAAACCATTTTATTCTTATGTTTTTTTTTTGTAAGTCTATTGGTTTCATTTTGGTAATGTATTTTTATATTTAATTTTTGTCACAGCATGACATTGATCGTACGGAGAACTCTCTAGCCCAGAGCACAGATCACGATATATCTTCAGGCACTTCTACCCGAAAATTTTACCTCATTGTAATTGTAAAAATTAGATATGAGCAAAATGTTTTATTATTATGTTTTTTTCATAAGTTTTTTGGGTTAATTTCGATAATGTTTTTAATATTCTTGTTGCATTTGAATGATCAAGGAAAGGCACCAGCAGTAGAGGAGAGCATCCATAGTGATTTTCAATCAATATTTTGTGATGATGACATCTCTTATAAAGCAAACCCTCTCGATACGATAAAGAAGGTAAAAAAAAATGCAATCAAGAAATAGTTAAATTGATGTTCATAGTGACTCAAATAGATGAGATAAAAGAGAAGGTTAAAACATTGAAAGAGAGATTACAAAACTTGCAAGTAAGTTGTCATGAGGTCTTTAATTATAACATAAGTTCATTCATGGTTTTATATTTTGTACTCTTTTATGTCATGAACTAAAATATGTGTTGTTTTTATAGGGTTATTTTCCTCCTCATGATGCTCCTAGCTATGATCAGGGTACTGCAAGTGCTGCCTGAGGAGTAGGGGTTGGTACAAGTGTCCATCTTGATCTTCCTATGCATACATCACATCATCTAACCCCATCATCTGTGCCTTTATTGTCGTCTAAAATGTTAGCAACACATACCATGCAGGCATCCGTTAATGCACCCTCTGGTAGCGAACACATTCTAGAACATGTGTTAGGACATGTACTTGGGGATGCAGAGGCCACTAGTACTGGTGATGTTTTAGCTGCATTTCTTGGATCTTCCCGTATTACTAGTATGGGAAAATTTCTAGTCACACTTGTGGTGATCGAGGATTTCGTTTCCATAAAGATAAAGAGGGTCCCAGGTACTTTAAATTTTTTTAATTATTATTATATATAACCCAATTGAAATTTACTTATTGATCGCTCTTTTTAGACTATTGATCCCATGATCATTTTGTAGAAAATGATGTTTTTTATAAACATCTAAGTGATATTACATTGGAGCTCTTCGAGCCCACCATACGTACATGGTGGAATGCCCAAAATCAAGATTTAAAAGATGAGCTCATTAACCGTTTAGTTGTGTTGTTCGATGATAAAACATTCAACCGAACCAAGGTCCTTTAGAAAGCTGGTACCTATCTAAAGTATGTGAGGGACCAATATAGGTCACATTTAGAGAAGAAAAAAAAGTACCAGCATCCCCCCATGATTCCAGAGAGGGAGTGGAAGGACCCGGTGTCGGATGGAAAGGAGAAGGCTGAAAAAAAAAAGGAAAGACACCACCAGGCCAATGAAGGTATGTGATACTATCAACAATGTAATTATATACTAATTACTCTTTCTTTTTACATAATCTAACTTATTTCAAACTTTTCATAGGCTGCCTGACACATCGAAGGAAACAAAGGAAAGACTAGAAAAACACGGGCAACACAAACTTGGCTCTGGTGGTTATATGAAGTTAGCCGCACGAATAGTAAGTATCAATAAATAAAATATAATATCCAAATAATAAATTGAAAACAATTTTGGTTTTATCACACCATAGAAGAAAAATTCATGATCTTATGCAAAAATGTAGGGCTCTGAATTCAACAGAGTTCCCATAGAAGATGACCTGAAAATTTCCTTCCAACAAGGCTATGGAGCCATGGCTGAATGCCTAAGAGTCTTGACTGAGCAAACACAACCTTCCACTACATCCAACATGTAGGTAAATAAACTCAATAAATTTTATTTAGAATTGAATACTTGTGCAATCCATAGCAGCATTAATCATTTAGGGAAAAATCGGCAAACCAAAAGTTCTGGATTTTTTGAAAAAATGGGGAAAAAATCAAGAAAAGATCGGGAAAAAATCGGATTTACAAAAAGACACAAAAAATTGAAGAAAAACAGTCATAAACTACTTTTTAAAAAAATTTAATGGAATTTCCATAGCATACAGACATTTAGAGTAAATAAAATACAGAGTTCAATCCACGAATTATAGAAAATAGATTTTTGTTGGTTATATTCATATTGTTGATTACATTGCACAAAACATAATACAATTGCATAAATATCAGATGTTGACAGTTGTCTATGCTACCAGATTTTTCATACATGTCTACCAAAGCATTTTATCAAACAATTCACGGCCTTGCTACTATGGCTAAAATCCTAAAACAATTGCTTTTGAACAAGTTATGGATGCTTGGAAAAAATCTATGAAAGCATAATAGTAAGCAATAGCATAGACAAGGCAGTGAACTGTTTCAAAAAATGCCTCAAAGAAATGTGGTCTCATGGTGATGGAATGCCATGAAAATTCATAGCAATTTGTTTGTCATGGCATTCGTTATGGCATTCCATCACCATGAGATCACATTTCTTTGAAGCATTTTTTCAAATAGTTCACTACCTTTTCTATGCTACCACATTTTTCATACATGTCTACCAAAGCATTTTATCAAACAGTTCAATGCCTTCATGCTATGGCTAAAAACCTAAAACAGGTGCTTTCGAACAAGCTATGGATACCAAAGCATAATAGTAAGCAATAACATAGACAAGGCAGTGAATTGTTTGAAAAAATGCCTAAAAGAAATGCAATCTCATGGTGATGGAATGCCATGACAATTCATAGAAATTTGCTTGTCATGGCATTCCATCACCATGAGACTACATTTATTGAGACATTTTTAAAGGTTCACTACCTTGTCTATGCTACTACATTTTTCATACATGTCTACCAAATAATTTTATCAAACAGTTCATTGCCTTGCTGCTATGGCTAAAAGCCTAAAACAGGTGCTTTCAAACAAGCTATGGATGCTTGGAAAAAATCTATCAAAGCATAATAGTAAGCAACAAGCCATGGTCTCATGGTTTTTTTTGCACGATAATTAGCTTGATTTTATTCACATTTTTTTTGCATATTTTAAACATGTCTTTTGGATATTTTGCAGTTTGAAACGGAAAATAATCATTGACCAAAAAGTCAACAATTTTTTCAAAAAATCGGGGAAAAATCGTCTAGCCTACAAATTTTTTAAAAATCGCGATTAATTGGGATTTTTTACAGATTTATGCTTCTATGGACTGCAATCTATTCAATATTAATTTCCACCATAAATTAATTACATGCCTATTTGTTTTAAACATTCAACCAATGATAATATTACACATGACATTGGAATGCAACCTAGTGAGGGTGGAGCACAACCAGTAGATGAAGGTCATGGTGTGCATCTCGGTACTTTAGAGCATGTAGAGCGTGTTCAACATGTTGAGCATGATCAGGCTAGAGAAGATTAGGAACATGATGTGGCCCCATCAGGTAAAAAGAACCACTCTAAAGTTCTTTTAAACATATTTAATTACAATTGGTGTATTAATTAATGTAACCTTTCGTGTTTCAAATTTAGACCATGTAGAGCATGATCAACGTGTTGAGCATGATCAGGCTAGAGAAGATCAGGAACATGATGTGGCCCCATCAAGTAAAGAGGACCACTCTCATGTTCTCTTAAACATATTTAATTTCAATTGGTGTATTAATTAATGTAACCTTTCGTGTTTCAACTATAGATCGAGGATTTAGAGGGTGTTCAACATGTTGAGCATGAGTCTATAACAAAAGTTCAGGAACATGATGTGGACCCATCAGGTAAAGAGAACCACTCTAATGTTCTTGTAATTAATGAAATACTTGTAACAATAATAATAAAACATATTAGTTTAACATTTCTTTCTTATTGCAGCAGACCCCCCCTTGAGGCGGCATCCACATGAAGAGGGAAAAAACCAAAGGGGACAAATATTGATTTAGAAAATGATACTCCACTTCAGCTTTATGTAGCTTTCAAAAAGAAACAAAAAGAAGTGATTGTAATCATATCATGACAACCATATTTTTGATAATATGTAAAAACTGAAAGAATGAATATTATATATTAATGAATGAATGTGAATATGTTAATTAATGAATGTTATATGTTATTAATGGATGAATGAATGATTAATGTTATATGATTGAGTATGGGGAATTGAGAGTGATGTGAGGGGGGGGTGGGGCCAAATGAGCTTCCATTGTCATGTGGTTGGCTCTGTTAAGTAGAGAATATTAAACTATTCTCGAAACAAAGAGAAGCTTGATAAGGTAATGCACTTTTTGATATAAGAAATGCATCATTTGAAGCATCAAACCAATATGCAAAGATGAAAGAAAGTGCTAACTTTTCACTATGGTGGTAGAAAAATGATTCTTTATACCTTGAATCCATGCTTTGCATCATAATTTTAAGTTGTTTCCATTCCAATGTTCTTAGTTTAGTTTTTTTGTATGGCTTTGTATGAATACCACATTGTGTTGTGTGTGGATTTGGTTTCAAAGCTCTATTTCTATTTTTAGTGTTGACATAATTCTAAAATTTGACTTTTGTGCATAACAGGTTAGTGGAAAAATTGATAGCTTTGAAGGGTTTAAAGGCTCGATTGAGATAGATACATAGATATTTGGATCTTGTTGTTGATGGGAGGCTTTGACTTAACCATGAAATTTTGTACCATCTACAGGTATGCAAAAGTTTCTCTACTTACATTCATTGTTGATCATAAAAGTTGTAAATGATATTAATGCTTCAAACTTAAGATTTGTTTCATTGTTATAATGATCAAAATGTTATACTTTGCTATACATTCAAGCATTCTCTTTCCCCCAACCCTTTGCTCTCTCCCCCCTCCTTTTAAGAATTTTATTTGTCATATAAGACTCACATTTCTGTCTCATTTACACAAATTTATCTGAAGCGCTAGAAGTGAATAAAGATATGTAAAAGATGATGGATTATGTCTAAACAACAACATTCCATCTTATAGCTAATTAAATCCTTAATATTTGAATAGTTTAGAGCTCCAATAAAATAATTGCCTGAGATATGAATATGAAGGGATGCAACTTGATTGATCTCTCATCAATGGTACATTTCAACGATTTTTTTTTTTTTTAAATTGCATTGTTTCGTTGAAATTTTGACGCACACATCTGACGAATCAAAGAAAAGGTCTGACAAAGTTTCTATAGCTACGACAAAGGCTTCATCGTAAATCCTTATCCATTTCATCCTAATTATAATGAAGTCCACTGATGAATCACATAAAAAGGTCCGACGAAGTTGTTTAGCTGCGACGAACGCTTCATCGTAACTCCTTGCCCTTTTCATTGCACTTTCGATGTACATCACTGACGAACCACATAAAGGGTCTGACGAAGTTGCTTAGCTGCAACGATGGCTTCGTTGTAAATACTTTCCCATTTCATCGAACTGGTGACGAAATTTTGGTGTTCTTTCAACGCCCATTTCGTCGATATTCTGACGACAATCTGAGCCATTTTATGATGTTGATGATCAACGAATCTGCGCTATTTTTTTGATGTTTAATTCGTTGTCAGACCTACGAAAAAAAAATAGCGATGAAAATGTTTTTGCCATTTCGTCGCTACTATGAAAAATATTTTTTGAACCACTGACAAACGTCCATTAGAAAATGGTGTCAAATTCAGTAGTTACATCAAAGAAAGAAAAGGACATCCTTGATAATGTAATTAAGGTCTCTTCGACATTATGAAACAATGTATCACCTATTTAACATGAATAATGAGGTCACAAAGAGAAAAATACCATTAATATTGTAGTTGAATAGAAAGGTGGCGTGAGCACCATTTATGAATCAGAGTTGGTTCAAGTGAGCCAAATATTGATATATTTGACTGTTGAGAAATCAAAATCACTACAAATTATGGTTGAAAATCAAGGAGGCATAGTTGGAAAACAACATGTAGCTCAGAAACCAAGGCATTAGCTCAAGTAAGTGCTCTTAGCTCAACTAAATGTGTTCTATAAATATTTTCTTGAAGTACTATGCAAGTAGGGTTTTGAGATGGTTATAACCCCTAAAAAACCAAAAGTAAAGAGGCAGAAAGTGGAGGCTAAACAATTAAACCAAGACTTAATAGACCAATGTCCCAGGTCTAGACAAAAATCTAGGAGAACAACTCAATTAAATCCTTTATGCAAAACATTGGAAGATAAGCATAAAAATATTGGAGATGTGTGGACTCCGCAGAGAGGCTATGATCTATTTATATATCATTACAGAAAGAAGTACAAACACGGACATGTCTCAAATCCATGGAACATGAATTTTGAAAAGCTTGTGATGCCTAATGTGTTTGTCAACGTAGAACTGGTTAAGGAACTAGCTAAAAACTACAACCCTAAAACTAGGGCAATCTATTCCCACGATGGTTCACAATTTATTATCATAACACAAGATTATATATGCATGGTTTTCCAACTTGATACATTGATGAAAACAAAATTGTGGATAGGAGATATATTAGAAAAGTATCAAACCATGGATACAAGTTATAAGAGGTGGAAATTACCTTTGCACATACCCAAGGGCCTAGGAAACCAACTTAGAATATTCTCTAGTGATGAAAGACTCCCATTTCCCATGGATTCATTTGAAGAATACTACTAGTACACCTACTATTCAGCTGGACAAGTCCTGGGAATTTATGCTCCTATTGCAATGGCTATAGCTCCCATAGTTTTAGCTACAGATATTCAAAGCCAAGATGCTAGGCCTTAAGAATATGTAGAATACTTGTCTAAGGTCATTAATACCTCACTCACTACCATTAAGAATAATAGTGATGCTATCAACTTCAAGCATTATTCTATACTCATGCATATGATACTATATGAAGGACATACAATGGGAATGTGCGGAGAGGAGTTGAGAATCAAGGATTTGGATAACAATGAGAATTATATACCATTGTAGATGTGGACATCCATATGGGATAGTAGATGTGGGAGATCTCACTACTTATACTTTGAATAGTATTTTGTCAAACCTCTGTATAAGTTGTTTGGCTGTAAATGTGATTACAATTTGTCTCCTGAGATACAAATATTCCTTAGACCAAAGGAGAAGGACCCTAAGGGAAAAATTAGCCATAATTTGGAGGACTAGTATGCATCTAAAGACTATACTATGATAAGAGTATATGGATTTGAGGCAACTCCATTTTTGCTGCTGTATAAGAGTGAATTTGCACCCTAGGTGCAATTCCCCTTTTTTCCTTTATACACTTTAGAAAACCAAGGTCGAAGGCTTAATTTCACTTAATTCCATTGTTGGCAGACCATGTGGAGCTTATTTTGTGTGTCGGTGGAGGCATTTTTTTTGGGGATGCCCACATGGCACAAAGATGTCCGCGTGACATGCTTACATCCTTGGAAGATTCCTATGGCTGAGCCAGCAGAGGCGTTACTCTTCCTATTGGCAGCAAAGTTGTAACACCTCCTTCGGCCACCTGACCCAAATATGGTCATTTTCTTCCTCATTCCTTCATATCCAGTCTTTGAACTTGCATTGGGAGGTTGGAAGATATATTCACCACATCAAGCTCTCATACTCACACTCTCACATTCACTTTCAAGCTCACTTCAAGCATTCAAGCATTCCATTGCAACAACATCACTTCAGTAGAGCATATTTGGGACCACACCATTGTAGTAGAGGCTTGAGTTCCTCTCATTTCTCCCCCAAGTAGCCTTGAGTGCTCTTGGTGGAGGTGGTAAGCTTCCCTCTTCTCTCCTCTATCACTTGGTCGAGTAGCATAGTACTATTTTGTAGTGCTTGTTTTCTCTTTATTTTATTACTTCTTTGGCTTTCCATGGAGGTGGAAACACCTAAATGGGGGTTTGATTGAGGTAGGCCCCTATACAACCACCCAACATTCTCTCTCTCTTGTTGTGTGTAGGTGTGTAAGATCTCAAAGGATCAGCTAGCAAACAAGTTCATTGGTGAAATTCTCCTCATTCTCATTACTCTTGTCTATTTTCTTCATAACATTAGGGAATACTTGATCTATTTAGTTATATCATTCTATCCTTTTAGTTGAATGGCTAAGCTGTTAGTTGTTTTGTTGTGTTTAACCTTGTCTCGGTTGTTGTCTGACCAAATGAACTACAATGCACCTTCGAGATGCCATTGCATCGTGTTGTCGTCCAGAGTCCGTGCTAACGTCCTCGAGTAGAGAGCTCTCTGAGGCACAGAGTTGGACCTAAAAATTGACTTGCCTAGCCTTGCATTGAAACCCGTGATTGCAGAGTGATCATAGGACCTTAAAATCCTCATCATTCTCATCTTCATACCCTAAACATTGCACTTAACTGAGGTAAGTTAGGGTAGCCTCTTGCATCTTGACCCTCTCTGACCTGGGGTCTTGCACGCTATGGTCCCCTTCTCTTACATTTTTGGTGAACCCAATGTGAACCATTTTGGTTCCATTATTGTGATACTAATAGTCCCTTTCCTCATACTCTAGGAGTGTTGTAGGTGTGAGTTTTGTAAGGCTATCTCCTTGCAACCCAACCTGTGACCCCTAGTTCACATAGTTCGAAGGTTCCAAAGGTATTGCACGAAGAAACCTTAATTTGGTCATCGTCTTATCCAATAACATTTGGGGATTCTATGAAGGCATTGTCTAGTGTGTGAAATGGCCTCCTTTTTGCATCAACCCCTCCCCTATGCGCAACCTATGGATAGTAGTGTTGGCATAACCTTTAGTTCACAGGACTTGCTGATAGGCTTCAATAGGGAACCATCTCCTCTTTACATTCCTACACAAATCAATGGGAACATCATAGCAGGTGTTCTCATTGACCTGACATAACAAGTGAATATAATAACAGAGGAGATTATGCTAATAAAATTTTTACATAAGGATGGATATGATGGTCCCGTGAGTTTCATTCGCATGCATGATGGGCTTTCCGTACCCCCCTTGGGTAGCATTTTCCTATCAGTCTTAGTCAGGCCTAAGTTTGTAAACCTCTTGTTTGATATCATCCTTGGGTCTGAACTCTTCCGTGTAAAGTTGGGTATCCCTTGGTTGGTAGTGATTAATGCGGTACCCTTCGTCGTGCATAAATGTTTGAAATTTATCCACAGAGGTTTTGTGCATGTGATCCATGACATCAATTATCGACCGCTGGTTGCATGTGGTAGCTACTCCTTGGATCACCCATGGCCTGCATCTATGGGTCCCCTTCTACCTAGGACAAGCCTTTTACATAAAACATATTAGAATTATAAGAAAGGATGTCTAAGGCTGAAGGTGAGGTATCCTCCGTTGCCCTATGCTATTTCACATAAGGTTTGTTTGAAGGATGACAATGAAGCCGCTAAGGCTCAAAAGAGGAAAGAAGAGAAGTGGTCTTGTGATCCTCCTTCTTCTTCCACTGATTAGTCTGGAACTTCTTCTCGCTTAGTTTTGGTACCATCAGGATCAACTCCTTGTTTATAAGAGAATCCTTCAATGCCCGCTTAGCAGAAGCCTAAGTGTCCCATGTTCAAACTTCTTGTTCTACCGATGAAGCCTAGACCTATTTGGTATGACAGGAAGAAGATCTCCTAAGCAGAGTCCTTGTCTCGACCTTTGTAGCATCCTACTGCTCCTGCTTATAAAGCAACAAGTGGAAAGAGACCCACTATTGAGGCTCTTGAGTCGACTCCTCCTATTGCTCCTCAGCGTGATCCCCCTGCTCTTGTACAGGAACCCATTCCTCCACCTGAAACGAACATAGTGGAAATTCTTGTGGTTGAGCAAGAACCTCGCGTCCCTTCACAAGCCTTGAATTCTAACTCTAAGAGCCTTAGAAACTACCTTGCACGTGAGCGCAAGTGTTGACGAAAGGATCTCTTGGCCGAGCAGGTTGGCTCACATTAGAAGGAGGAAGGAATGACCACTCCTATTTTAGGACCTCTTGTAGCATCTCCTTCCTCCCTTCCTACTATTCCTCTTAAGTTTGATCCACTCTTGGCTTCCATTGTGAGCACAAGCGTGCCTAACCCTAAACAGGTACAGGTGTTTATCGCTCCTTCGGTGGAGTTGCCTTTGCTGATATCTATTCTAGATATTCAACCCTTCCCAAAGCCCATGGACATGGTTAACACTTCATTCATGCCCACCGCATTTCTATCCTCTTCTTTCTCCACACCCCTAGCTTTGTCTATGGGGAGTTCATCTCCCTCAATGAAGGAGGTAGAGACTAGTCCTTTTAGCAACAAAGGACGTGAGAGGAATCCACCTTCTTTGCAAGGTGGCCCTATGATGACTTGTTCTATCCTTGTGATAGAACCAGTCCTAGAATCCCTTGAGTTTGTCACCACTCTCGAATCATTTGATGAGCCTAGCGGTGGATTTCAAGCACACCATGTGTCATCCACTAAGGATAAGCATGATGCTCCCATAGGATACATGTTTAATTTTGTGGATGAAGTTCCAGCCTTGTCGGCGATCTTCGCAAAATTGCTGACCTTGACTCCACAAGAGTTCGACGGAGAGGACCTCGAGGGGCCCTCTTCCTTGGCCCTTGTTGTGGGAGGGCTAGACGCTCCTCCTCTTAACATTCCACCCTTGTAGGCTCATCCTCCTTCCCCTTTTGAGGATCTAGATTGGGAAGTGGATGACCTCTTGGCTGATCAGTGTTAGGAGGAGGTCCCTTGTTCTTAATCTTGTGTGTGTGTGTGTTTTGTGATGTGTTCCCCTGTATTTGTGCTATGTGTGCCTAGATGAACCTCATTACCCATGTTGGTGCTTGGATACAAGCATGTTTTTTGTGTTGTAAACCTTCTTCTATTTGTACCATCATTCTTCCATGCTTGTGATTGATTTTTGATAAATTGGGGATGACACAAAGCATTGGGGGCATTTAGGATTTTCTTCCATGTTGACCCAATTTTTATTTTTACTTTGTCTTCCATGCATTCTTCCTGATTTGGTTGGGGATTGATGATATTTTTCCTTGCATTACGGTTACCTATTATTATATGAGCTCGGAATGATCTGACCCTATTAAACCAGATCCCCCTATGTCCTTTGTGTGTATTTTTCTTTTCACTTTTTTATTTCTCTTTATCTTTCTCTGTTCTTTGCTTGAGTTGTCTCTCCTATGTGTGACAACGTTCTTTAACACTTCAATTTTTGGAAAAAGAATTCATTACCAAAAAATATTTTCTTGAAAGTATTTACAACATTTCTTCCCTATATTTGCATTCTCAACTTGGAACCCTAGTGGAATATGTTTCCTTCATCACTGGTTCATAAAGAAAGGACTTGAAAACCTTCCTCCAAAGTGGGAACTGCTTTGACTTCCCCTCACATGCGGACGTGACCTTCCTTTCAAATTCCTTGATGAAGTGAACATCCTTTGAAAGGATTCCTTGATGATGAATCACTCTAAGGTGAATAGTCACTTTTGAATTACGTGTCCCTTGAGCGGACCCCCTTTCTTCTTCATGGCAGGTTCCCTAAGGACCCTTTTCTTCAAAATCCCTCGCAGTGAATGGAATTTTTCACGTCTAGCCTAGGGGCAGCCCGACTAGGCTCATTTCATTCTCCCTTTCACGTATAGCTTGGGGGTAGCCTAACTAGACCTTATCTTTGAAATAGCATGTCCCTTGAGTGGACCCCTCTCCTTTTGAAGGGTTTCTGAGGTGGCCCTTTGAAAGTCTTTTGGTCTGCATGATCGACTGCTTTTAGACACGTTCTATTTGTGGGTAGACGTGTCACCGCTCTAGACATGATCTATTTGCGGGTAGATGTGTCACCGCTTTAGACACATGCTATTTGTAGGTAGACATGTCACCACTTTAGACACGTGCTATTTGTGGGTAGGCATGTCGCCTCTTCCTGACTCTACAGAGTCCCCTTTCTTAAGTTCCTCCATCAGAGAGATGTTGGGGGATACATCCCTACAAGACCAAGAACTTGTAGGGTGCTTTCCTTTGAGCTTCCTTCATGTGAGAGATCTTGGGGGTGGATCCCCTATAGGATTGAGTACATGTAGGGTGCTTCTTTTCATATTCTTCATGCTTGATTCATGGAGGATACCTTCCCTATAGGACCGAGTACCTGTAGGGTGCTTCTTTCAGTGTTCTTCATGCTTGAGTTCGTGGAGAATTCCTTCCCTACAAGACCAAGTACATGTAGGGTGCTTCCTTGGGGCTTCCTTCATGCTAGAGATCTTGGGAGTTGCCTCCTTGCAGGTCCATGGGCCTGTAAGATGCTTTGCTCCACCTTCATGGTTCTGAGTAGCTATGAAGTCCTTCACATCTCTTGCACCTTCGGGTACGCCAGACCGAGTACTGCTTCCTCGATGGTTCAAGTATACTTTTCTAACCCTACTCTCTTCTTGATCTACTTTACCAAGCACTCATCAGTACTTGTGCTTGCTAAAGTGGGGGAAAAATGTATAAGAGTGAATTTTCACCCTAGGCGCAATTCCCCTTTTTTCCTTTATACACTTTAGAAAACCAAGGTCAGAGGCTTAATTTCACTTAAGCCCACTATTGGTGGTCCACGTGGAGCCTATTTTGTGTGTCAGTGGAGGCATTTCTATCCGGGATGTCCGCGCAGTGTGCAAACATCTGCATGGCATGCTGATGTCCCTGGAAAATTAGTGCGGCTGAGCTAACAGAGGCGTTACTCTTCCCATTGGTAGCGAAGTTGTAACAACTCCTTCACACACCCGACCCAAATATGTCATTTTCTTCATCATTCCTTCACATTCAGTCTTTGAACTTGCATTGGGAGGTTGGAAGAAATCTTCACCACATCAAGCTCTCATACTCACACTCTAACATTCACTTTCAAGCTCACTTCAAGCATCCAAGCATTCCATTGTAGCAACATCACACTCCATCACTTTGGTAGAGCAATTTTGGGACCACACCATTGTATCAGAGGCTTGAGTTCCTCTCATTTCTCCCCCAAGTAGCCTTGAGTGCTCTTGGTGGAGGTGGTAAGATTCCCTCTCCTCTCCTCTATCACTTGGTTGAGTAGCATAGTGTTGTTTTGTAGTGCTTGTTTTCTCTTTATTTTACTACTTCTTTATCTCATTTCTTTGGTTGTCCGTGGAGGTGGAAACACCAAAATGGGGAGATAACTAAGGAAAGCCCCTATACAACCACCCAACATTCTCTCTCTTATTGTGTGTAGGTGTATAAGCTCTTGGAGGATCAGTTGGTGAATGAGTTCATTGGTGAAATTCTCCTCATTCTCGTCACTCTTGTCTATTTTATTTATAACAATAGGGAATACTTGATCTATTTAGTTATATCATTCTGGCCTTTTAGTTAAATAGCTAGGTTGTTAGTCATTTTGGTGTGTTTAACCTTGTCTCAACTGTTGTTTGATCGTACAGACTACAATGTTCCTTTGAGACACTAATGCGTCGTGTTGTCGTCTAAAGTCCACGCTGACGTCCTTAGGCAGAGAGCTCCCTGAGGCACAAAGTTGGACCTAAAAATTGACTTTCCTAGCCCTATATTGAAATTCAAGATTGTAGAGTGATTTTAGGACCTAAAAATCCTCATCATTCTCATCCTCATACCCTAAATATTGCACTTAGCTAAGGTAAGTTAGGGCAGCCTCTCGCATCTTGACCCTCTGTGACTTGGGGCCTTGCATGCGGTGGTCCCCCTCTCTTACAACTACCTAAGATTGTACCTCATAGGGTTGCATACCTGAAGATTGTGAGGAAATTGGCATGCTCAGCTTTCATGCACCTTATAAGCTATGGAAGGCAATCTTTCATGCCTTCTACTTTGTGTTTTGATGACTTTACCATTATTCTTGATCAAGGGTATGAATTAGTTAACAACAAAATAGATTATTATGGCATGCCATTGGGAAACAAGAGGGAAAAGTTTGAACCTGAGCACTTTATTCATGATGCCAAAATATCACATAAATTGAATAGATATGAACATGAGTTCTTCATGGATGATGTCATTAGAAATTGTGATGAAACTCAAGTAATGATGAGGAAGGCTGCATGCAACATAATAATTATGGAAGAGGCTTGGAGGAGAAGCAATAATCCATTATATGTAGAAGCTTTTCATGAAAGAAAAGATCCTATGAAAAGGATTGAGCAATTGATCCTACATGAAGAAGAATTGACTAAGGATGTACCTCTTGTATCCTTTGAAAGAAGAAGAGATACTGGTTCCAGGAAACAAGCTGAGAATGTAATACCTTTAAGTCATTTATCACCACAACCTACTCCAGAGGTGAGCTTCTCGGTTGACACACCTATTATTATCAAAGATGACATTGAGGAAGAGAATGAGGTTACACAAATCGCCATTCCCATTGTTCCCTAGTCTGAAGTGCCACTGGAGAGGAATGTGATCACCTTTGAAGCTTCTAATGAATTTTCTGATGATGTGAGACATTGGGCTAGCCAGGAGTTCATTGCAAATGATGCATTTGTTGGAACCCCTGAGTTTAAAGACTTCATTTATGAATACAAAGGAAGAATAATAAGAGAAAATCTAAAAGAAATCAACCCTGAGCAAGAAGTGGGTGGCTTGAAAGAACTCCAGTGTGAGGTTGATAAGGAAATGGATAACATCACTCCTGAAAGAGGAAAAGCATCACTACAAGAAGCTGGGGTCATGCTTCTTCCAGGGTGGTACATCAGCTCAACCATAGTATTTGACAGTTTCTTGAAAAATGGAAAATAAGGCCTTGCAGTTGACAGATGAGGCTAGTGATAATATATACATTGGATTAGGGTGTAATCCTGATAACACTACTTTGTAGATTTGGTCCCCTTATCCACTAAGAAAGAGGCCTTCCCTTATAAGTAATCATGATAAGATCTTTGGTCACCTTCTAGTAAAGAGAATAGGGGATACAAACCCTATTCAGACTACTGATCTAAATGTGAATGTGGCCAAGTTTACCAAGGCTCAAATTCAAAAATTGGTCAATGATAATAAGGGGTTGATTGATGAAAATGAGAGGTTGAAGCAAGAAGTGGTCAACTATAGAGAAAGATTACCCTCCTCCTCAAGACCTTACTCACCGTTGATTGAATGTGAAAGGAAATTACTTGAAGCAATTTCTGAGATCACCTATTGGAAGTGTAAATATGAAATGATCCAGAAAGGGCACGAGGAATTAAAGAAAAAACTAAAAAATACTATATTTGAAATGGCATCATAATTGGTGTGTAGGAGGTTTGATGATATGATTAAGCTTGCTGACAAAGTCTGGGTTATCCATGACAAAACATATGTAGCTTTACAAGAACATAATAGGTTATGTGACAGAATGAAAGAGGTGGGATTACAGATAAAGGCGAAGAAAGGAGATAATAAAAATGTACTTCAAGAATACCAAGAGCTTATGAACACACATGATAGCTTCCATACCATACTGATACAAGAATTGAGTGACTTCAGTTAGTCACTATGTATGGCTCTGTTGAATTTCTTTGAGGAAATAAACTTAAAAGACTAGGATGTATGGAAGGATTAGATAGCTCAGTATCTGCCAATAGCTCTTGATGAGATTAATGATAAAGATGAGGTGCTTGAGAAAACACATGTGTAGCTAGGATGAATATTTGAACTTGAATATGCAATGAAATATATCACAAGCAATGCAAACACTTATGCAAAGATAGGATATATTGAGCATGTGTCGAAGATTAATGTATTCATTGCACGGGTCAAGTAGGGAGTGATAGGGTACCAAAGTATGACAGTCATGGGTGCATTATCATGGAGAATGAGCCTTGAATAGGTCTTATATGATCACATGTGTGTACTAGAGACTAATGGATCATGGTGCATCCACTGACAAATTACTAAATTTTTATATTTATGTTAAGCAAGTTTTAGTTATCAAACAACATACCTCTTTGTAATGGATCTATAGCTTGTTGCTTCCCATATAAAAAGGGAAACCAAGGCCCAATTTTGAATCATCTTTATCATCATCGACATTAGTAGTAGATAGGTAGCATTAGTATAGTATATTCCATTCATCCATTCCATATCTTAGAAACTTCTGCTATTAATGTATATATTTTGACGTAATATAACGGAGAAGACTATTCATAATCGATGATCTATTTCTAGTGTTCAATTGTTGTGTTAATATTCATTCTTATATGTTGTTGTGTTGTATCCAAAGTGGTTCTTCTAGGTTATTCATGTTTATAAAAATTTTTAGGACACGTTTGATGTTGTTGTGTGGTTGTCTTGATTGGGTTATGGCTAGGGTGAATTAAATTCCTTTCATATAATTCATTTTAATTGGTTCTTTCCAGGTATTAAAAATCCTTTTAAATTAGTTATTCTGATTGGTTTCCATCAAGTTAAGAATTAAAAATGCTTTCATGATATCACAGTAATTTGGCAGAATAATACTAGGATTAGTAAAGAAGATTACATCAACTAAAAAACCTACATGTTTGTACAAGGTGCAAACATTCAAAGTACCCAACAAGTTAGAGTTAAGCTGAAAAGTAGAGCCACCTATCTTATATATTTGTCTCCATCATCATCATCCATCCCTCAACTCCATTCACCCAATAGGATTAGGAACTAGTCAAATTTAGAACATTTTATACAAAATCTACTCATACACTTTATTCTCAAAGACATATATAGTAGGAACTAGTCATCAGCCTTGCATCAACTTCACACCCACGTGCCATTGTGAGTAGATTTTCTAGATTAGAGATTGCACTTGCAAGCTTTAAATATTCCTTATCATTTAGGTACACCCACCTAGGTATAGTAGATCCTAAAGAGCAAGGGGTTATCAATCAAATTCATCCCATTCGTTAGCCAAAAATGTACTAAAATATTGGCACCCTCTTAAGGTTCAAAACCTACTTTTTTGAGACATAATAGATTGGCGAATCTACTGGGGATCAACTAAGCATATATGCACCTTGAAAAAAGTCACCATAGATTCATTCAAAACTATTTCATTGTATAAGTCATCAAAAGACCTCGTTGGGAACATACATAATTTTTTTAAAACTTTTCTCACTTTTCAGAAAAGTGAGTGGTGACTCTATCAAAAGTTTGTAGGAATGAGTGCATGACTGAGAAATTAAAATACACATCAAGAAGAACAAACCCTAGAGTTCAAAGCATCAAAGCATCCTATGAAATGAATGGTAGGAGATCTTTGCACCAAGAAAGTCCAAAGAAGAACAATGGTAGGTGGACAAACAATCATGGATCCCCTCCTTCAAAAACCAACACAAATAGGAATGAAGTGGAATCTAATCAATTAGATGTCATGTGTGGATATAAGGGGAATATCTTAGAGAAACCTTTCACTGTGCATAATAGTCCTTTTCACATTGATGAAGGACATGACTCAATGCCACTTGAACGAAATCCTCTAACTGATAGCATTCTCAATTTCAAGATAGATCTTCAATAGGAGAATGAATTCCTTGCATATGTAGATGAAGGAATTCAAAGACAAAATGATTATAACTAGAGGTTTTCATCACAACAAGGAGAAGAGACTCAGTATGGATTTATGGACCATTCTTCCCTTAATGAAAATTATGATGAAATGACCAATAAGAGTTGGAATAGCATGTGGAAAGATAGAGGGGGGAAGTTAGGAGGCAAAAATAGTTGATAAAAGAAAGTAAAGAGATGAACCAAAAACTATCCTAGATGAGTATCTATCCATCAAAACCACCAAAATATGCCCCCCCATAAGCAAGGGGGTAACATTAATCCACATGGGTCATCTTAGAATACAGGCATTCCAAATACTTCAAAAGTGCCTTACAACACAGTTCACAATCACAGAACACAAGCAAAATTCCATAGTTTCACCCACCACTGGTACAACAACATGTCACACACTATCAACACCATGTCCGACAAAAAAATGTATATTCTCACCAAAATTTCCAACAAAATGTATATCAACCTCAACATGGATTCCAATATTACATTACCCCAATTTTCCACATCAAAATCCTTATCCACAAAATCTTGCAAGCATAAGCAAACAATTTGACTTGGCTAGATACCCAATATACCCATATCCCATTAACAACAACCTAAAAAATATTGTCCATAATTCCATAGGGAATAATGAAACTACAGTAGAGGAACATGTTATTAAATTTGATGCTTTCATTCAAGACTTAGGTATACATGAAGATGTCCTCATGAGGCTATTCATGATGTCCTTGACTAAAGAAGCAAGGGACTGGTTCAACAACTTACCAGATGCCTCAATTACCTCTGCTGCAGAATTCAAAAGTCAATTCTTAGAGTAATATGGGAATGAATGTGCTCCTAAATTTTCCTTACATGAGTTAATAAGCATTCAAAAACATCAGAATGAATCTTTTTTTGACTTTAATTAGAGGTTCTCCAAGATTAAAGATACCACATGGATCTAAACTAGCTGACTCAATAGCTTTAAGCATCTATTTGAGAGCCTTTGATCCTAAAATAGGGTATGAGCTTAGAAATAGATGTCCTAGTAGCTTGACCGAAGCAAAAAAGGTTGATATAACCATTGAAAACAATAGGAAAGTTTCTAGAATAATTGGAAAAAGAGATAACCTTAGGATCCCACAAAATCCTAATAATCACCAAAATAGACAGGAAAACCAATAGAGGAGTGAAAGGCCAATAATGTATGGCATGCCCTATAATACCACTTGGAAGGATGGATGACCAGTGGGTAATCCAAATTGGAAAGATACTCCGGATCCTTTGAAAAAACATGGAGCACATGTAGTGGATGCTACACCATGGTGTCCACCATGTCATAGGCCTCATGCCCCAAAACATTGTGTAGTGGTGTATACTTTCCAGGAATTTGAATGGTCATAATAATAGGATAGAGATGGCCACACTGTGAATATGTTAAGATGGGGTTCCCATCAAACCAATGATGGATACTCATCCTCTGACTATGGGTGTGAATATGATGTCAGCAATAAAAAAACAATGTTAATATGGAACAAGAAGTGTTCTCTGACCTAGAAGAAAATACACAAGAATTAGCCTATGCATACAATACAACACAATAGTTTTAGTTGATAACACCAATATAAGAAGAGAAGAGGGCCATCATAGAAAAAGTTGTGGCAGAAGCAAAAATGAATAGATACAACCAAAGAAGTAAACCCACATATATAGACCAGGGAACACCTAGAGGCATGTTTATAAAGGAATAGAAGAACAAGGAGAATGTATCATCTGATCAAAAGAAGGGTGAAGCAAAGAACCCTCAGAATATTGCACAAAATGAGGTTGCAAATGTTGAATATGAGAAAACACCAAACAATAGCAAAGTTCAAACTGAAGGGAAAAGGGATGCTAAAACAAAAAAGATTGAACAAGGGAAGACTGGCCCTTCATTTGATATTACCCAAGCACTAACTCAGATAAAGATGATAGTGCCCTTGATGGAGATGATGAAAATTGATGAGTATAGAGACATAGCCCTCAAATTGATTTCCAATACATCTCACAAACAATAGGATCAAAACAAGGAAGTTAATGTCATTGAGCAAGAAACTGCAAAGGCACCAAAAGTTTATTTGGGTGATACCCTTACAAAAATCCCTCATAGCTGGATCCATTTTACACCACATTGGTGATCAAAAACCAATTGGTGAAAAATTGTATGATTGAATCAAGGGAAACAATCAATATCATGCCTTTGGCTGTCATGAAGGAATTAGGTTTGTGGGTAAACACCACCTATGGAAAATGTTGTCATGGATAATAGATTGGTCCCAGTAGTTGGAGTAATATGGGAAATAGAATTAAAATTAGCATTATACCTTGAGGAAACATATAGAACAAAGATCATTGTGGTGGACACTCCCCCTTACTATGGAATATTATTATCTAGAAAATGGACTGCAACAGTAGGTGGAAATGTACAACTAGATTTATCTTATGCTACAATACCTATGAATGGAAGATAAGTCAATTTGTACAGAGAGCTTAGATCAGAACATGTCATTGAGCTCTTTGACCCTAATAAAATGAATTGATTTTATGATACATGGATCTTGGGAGTTTTAGAATTGAGCATTCAAACCCTAAATTGTTAAACATAGATCAAATTGTAGAGATGTTTCTCAAAACGAACAAGGCATATGGAAAATGTATTTTGATGGAGCCTGCAGTAGAGAGGGGAATATAACTAGGATTATTTTTATTTCACCAAATGGCACAACATTTAAATACTCATTTTTGTTGACATTTGAATGCACAAATAACATAGCAGAGTATGAGGCATTGTTGCTAGGTTTAAACATTACCATAAAGCATGGGATCAAAATGTTAACCATTTATGGAGATTTAGAATTGGTTGTTTTACAAGTGAGGTCAAAATACTCCGAAAAAAATAAAATATTGAAGCAATACAAACATGTAGTGGATGATACAATAGAACTCTTTGATGCCTTCTCCATTGACAGGGTGGATAGATCAAAAAACTTAATGGCTGAATTCTTGGAAAATGTGGCCTTGAAAAGGGATGACGTTACCTTAGCAGGTATCTCATAAGTAGAGCTCAAGACTAGACCTGCAATTCCTGACAACATTTATAATTGGTAGGTCTTGAATGATGACATAGATCTGTTCAATTTCTTACATTGCATTGATCAGTATGAGGCTCAAGAAATTGATTTCAATGCATTTATTGAAGAAGTGGACGGTAAACAAATTGTGTTTGGCCAAGAAGTAGTGCGACTCAAAAAAAAAGGATCCCTAAAGGATTAGTGGCATTAGAAAAGGTGTTCGATGGGAATGGCCAAGCAATTATGAAGCAAACACCAGTAAGAAGGGAAGATATTGAAGAAATTAATCTTGGGACCAAATTGGCTCCAAAAAGGCTGTGCATTGGAAAGAAGACAATCCCTACAATTAGAAAGATGTTGATCACATTGTTGAGAAAATATAAGCATGTTTTTGCATGGTCATATGATGACCTTAAAGCATATAAAGAAGACCTATTTCAACATGAAATCCCATTGAAGACTGATGTAAAACCCTTTAGACAAAAACAAAGATAGATAAATCCTACTCTAGAACCCAATATGAATGAAGTACTCATGAAGCTCAGAGGAGGAGGTATTATTAAGCCCATCATACACTCTACTTGGGTTTCCAACTTGGTTCCTGTCAGGAAGAAGAATGGAGACATAAGGTTGTGTGTAGATTTTCAAATTTTGAATGCCTCATCTCTTAAAGACAATTATCCCCTCCCAAACATGGAAGCTATGTTGCAAAGGGTAACAGGGTGTGAGTTATTGTCCATGATGGATGGATATTTCAAGGTATAACCAAGTGAAAGTGAAAGAATCAGAACAGTATAAGACTATGTTTACTACACCTTGGGGCACATATGTATATGTAAGGATGCCATTTGGCCTAACAAATGTTGGTGCCACCTTTCAAAGAGCTAGAAATTACCTTTGCTGACCTAATTAATACAATAATGGTGGTATATCAAGATGATCTCACAACATATTCTAAGAAAGCAGAAGACCATGTTGAACATCTAGAGAAGATCTTCCTCAAAGCTCTAGAGTATGGTATTTCCTTAAACCCTAAGAAGTGCCATTTTGTTGTGACTAAAGGAAAATTGTTGGGCCACATACTATCCAAGGATGGAGTAAGAATTGATCCTGAGAGAGTGGAGGCTATAGATAACATTCCTATCCTGAAGACAATAAAATCCATTCAATCTTTCTTTGGGTAGATAAAGTTTGTGAGGAGGTTTATATCAATTTTTTTTGAGATTGTCAAACCCATTTCGAAAATGTTGAAAAAAGGAGCCAAGATTGATTGGACAACAAAAGCAATTGATGCATTCATATCTATTAAAAGGGAAATCAAGGAGGCCCTAGTGTTAAAATCACCTAACTTTAGTAAACCATTTCAAATTTTCTCATTTGCATCTTACCACACAGTTGCAATAGTGATGTTGCAGAAAAATGATGAAGGGTATGAGCAACCAATATCATTATTTAGCAAATCCCTTCAAGGAGTAGAACTAAAGTATGAAATTATAGAAAAGCAGGCATATGCACTTGTCAAAGTTGTGAAGTCCTTCAAACCTTATTCAAGTTAGGTGCTAAAGTGATTGCATATGTTCCTAATGTAGTAGTTAAGGATGTGTTTGTGTAAACTAAAGTTATAGGTAGAAGATGTAGATGGATTAATAGAATTCAAGAGTTGATATTGAAATCCAAATCACCAAATTGGTAAGAGGACAAGGGATGGCTAAGCTCATGGCTGAATCCAATATTGAGGCGTCTCAAATCTGTAACATAGGGGAGGAAGAAGGTATGATCGCAAGCATAGAGAACACCCCATGATATACTAATATAATGTATTATATCAAAAAAAAAAAAATTCCTAAAGACTTGAATGAAAATAAAACAAGAACCTTGAAATTGCATGCCTCAAAGTATGTCTTTATGGATGAAGACTTGTATTGGAAGAATAGAGATGGAGTGTTGATGTTATGCTTAGATGAATAACAAGCATACCATATGTTGAAGGAGATGCATGAAGGAGTCTATGGAGGACATTTTAAGGCCAATACCACTACCCACAAGATCGTAAGAGTTGGATACTACTAGTCTAGGGTCTTCAATGAATCTTTTGCTTATATGCAAAAGTGTGAATCTTGTCAAAGGTTTTCTGGAAAAATGAAGTATCAAGGAGCACTACCACTTAGACCAATTGATGCAAGTTGACACTCCATTTCATCAATGGGGGATTGATTTCATTGGATAAATACTAGAGAAGTCTAGTGGAGGCCATAAATGGATTCTAGTGGCAATTGACGATTTTACAAAATGGATAGAAGTCATCCCTACAAAGCAAGCCACTAGTAAAGTTGTGATAAACTTCCTGATGGAGAATATCATCACTAGATTTGGAACACATGTAAGGATAATTACATACAATGGTGTGTGCTTTACCACTATTGTTGATCAAGGGTATCAATCAATTAACAACAAAATAGATTATTATGGCATGTCATTGTGAAACAAGAGGGAAAATTTTGACCTTGAGCACTTTATTCATGATGCCAAAATATCACTTAAATTGAAGAGATATGAACATGAGTTCTTTGTGGATGATGTCATTAGAAATTGTGACGAAACTCAAGTGATGCTGAGGAAGGCTACATACAAAAAAATAATTATGGCAGAGGCTTGGAGGAGAAGCAATAACCCATTATATGTAGAATCTTTTCATGAACTACAAGATCCTATGGAAAGGATTGATCAATTGATCCTACATGAAGAATAATTGACTAAGGATGTACCTCTTGTAGCCTTTGAAAGAAGAAGAGATATTGGTTCTAGGAAACAAGCTGAGAATGTAGTACCTTTAAGTCATTTATCACCACAACCTACTCTAGAGGTGAGCTTCTTGACTAACACACCTATTATTATTGAAGATGACATTGAGGAAGAGGATGAAGTTACACATATCACCATTCCTATTGGTCCCCAGTATGAAGTGCCACTAGAAAGGAATGTGATCACCTTTGAAGCTTCTAATGAATTGTCTGATGATGTGATACATTGGGCTAGCCAGGAGTTCATTGCAGATGATGCATTTTTTGAACCCCTAAGTTTAAAGCCTTCATTTATGAGTACAAAGGAAGAATGATAAGAGAAAAGCTAAAAGAAATAAACCCTAAGCAAGAAGTTGGTTCCTTGAAAGAACTCTAGTGTGAGGTTGATAAAGAAATGGATAACATCACTCTTGAAAGAGGAAGAGCATTACTACAAGAAACTGGGGTCATGCTTCTTCTAGGGTGGGATATCAGCTCGGCCATAGTATTTGATAGGTTCTTGAAAAGAGAAAATGAGGCCTTCCAATTGACAGATGAGGCTAGCAATAGGATATACACTAGATCAGGGTATAATCTTGATAACACTACTTTGCAGATTTGGTCCCTTTACCCACTAGGAAAGAGGCCTTCCCTCATCAATAATCATGATCAAATCTTTGGTCACCTTCTATTACAAAGAGTAGGGGGTACAAACCCTATTGAGACTACTGTTCTAAATGTGAATGTGGCCAAGTTTACCAAGGCTCAAATTCATAAATTAGTCAAAGATAATAAGGGGTTGACAAATGAAAATAAGAGGTTGAAGCAAGAAGTGATCAACTATAGAGATAGATTACCCTCCTCCTCAAGAACTTACTCACCATTGATTGAATGTGAAAGGAAAGTACTTGAAGAAATTTTTGAGATCACATATTGGAAGCGTAAATATGAAATGATCCAGAAAGGGTAAAAGGAATTAAAGAAAAAACAAAAAACTACTATATTTGAAATGGCATCAAAATTTGTGTTTAGGAGGCTTGATGATATGATTAAGCTTGCTGACAAAGTCTGGGTTATCCATGAAAAAACATATGCAGCTTTACAAGAACATAATAGGTTATGTGATAGAATGAAAGAGGTGGGATTACAGATAAAGGAGAAGAAAGGAGATAACAAAAATTTACTTCAAGAATACCACAAGCTTATGAACACACATGATAGCTTCCATAACATAATGACACAAGAATTGAGTGACTTCAGTCAGTCACTAAGTATGGCTCTACCTGATTTCTTTGAGGAAACAGACTTAAAAGACTAGGATGTATGGAAGGATGAGATAGCTCAGTATCTACCAATACCTCTTGATGAGATTAACAATGAAGATGAGGTGCACGAGAAAATACATGTGCAACTAGGATGAATCTTTGAACTTGAATATGCAATGAAAGATATCACAAACAATGCATAAACTTATGCAAAGACAAGATGTATCGAGCATGTGTCGAAGATTAATTTATTCATTGCATGGGTCAAGTAGGGAGTGACAGGGTACCAACATATGGCAATCGTGGGTGCATTATCATGGAGCATGAACCTTAAATATGTCTTAGATGATCACAAGAACTTGCTAGAGACTAACGGATTGTGGTGCATCCACTGAAAAATTACTAAATTTTTATGTTTATGTTAATCAAGTCTTAGTTATCAAATGACATACCTTTTTGTAATGGGTTTGTAGCTTGTTGCTTCCTATATAAAAAGGGAAACCAAGGCCCAATTTTGAATCATCATTATCATCATCATCATCATCATTAGTAGTAGATAGTAACATTAGTATAGCATATTCCATTCATCCATTCCATATCTAAGAAACTTTTGCTATTAATGTAGATCTTTTGAAGTAATATAATGGAGAAGACTATTCATAATCAACGATCTATTTATAGTGTTCAATTGTTGTGTTAATATTCATTCTTATAGGTTGTTTTTCTATCTCCAAAGTGGTTCTTCTAGGTTATTCAGATTTATATAATTTTTCAGGACACATTTGCTATTGGTGTGTGATTGTCTTGATTGGGTTTTGGCTAGGGTGAATTACATTCCTTTCAGAGAATTAATTTTAATTGGTTCCTTCCAGGGATTAAAAATAATTTTAAATTAGTTATTCTGATTGGTTTCTCTTAAGTTAAGAATTAAAAATCCTTTCATGATATCACAGTAGTTTGGGAGAATAACACTGCAATTAATAAAGAAGAGTAAATCAACTGACAAACCTGCACGTTTGTACAAGGTGCAAACATCCAAAGTTCCCAAAAAGTTAGAGTTAAGCTGAGAAGTAGATCCACCTATCTTACTTATCTATCTCCATCATCATCATCCATCTTAAAACTCCATTCACCCAATAGGATTAAGCACTCTTCAAATTTAGAACATTTTATACAAACTCTACTCATACACTTTATTCTCAAAGACATCTATAGTAGGAACTAATCATCAACCTTGCATCTACTTCACACCCATGTGCCATTGTCAGTAGATTGTCTAGATTAGAGATTGCACTTGTAACCTTTAAATATGCCTTATCATTTAGGTACACCTGCCTAGGTTTAGCAAAGCCTAAAGAGTAGGGGGTTATCAATCAAATTTGCCTTGTTTGTTAGCCAAAAATGTACTAAGAGATTGGCACCCTCTTAAGGTTCAAAAAATATGTTTTTGAGACCTAACAGACACTACCCATACTTATATGTAGCCCAAAATTAGTTATAAATGATATCCCATAAATTAAACTATCAACACAAAAAAAATAGTTGAGCTATAACAAATATATCATGTAAAAAAATCATATTTAAAAGAACTTATGCCTCTCAACTTGAAACCCCTTCTTGACCAACTCTAACAATGGATCCCCCTAAAAGAGAATATATCAATTATATTATATATATTTAATCTAAATAATGATGCAAGGAATTTAAAGATAGCTAGTGATTCTTTTGAGTAGGGTTGCAACATTACCAAAAAAGTGTCCAATAACTAGTTTTAGGAAATTTGGGTAGGATTTTACTAAACATGCACAACTTTGGTGTGAGTATTTTTTCCTTTTTTAACTATATTATTGTTGGAATTAAATAGGTGTTTTGGTATTATGGTGCTTTGACACAGTATAATACTATGAGGTGTAAAAATTAGTTTCATGATCCTATGAAGAATAACATAGTGAATGACATTTTCTCTAATTCACTTGTGCAAAGTGATCTATAGAGAGTTTGGAATGTCACATATAGATACTCCACCCTCCTTCAATGTAAGCTTTCCAACACTCAATACTTATATATAATTAATCAAATTATCATATTTCCTCCTAATACTAAAATGATATATTATATGAAATTTTAGCTGTTTAAAAATCCTCAATATCCATTCATTCACATTATAAGACATTTTTTAACAATAGATTACCCTGAGAGATGGGATCAAGAAAGGCTCAAATTATTTTTAAAAATTTATGTTAAAATACATCTACACTACCTAGTTGATAAACTGACTCAAACTAAAACTGAAAAAAAAAGATACACAAAATTTATCATAGTTTAACTAAAATTGGAACCATGTGATGCATTCGTGAACTTGTTCATCATGCAAACCATTTTATTCGTTAGCACCTCCACTTTCAATTTTGGAATTTTTCAATGAATGTATGAAAAGATATCTAGAAATACCTTACCTTCCTATTCATGGCATCGTAGTATGCTATCAATCATTAATAATTTATGAACAACTATTCTAGAAAAAGTGAGGACAAATAAGGGAATTTCATTTATCCCAAGCTAAAATCAAAAGCATAAATTTACTTACTGAAAAAAGGAATCCATCGATTAACTCAATTCAATCCAATAGTGACTCCAAGACTTGTCTTCAAAGCCCACTATCTACTATCTTTAAAAATTGCTTCATGTAGTACTTCGGGAAAACCATTTGCATGATCCATGAGCAATCTTTTCACTCTTTTTCCCCACTAATGAAAAGTATTTACCTACATGGGAAGTAGGTAAAATGAATAGTGTAAATTAGATTCTGATTTATCACCTAAATATTATTACTCAAGTGATACAATGTCCCTAAAAGTTATTTTATTATTTGTAAATTTCTAAAGTTCCATCAAATTGGTCATTTGTGTACTTTGAAAAAATTCCTAAAATTGTGAATTGGCAATTTGTTAGCAGTTGGTATTTACAATCCATTTGTTTGTCCTTAAGTTGAATAGTTCGAAAATGTAAAGGAATGGCAGTTCAGAAAATATGGGCCATGAAAATAAAAAGTATTTATTTCCTTTGAAAAATAATTGCGAGAAACAAAGCTGGTACAACTGATAGGACCAAATACCATTAAATTTTCTACCTACCCACTCAAGTGTTTTCTATATATCATGGTTGCTTTGTCCTTATTAGCCACTAAAATAGAAATGTACATGTCATGCTTTTCTATACTAAAATATAAATCTGACCACCACTTCGCAAGAAATTGATTTTAGGTACACCTGTGGGCAAGATTCTTTGAATCTAAACTAGTGATCAACTTTTCAGCCCATTAAAGCCATTATAATGTACTTATCTACATCTAAAACATTCATGAGAAGTAGCAGGGAGTCTTGTCCCTTCATGCCTTCCATACTCTTCAGTCGTACACCATAAAGCTAGCTGATGATTGATGAGATAACATTATTAAATCGTATTACTCACTGAAGTGCACTGTATTTTGTATGCCAATTGTATATAAATGGAGACTGAGCAGAGAAATTGCAGCTTTTATGTGTGCTCGTTAAGCCTAGCCATACAAGTAGGGATGATACTAGTGATAGAAGTGGTAGATGGAGTAGTCGTGGATGAAAGACAAGAATATGTGAATAATATTATATGGAATGCAAGTTATATTATGGTGGGTATAACTAAGAGATGTGCCAATGTGGAGGGAGGAATGGTTGTAAAGGAAGTAAGGATGATAGAGGTGGGGATAATAGAGATAAGGATCAGACTAGGAGAATCAACATGAATATTATGGGTCATGGAAATAGTAACTATGGGGATATAGAAGAAAATATTCAAAAAGGGTGGGTGGGTGATACACCATTAGAAACCATCAAAGATCCAATGTCATGTAGGATATCGATTCCAAATGAGGCTTTCACTAAAGTTTGATGTAATATGGTGATAAATTATTTAGGATATCAACTATCCGTAAGTGCACCCACAATCAATTGTCCAACAAGTGTAAGATATACTATATACCTATATGTCCATCATGATCAAAATCTCATTGGTTATCATGATCCTTAAAATGGATCTCAACATGAGCATTGGAAAATACTTCATTTTTATTGGATTGAGCAATTATGCAGGGTTTAGATGAACACTCCAAGTTGCAAAGGAATATTAGGATCTTGAGTAGCTCGTGGGATAAACAAAGTATTATGGCTATGACAACAAGGTGAATCAATATAAAACATTCTTAGATGTAAAATATTAAAAAATTAACAAGAGACTATATCTAAAAATGAAACCCTAGAGGTGAATCCAAGGGTAGGTAAGGTTGACAAAAGCAAGGCCACATTATACATCACAAACCCTGAGATAAGAGTAGTCTATGGAGCACCAATAAGAGGGTCTATGCAAGATCATGGGGGTCCAAAAAGAGGCGATGTGAAAAACAGGTGTTTTTAACTCACCCCAAAACATGAAATTCCGCTTTGACCTTTTATTGGCTTGGGTAGAAAGTACACATTGCCAAAGCAAATAACAAACCGAAACAGATATCCATTTCTAAATGGATATTAATTTTGTTTAGGTCATATTTTTAAATTTTGTCGGGTCCAGGGCCGACCAATATTTTTATTTAATATATTATAATAATTTTTAAATATATTTATAATATATTTATCATATAGCATGGATATTTAATTTAATAGATTATAATAATGTTTTTTAATATATTTATAATATAACATGGATATTTATATAGTATTAAATATTATATAATATTACATTATAATATATTAAATATAATATGAAATTTAATATATTATATGATTATATAATATTACATTTTATTATATAATAATATAATATTATAATAAATTAATTATTATAATATTATAATAATATAATATATAAAATATAATATAACATACAATATATTATAATATAATATATATTATACATAATATAATGTATATTATATTATAATATAATATATATAATATATTATACAATATAATTTTATATTATAATATAAAATGATAAATGATATCTTACATTTCAAAAAATACCGCCAATAACTATATGGTTGGGTCCCAGACTCGACCATATATTAAAAAAAACTACATAAAGGAAACGGATATCCGTTTCTTGTTTTATAAAATCAAAAGCAAACAACCCGAGAGCTCATTTTTAGCAGACCGGGCATGGGTTTTCTACTCCACAACTCAGATATCCATTCCCAAGTGAATCTACTTGGCCAAATCAATCAAATTTGAAAGGTATTTTTGGATTTTTATGTTTTTCTCCAATTTATATTAGTTTTGCATTATTTTTTTGTGAATTTTAGTCAAAAATAGGATATTTGATATGTTTTTTATTGCATTAAAATTATTGTTAATTTTGAAAAAAAAATCAATTAACAAGCTTAAAATGGTCGATCCCAACCCTATTCAACATGAAAACATTCATCTGGCTCAACATGAAAACCCTAACCCCACTCACAACAAAAACCCTCCAAATCCTCCTTCATTGTGACAGTTGTTTCCAAACCAAAATGTGCCAACAATACATGAATCTATTCATAGACATTTAGATAAATTGAGAAATGTATGTCGAATCTATGAGACACTCACTGAGCTATTCGACATGAATTTTTTTTTAGAAACAATCATTTCAAATGTTGAAACTTTGGCAACTCAACACAATAGAAATGCACAGTGGCAAGAGGAAAAAAGTCAATTTTATTCCAATGGATTATCATATGATGAGGTGACGTCACTTGATATTGAAAAAGCCCAATTAGCCCCGTTATTCATTGATCATAGAATAGGACAACCCATTAATGTGCGGAAGAAATTTTTTTCAAGTAAATGGCATGCCCATAGAGGCATATTAGATAATTTTTGGAGACGTTGGTGGATGACTTTTGATAAACGACCCAACAACAATCTTGGCGTCCCTCAATATTTTCTTTGAAAAATTATATGTTGAGTTTGTCCTAGGGAGGCATGAAAATTACTTTGACATGTGAGATTTATAGGGTGTTGGTAGAGGGATGCCATAGGATAGACCTAGAGCACGCCGAGTCACCCTAGTTCATCCTACTCTGCCTATTGCTACCCTGACTCCACTACCTTACCCTGAGATTGCTTTAGATGCAGGGATTCAAAGCATTTATGCCTTACATTCATTGAGTGATCATTTGATCATGCAGATCCATCATGTTGTGTATCCATTTGATAGTGCATCCCATCATGATGGTGATGCACCTGATACATCCCAGCATGATGGTGGTGCACCTACTGCGTCAGCTCCCATTGGTACACTGTCCTCTTTGGTAGATATTTATGTGCCCACTACTGCATGAAGTGCAACAATTTATGTTTGGGTCCTCTCCGTTGGTCCACTAAGGCTCCCATAGACACACCAGACTATGAGGTTCAAGATATGTCAGATGTA
>VDFB02252616.1:126453439-126624323 GCA_007258455.2 Sequoia sempervirens
AGGGCTTATTGGAAAACACACTTCCCAACCTTATCACAACATGGCACCACCTCAAATAGGTCGAAAATGGCCCAAACAAACTCAATTCAAAAAGAAACAATGCTTCCCTAACACAATACTCACTTTAGCATGTCAAAACCTCCCAAATTCACATGGAAAACACCAAATTTCACTACAGGGCTTCATGCCCAACTCAACTCTTGACCTCCCCTATACTTACTCAACATTCCCACACATTTTTAGTGATGTTGTAGACCCATTCCTTGAGTTACAGTGGCCACAGTGAGAGGAATGGGTCAATACACCATTTTAAATGACTTTCAAACCTTAAAACTGTGTTTAAGGTGGAGCGCACTAGCTCTCCAATGTGGTAGGGTTGAGAAGGTAGGGGTAGTGTTCCTCATAGAAATGGCTTCTATCATCACCGTGAGACACCATTTCTATGAGGCATACACCGCCCCTACCTTCTCAACCCTACCGCATTGGCAAGCTAGTCGAGCGAGCTAGCTTGCCAGCACTCCACTAGCTTGCAATGTGGTAGGGTTGAGAAGGTAGGGGTAGCGCATGCCTCATGGAAATGGAGTCTCATGGATACATCACCATGAGACTCCATTTCTATGAGGCATATTCTGCCCCTACCTTCTCAACCCTACCACATTGCAAGCTAGTAGAGCAAGCTAGCTTGCCAATGCTCCACTAGCTTGCAATGCGGTAGGGTTAAGAAGGTAGGGGCAGTGTATGCCTCATATAAATGGAGCCTCATGGATACATCACCATGATATTCCATTTCTATGAGGCATACATTGCCCCTACCTTCACAACCCTACCACATTAGCAAGCTAGTGGAGTGAGCTAGCTTGCCAATGCTCCACTAGCTTGCAATGCGACAGGGTTGAGAAGGTAGGGGCACCATATGCCTCATAGAAATGGGGTCTCATGATGATTTATATGAGGCATACGGTGCCCCTACCTTCTCAACCCTACCACATTGGCAGGCTAGTGAGTGAGCTAGCTTGCTAATGCTCCACTAGCTTGCCAAGGAATTTGAATTCACATGCCTTGTCCATGCTTCCATTTTGATCCTATCTTGTAATCATGGCATGCCCCTACAACACCTTTTTCTATGCTAGAAATAATCTTGTACATGATGATTGTAAGTATTTTTAATGAAGCCTTGAATGACATATATTTCATTTCTTTGAATGGATACATTTTTTAGGAGCTAATATTCATCTCATTACCATGCTACAGGTAAAATTATCCATCATGTCGAAGAAACAAACAAGGAAAAAACTAATAGACGAAGAGTATGAAACTTTCAAAGCAAAGGAGAGAGAACAGGTGGTAGCATATTGTGAAAAGAAGAAATTGGATATGATTGACAAAAACAAGCTAATTGAAGAGGAACCTCAACCATCAAAAAGGGAAGAGACATTGGCAGCACAAAGGGCACAAATGTGAAAGCATCGTGGTAGGACATATTCAAATACCATAGTTGGATACACTCCATCTTCACAAGTGAATGGGGACACCATTCAACATAAAGCGAATGTGGGACGCATACCTAGTGATATGGAGGGACACCATCTACCACAAGTGAATATGGTGGACTGCATCTCAAGTTGAGAGTACATCATCACTTGGATTTGACGAAGAAGGTATGCCATCATCCCCATGTGAACCTCAAGGTATGTCTTCTACTCCACCCTCGATCGAAGTTATGCAATCTAGCCCACCTCAATTAAATATTGATGAAATTCCTAATGTTGAGATGTATGTACCTAGGAGAACACCACCTAGAATTTTGTGTAGAAAGCCAAAGTATTTGATTAATATTGATGAGGATATTTTGCAGCACATGGAAGGTAAGATTTCAACATGCTCTTGTAGAAGATATGCTGATAAGATTTGGAATTTCTTCTTTGAAAGGCTAAATGAGACCGCAAGATGTTAACTATTTGTTGAAATGATGTGGGGTATAAATTATAGAAACATCATGAAAACTCTTGGGTTGAGAACATCGAATACATCAAGTGAAAACACTATTGTGAAGAATCTAATGGATGCTTATGAGAGTGTGGGTAAGCGCTCATGCTCAAAGGATAGTAATGTCACCTGATGTGTCATTACATCGAATTTGGTGAGCAGTCAAACAAAGAGAGCTCATCTTATTAGAAAGATGAGTGAACAAATGAGAATTCATAGAAAAAATTTATCAAAAGCCATTCAAAGGTAGAAAAGAATTGATGGCACCGACTCAAATGAATTATGGGCATTCTTGGGAAGACTGCCACAAAAAGATAAAAAAGTTGTTGAAGCATTGAGAACACTAATTGAAGAGTATTGGAAGAATAACACAAGGCCATCTCCAAATCAAAGGGATGTGATAAGAAGGAGAATCAGTAGTCGGAACCGTGAGCCACATCCAAAGCATTTTTTGGATACGACTCAAACCCAATTTTTTCATAAATTTCAAAAGGATTATCCTCAAATTAGTATTTTTCAAAGGTTTTTTAAAATGCTTAAAAATTTTTATGTCAAGATAAATCACATGTGCACTACTTGTTGTTGTAGACTACATATTGAATTCTCTAACCATTATGATGTTTATCGTTCTATATGTTTGGATTTTCATACTAATGATGTTTTGCAGGATTGTGGCATAGAAGCCCCACCAAAATATTCAAGAGAGTTCTTATCAAAAAATTTATGTGAAATAGAGGATGCCCAAATATTCTACAGGACATCATGCTTGGATGGTTTATGCTATCGTTGTGGTGGCTTGCAGCGTATGGCAATATGTTAGCATATGGAAAGCACAGATGAGGTGGGACAAAAACTAGTAGAGTTTAGGAAGTATAAAATGGTGGCATACACTGCAAAAGAGGGGTCTCAAGCAAAAAGGTGTGATTTGATTATTCAGAAGATTCTAGTGTATCAGTTTATGTCCATGTTTCATGACAATATAGTGTATGAGTATGCAAGGAATACCCATAGAGCTCGATGGATGGACACAAAATTCAAGATATGCAAGGATTACTTTCCAATTGGTAGCATAGTATCAGTGGTTGAATTTGCAGAGAACTACACTCTACAGCCACAACGTGATTTGTAGTCATTGTATTACAACTCCAGACAGGTTTTGACATTTGTGCACATAGAATTCATTCATGTAGCTGATAGTATAGTTTACCAAAGGAATGCATTGAGGGAGTATCACTTTTATATTAGTGATGATCACACACATTCTCCAAAGTTTGTGCAAGGTTGCTTCTAGATGTTCTATAGTGATTTGGCTCAAAGGGGCATAGCATACAATTAGCATATAATATGGTTGGATAACTATGCAACATAGTTCAAGAAATCATGCATGTTCTACTGGTTGAGCAGGATGCATGTCATTATAGGTGTACAACATATGTGGAACTTTTTTGAGGCTAGGCATGGAAAGGGGGAGCATGATGGTGCAAGAGCATGCATGAAAAGAGCACTAGCATGAGAAGAGTTAAAGTATAAAGACAATGCAAAGTTGACAGATGCGAGATCAATCATCGAGTGGTGTAATGATTTGATGGGTCCAGGTAATGAAGGTACGTCTTCAATTCATATATTTTTTTGGTTGATGGATGATACTGACATTGCACCATATGAGGATTGTTGTACACTAACAAGATTGAGTGAGGTACACTCTTTCCTTAGCTCAAATGTAGGTTCATGGAGTATTGATACATGGAAGATGGCATGCTTTTGTTCTTCATGTACAATGCAAGCCTAGAATGATTGTGAGTTAGGGGAGTGGGTTGAAAAATGGTTGACAAGTTATTTTAGCCCACTTCACACGTATCACCCTCCGATGACATTGGAACTAACAAAGATGGAATCATTGCTCGAATTTGACCACGTATCAGATCTAGTTCAACTAGGTAATATATTTTCTTGCTTAGTTTTTGAAATTTCATATTGTTATCTTACTTTGTATTGTATTCGTAATGTTGACTAATTTCAAGGGATTTGTTGCACCTATGAATGCAGGGCATGTTTATGTAGTTATTGCAGATGAAGACAATGAAGAGGGAACAAACTATTACTTGTGTCATTGTGTTGAGGCCAAAAAGAAATTGGAGGCCCTAGTTATAGATGGAGAAAATATCAAATACCCTATAGGCTCAGTTGTTATTGGAATGCGGCTTAGAAGATACCCACATAAGAGTGTTAAACATTGGTTGTTTCAAGACTTTGACACACATCGTAAGATTCTTCATTACTCAAACCTTGTCATGGCATCCAATGTTCATTTGACCAAATATGGGGGTAGACCTTTGAACAAGACCTTGTGGAAGGTCCGTGAGTCTGACCATGACACAATATTTGACACAGTAAAGAGTAGAGTAGATCCAAATGGTTGATTGGATTAATTTGTAAGTATGCATATTGGTTCTTATTAATTTATACTTATATGCACATTAATTTGTTTGATGCCAATGCTAAAATATTCTTTTACTTTTCCTAGTTGTAAGTAACCTACTAAAAATTGATTGATGTCCCCTTGCACAAAATGCATATTTATGAGTCATCAAAGAGAATCTTAGCCAGAAAAACAATGCAACATCCTTATTTTGATGATCTTGAGAAATCTCAATTATGATTTTAAGCCATTACAAAAGTGTGTGCGAAGCTTGGTGAGGGAATTTCAAGTTATTTATTTGAAGTTAACCTTATCATGAGAACCTATGATGTAAATATTATAAGAGCATCTTGAATTTCAAGTTATTCTATTCATGAGAAGTGTTGTGTGCAATAGGTATCTTGGAACTCCTAGTGAAAATGAATGACCAGGAGTGACTAAGTTGAGAGACTGGCATGCCTATCTAGAAGTGCTTTCTGTCTATTTTCATTTCATTTCCATTTTGGATGCTCTTACTTTTTCTTCTTTTACTTTTCCTATTTGCAAGTAACCTACTAAAAAATTGATTGGTGTCCCCTTGCAGAAAATGAAGATTTATGAGCCATCGAAGAGATCTCACTAGAAAATCAATGCAACATCCTTATTTTGATGATCTTGACAAATATAAATTATTATTTTAAGCCATTACAAAAGTGTGTGTGAAGCTTGGTGAGGGAATTTCAGGTTATTCATTTGAAGTTAACCTTATCATGAGAACCTATGATGTAGACATTATAAGAGCATCTCGAATTTCAAGTTATTCTATTCATGAGAGGCTTCGTACACAATAGGTATCTTGGAACTCCCAGTGAAGATGTATGACCAAGAGTGACTAATTTGAGAGACTGCCATGCCTATCTGTAAGTTCCTTCCATCTATTTTCATTTCATTTCCATTTTGGATTCCCTTTCTTTTTCTTCTTTTACTTTGCATATTTGTAAGTAAACTACTAAAAATTGATTGGTCTCTCATTGTAGAAAATGTTGATTTATGAGCCATCAAAGAGAATCTCAACCAAAAAAGCAATGCAACATCCTTATTTTGATGATTTTGAGAAATCTCATTTCTTATTTGAAGCCATTATAAAAGAGCGTGTGAAGCTTAGCGAGGGAATCTCAAGTTACTCAATTGAAGTTAATGTGCTCATGAGTACCTATGATGTAGACATTTAAAAAGAATCTCGAATGTATGAGTGGCATTGTAAAAGATCTATGAGAATAGAGTACCTAAGGCATTTTAATGATATTTACTTGTAATGAGATTTACTCAAATATTAAAATTTTGGAGTTCATGTTTAGTGCAGAAGCACCTTGTTCTCTAAATGCCTTCAATAGGAAAATTTGCAAAATTTGAATTTTCAAATGTAAACAATGTGAAAAAAGTCATATGAAGGTCATATGTAATGTATTCAAATTCTCAAATAGGTCATTAGGTGATTAGAGAAGTGATATTGCACAAAAGTTGTCAGTTGGTGTAAAAATGCAAACCTTACATTACTTGCACAATTGAAAAATTAGTAAATAAAGGATGATGTTTTCTTATTTGCAACACTTTTCCTTTTTTGTTTCAAGCTTGTGCAGATTGTAGAACACCTTATGCTTTTATTGTTGATTAGTTTTCTTTAAAGCAAGAAGTTAGGTAACTCCTGAAAGTATTTTGAAGTCTTTTAACTCAAATTTGAGGAAATAAGAATAATTTTATCATAACTTCTCAAATGCATTCAAAAAAAAATGACTGATCTAGATACCCATTATTGAGTTACAACACATACTTCAAAATTCATAGTGACTATATTGGAACATGTGCATCAAAAATGACCACCTTTGCTGTCTTAATTAAGCTAACTAGGCCTAATTTACAAAGGAACATACCTTTAAACATTCAACAACCCCCTAAACTTGTTAGGGAAGCAATTCTAATGTATCCAAACCCTCAAATCCACAATTTTTCTTAGGAGAAACTAAATCCACCATGTCAAACCACAAAACCCTTATTTTATGCTAGTGTGAGGAGGGTTTATTGAAAGGAATGGTTCCACACCTTACCAGAAAATTCCACTATCTCATACCTTCTTAAAATCACATGCACAAACTAAAAATACAATCACCCAACCTCTACATGTAATATTTTATCAAACCCTAGGGTGAAACCTCATTTTTCATGCCCTTTTCCATCAAAATCTACAAGGGCAACAACTCAGATACCATGATGCTTAGAAATTTCTCGTTTGATCCTATGGGATTACGTTGGACCCCTCTACAAAATGTCTCTCAATTTTTGCTATCTCAGAGTGGTTTTCCCATGGTGGCGGATTTTCACTTGATGGAAAAAGTGTCAAATGCAAGTAGTGCAAAGTTGCAAAGTGGTGCAACTTTCATTCTGCAAATCATGTGACCACACAAACTATTCCAATGTGTTTGAATAGGTATGTTTATATTAGGCATGGTACTCTTTCGCACCCAAACAAACATAATCGCTCTGAGCTACGTTCAACCGGATCGATCCCTTAAGAGTCCAAAGTGTAAAATGATTGCAAAATTTAGCATGTCGTTACTCGAATACCGTGACACTTAGAAACTTATTGTCTGATCCTATGAGATTGTGTTGGGCCCCTATATAACAACCTCTTTCGGTTTTTGTTATCTCAGAGTGGTGTTCCTGTGGTGGTGAATTTTCACTTGTTAGAAAAAGTGTCAAATGCAAGTAGTGCAAAGTTGCAAAGTGGTGCAACTTTCGTTCTACAACTCGTGTGACCACATGGGCTATTCCAAAATGTATAAATAAGTATGTTTACACTACATATGGTCTTCTTTCACACCCAAACACACGGAATCACTTCGAGCTACGTTCAATCAGATCGATCCCTTAAGAGTCCAAAGTGCAAAATGGCTGCAAACTTCAACATGTTGTTACTCGGATACCATGATACTTAGAAAATTATTGTTTGATAATATGGGAACATGTTAGGCCCCTCTACAAAAACCTCTCTCATTTTTTGTTATCTTGGAGTGGTTTTCCCATGGTGGCAGATTTTCACTTGATGGAAAAAGTGTTAAATGCGAGCAGTGCAAAGTTTCAAAGTGGTGCAACTTTCGTTCTGCAACTTGTCTGACCAAATGGACTATTCCAATGCATCTAAATATGTTATGCATGGTCCTCTTTTGCACCTAAACATGTCGAATCGCTTTGAGCTACGTTCAACCAAATCGATCCCTTAAGAGTCCAAAGTGCAAAATGGTGCAAACTTCAGCATGTTGTTACTTAGATATCATGATGCCTAGAAAATTTTCATCTGATCCAATGGGATCACAATGGGCCCCTCTACAAAAAATCTCTTGGTTTTTGCTATATCAGAGTGCTTTTCTCGTGGTGGCAAATTTTCACTTAATGAAAAATTTGTCAAATATAAGTAGTGCAAAGTTGTAAAGTGGTGCAACTTTCGTTCTACAACTCGTGTGACCACACAGACTGTTCCAACCCATCCAAATATGTATGTTTATGCTAGGCATGGTACTCTTTTGCACCCAAACATGTAGAATCGCTTCAAGCTACATTCAACCGGATTGATCCCTTAAGAGTCCAAAGTGCAAAATGGCTACAAACTTTAGCATGTTGTTACTCAGATACCATGACGCTTAGAAAATTTCTCTTTTGATCCTATGGGATCACATTGGGCCCCTCTACAAAAAACTCTCACAGTTTTCACTATCTTGGAGTGGTTTTCCTATGGTGGCAGATTTTCACCTGATGGAAAAAGTGTTAAATTCAAGCAGTGCAAAGTTACAAAGTGGTACAACTTTTCTTTTGCAACTCGTGTGACTACATGGATTATTCCAACACAATTGAATAGGTATTTTTATGCTAGACATGGTCTTCTTTCACACCCAAACATGTGAAATAACTCCGAGCTATGTTCAACCAGATCGATCCCTTAAGAGTCCAAAGTGGAAAATGGTGCAAACTTCAACATGTTGTTACTCAGATACCATAATGCTTAGAAATTTTTTATTTGATTCTATGGGATTGAGTTGGGACCCTCTACAATAACCTCTCTCGATTTTCACTATCTCAGAGGCATTTTTCCGTGGTGAAAATTTTTCACTTGGGGAAAAAATTGTCAAATGTAAGTAATTGAAAGTTGCAAAGTGGTGTAAATTTAGTTCTAAAACTAATGTGACCAAAAGGACTATTCCAATGCATCCGAATAGGTACTTTTACACTAGGTATTGTCTTATTTTGCACCCAAACATGAGGAATTGCTCCAAACTATGTTCAATCAGATCGACCCCTTAAGAGTCTAAAGTGCAAAATGGCTACAAACTTCAACATGTTGTTACTCGAATACTGTGATGCTTAGAAACTTCTCATTTAATCCTATAGGATTATGTTGGGCCCCTCTGCAATAACCTCTCTTGGTTTTATTTATCTCGGGGTATTTTTTCCATGGTGAAAAATTTTCACTTGATGGAAAAAGTGTCAAATGCAAGCAGTGCGAAGTTGCAAAGTGGTGCAAATTTTGTTCTGCAACTCGTGTGACCACACAAACTATTCCAACATGTCCAAATAGGTATGTTTATGCTAGAAATGGTCATTTTTCACTCCCAAACACACAAAATCGCTCAAAGCTACGTTCAACTGAATCGATCCTTTAAGAGTCCAAAGTGCAAAATGGCTACAAACTTTAACATGTTACTCGGATACCATGACACTTAGAAAATTATTGTTTGATCCTATAGGATCATGTTGGACCCCTTTATAATAACCTCTCTCATTTTTTGCTATCTCAGAGGCATTTTTTATTGGTGGCAAATTTTCACTTATTGAAAAAATTGTCAAATGCAAGTAGTTGAAAGTTGCAAAGTGGTGCAACTTTCGTTTTACAACTTGTGTGACCAAACAAATTATTCGAAAACATCTAGATGGGTATGTTTATGCTAGGAATTTTCTTTTTTCACACCCAAACACGTGGAATTGCTTCGAGCTATGTTCAACCGACTTGATCTCTTAAGGGTCCAAAGTGCAAAATGGAAGCAAACTTTGACAGGTTATTACTCAAAAACCGTGATGCTTATGAACTCTCTGTCTAAGCCTATGGGATCATGTTGGGCCCCTCTACAATAAATTCTCTTAGATTTTTCTATCTCAAAGTCATTTTCTTGTGGTGTCTAGTTTTCATTTGATGGAAAAAGTGTCAAATGCAAGTAATGTAAAGTTGCAAAGTGGTGCAACTTTCATTTTGATATTCGTGTGACCAAAAAAACTGCTCCAACACATCCTGATAGGTAGGTTTACGCTAGGCATGGTCCTCTTTCGCACCCAAACACACGAAATTGCTCCGAGCTATGTTCAACCGACTTGATCCCTTATGATAGCATGCAAAACAATCGAAAAGAGAAACATACACACAACGGTTGAGAATTTTGAGTTTTCCACACAAAAAGTGTATGATCATTGGTGTAGAGCACCTTGTTTCTCCATTTGATGAAGAAGGTATAGTTTAGTGGTTTTAGTCATGATAATGTCAAATAAGGCCATGATAAGCTATTTTGTAATCTTTCTTTTAGTTTTGAGTTAGTGTGGGGTCATTTGAGTCAATTATGTAAGTACGATAGGGAATACAAATAAGAAAATAACATTGGTAAAGGCATTGGAAGAGATTTCTAATGCTGTCCCTCATGAAAATTCAAAATTTAGGCCTTACAAGCAAGGCTAAACAAGGTGAAAAGAAGAAATTTCTTGAGAATAAGTTAGAATAGGTTGGAAATAGGGTGAGGTTGTGGAGTTTGATATGTTCAAAAGCTCTGCAAGGACACTGGAGGTCAAAAGTATGTTATGGCATGATGCCCTAGTTGGGAAAAGAGGGGTTTTTGAATGAAAAAGAGAGTTTTGAGGGAGTAAAAGTGGTTCAAGTCAGGGGGTAGCATAATTTGGTGGTTAATTAAGTTTTTGTAGGTAGAATGAAGAGTGTTGGAAGAGGTTTTGAGGTTGTATGAGGTTTGGATATGGAGTTTTCAATAAACTTTAGTGAAATTTGAGAGAAGTGAGGGTTTAAAGGATAGTGGGGTTAGAGGCCCAATCACACCCTAAAAATTGTGGATTTTGTGGATTTGTAGACTAGTAAATTCTTCCCAATGGTTTTTTGCAATTGGAATAGTGATTGAGATGGTGTTGTTGTTAGTTTTAGGATCAGAAATTAAATAAGCAGATTTATAACACTTTAAACAAATTAACACAACATATACCCTAGGAAAACCCTCCAACTTGAGGGAGAAAAACCCAACAACAATATATCACTTATATATTGAATAAGAATCAAAAATTCCGTTTACAATGAGGCTGATCACAAGGCCAAATATCAGCACCAAAATTGATGCAATCTCAGACAATAATGTTGCTCTTCTTTGATAATGAATTAAACCTTCTTGTAAACTTTAATCTGAGCTTGAATAAACTTAGACACCTATAATATTGAACAATGAATGGATGATTGTATATGAACAAAGAGAAACTCTAATATATACATGATGGAGAGGAGATCACGTCCTTTCTAGGAAAGAAGTCAGCCTCATATGAAAAGTCATAACTCCATAAAGGTGGAAAATAAAAAGTCAACCTCAAACAAATTTATTTAACAATAATTAAATATTATATTGTTCTCCAAGTGAAGCACCTCTTAACTTAATATCGACCTAATAAATTAAATAGCTGATAAGGCTATATTTAATTTATAGCTTCATAAGTCGGGGCTGGAAGTTGAGGCTTGACACTACAACATCAATACTCCCTCTCAGCTAGGGGTAATACTTTAGCTATACAAAGTCATGGAGTCTCTCAACATAACATTCACAATGGATACACCCACATGTGGAAAGAGCTCATCACGGAGTCACTCAACGTGATATTGTCCAACATGGCTACTCACATGTATGGAAAGAAAATATGCACAAGTGTCCATCACAAAGTCACTCAATGTGATGTCATCTCATCATGATGTCCACCATGGCTACTCCCAAAGGGTGGATAAACACAAGTAAAATGAAATCATCATGGAGTCACTCAACATCACATCCACCATGGCTACTACCAGAGGGTGGAAACAAGGGCTTTCATCTCAAATTTCTCACACAGAGAAAGATGCATTAACAAGGGCTTACACCTCAAATTTCTCTCATAGAGAAAGATGCATTCAAGCAAATCATAGAAGATCATTAAAGATGAGTCTCCCTCTTAGCTAGGGATTCATTCTCCACAATTCCAAGCTTGTCTTGAAAGTGCACAAACTTCACTTTGGAGAGAGGCTTGGTGAGAATATCAACCATTTGCTCATCAGTGCTAATGTATCTCAACTGTATGGCTTTCCTCAATACCATATCTCTGATATAGTGGTATTTTATCTGAACACGTTTTGTTCTATCTATATACATCTAAATTTGGACACTTAATTTATCCAAATTCATCCCCTTTCATCTTATTTTTGTTAATTAAGTAATACTGTTATTATTTAATTAATATCCTTAATTCTGCCAAATCCCTAAGGTATTTATTAATTAAATACCTTACCCTCTTTAATCCCCTTTTCATCAAATGAATTAAATAAATATTACATTTATTTAATTCCTCACATGTAATTTTCATCTAATCCTAATCCATCTCCTAATTTCTTCATTAGGGATGTGCACATGCCTAATCCTTGATTAGGATGTGTCACATCCTCCAAATTTTGCAAGTTGGCTTCTAATCCTCATTTATCTTTTAATTACTGATTAATTAATCTTAATCAGTACCTTAGTCAACTCTCTCCATTCCCCAAGGAATTTTTAATTCCTTTTTATTCCTCCTAGAATCCCCTTTTCCCATGCATCTTCTAGAATCTTTGACTTGTCACATCAAGTCACGTGAGAAACTCCCACCTTTTGGGAACATTATCTTATCCACTAGATTCTTCCAATCATTGTGAATTTTTAATTCACTTTTATTCACCCAAGATTCTTCCCATCTCCCAATGTGATTGGAAGGTACTTGTCCTTCCTCCACCTCATGTACCTTTTGGCCACCTCACTTACACCTCATCTCCTCTTAGCCACTTCACCATCCACATGTCAAGATGTGAGGGCTTGTGAGTTCTCAACTCACCATATCCCTTCATCTTAACCTTGTTGGATGCATCTCAACCATTGAATTCTCTAGAGAATTCAAAATCTCCTATAAATACCCCCTCCTCAAGGGCATTTTCAACACTTTTTGATTTGAGTAACCTTATGTTGCCAATTTGCATTCTCAATCATTCACTATCATTTAGCCATCCACTTTTATCATCTTGCATATTCAATCTTGAATCTAGCTACATCAAAAACCCATCCAAGGAGCACACAAATTCATCTAAATTAAGGGCCAACCAAGGAGTCTTCGATAGCAAGGAAGGTATAATCAATTTAAATTTGTATTTCATCTCTTTTCCTTGTTTATCACTCTTTAGGCTAATCATTGAAGTGTTCTTAGTATTTTTTCCATTTGCATTTTTAGTTATTTTGCACATTAGAATAGGGTAAAATTCCAAGGTACACACTATCATGAAACACTGGATTGAAAAAAATCTTCACATAGCTTTGATTATCACAATGAATGACAATCAACTCCAATGATTGTCCAAACAATCTTGCAAGGAGCTTCCGAAGCCACACTGCTTCTTAAGCTACCACACAAGATACAATATACTCAAACTCTACAGTGCTTAGTGCCACTGAAGATTGCTTCCTACTACACCAAGAGATCATCGCATATCCCAAACTAAAGCAACATCTAGAGGTGCTCTTTGATCAACTACACACCCTGCCCAATCAAAATAAAAAAATCCTTGCAGCTTTAGGTGTACACTGGAAGAATAACTCAAGCCATACCCAACTGTGCCACACAAGTATCTCAGGATATGCTTTGCTACAACTAGATGTATTTTCCTTGGTTCACACATGAAATGACTAAGTGCACTCATTGCATAGCAAATATCTGGTCTAGTATTGACTAGATACATCAACGATCCAATCAACTACATGTACATAGTAGGATCCACCAGATCAGAACTAGCTGCAGACTCTTTTAGCTTTTGAAAATTGGTTTCCATAAGTGTAGACATGGATTTGCAATCCATCATACCAAATCTCTTCAAGATTTCTATTGTATACTTCCCTTGACTCAAAATGATCTCATTAGGCCTCCGCCATACTTCTAGACCAAGGAAGTAATGCATGTATCTAAGATCCTTCATCTCAAATTCAGAAGCTAACTCCTTCTTGCATTTGATAATGAGGTGTTCTTCTCCTATAAGAAATAGATCATCAACATAGAGAACCAAGATCAATGCCTCACCATTAATTACCTTGAAGTACAAGTTTGAATCAACATCATTCTTGGAGAATCCCAAGCTTAGCAGGTATCGATCAATCCTCTCATACCAAGGATGAGGAGCCTGCTTAATGCCATACAAAGCCTTCTTCAATATGAAAACATGAGACTCCTTCCCATGAATCTCAAATCCATTAGGTTTCTCAATGTATACCTCTTCTTCAATTAAACCATTAAGGAATGCAGTCTTCACATCCATCTGGTGTAATTTACATCCTTTAGCTATTGCAATAGCAATGATAGTCCTAATGGAAGTATAATGAGCAACTGGAGCAAATATTTCTTCATAATATATTCCCTCTTTTTGAGAGAATCCTCTAGCCACAAATCTATCCTTTTACTTCTCAATGCTTCTGTCAGCCACATGCTTGATCTTGAAAAGCCACTTAGAATATATAACATACTTCCCTTCAGCCATAACATCTCTCCATACTTGCTGACTTGAAGCTTCATCAAAACTGGAAGGCTCAAATTCAATCATTTGACTCATTAATGCAACATAGCTTGGAAACTTCTGAGGTCTTTTGCTTTCTCTGAATGTTCCTCTAGGGGTTGCAAAGTTTTCTACCTCCTACATTGTTGTCCTAGCTAATAGAGGTCTCTTTTGACCTATGACAATATCTCTTGACTCATCAGTAGGTTCCAAAGGCTCAACTAGATCACCATCTTCTTCTGGTTGTATAGACTCCCTCTGAATCTGAGGAGTATGGTCAACTTCCATGTCTTGAGGGGTCTCATGGTATTCATTACCTATCTCCATGTAAGAGCCTTTAGATCTCTTGAATGCAACATCTTCTTCAAATGTAACATCCCTCCTGATCTCTATTTGTTTCTAACTTGGAATGTAAATTTTGTATGCTTTTGAAGATTCACTGTAGCCCACAAATATTCCCTTCTTTCCATATGGTTTCAAATTAGTCCTTTTATGTTTAGGAACATGAACATACACAGGACAACTGAAGATTCTCAAATGACTGACTTCAGGCTTCACACCTATGAAAGCTTCTTCAGGAGTCATGTTCTCCAAAATATGATGACGGCTCAGATTCTGAACATACACAATTGTCCTAGAAGCTTCGGCCCAAAGGAAGGTTTGTAAGTCTTGATCATGGATCATGGATTTGGCTACTTCTACAATAGATCTATTCTTCCTTTTTGCAACACAGTTTTGTTGTGGATTGTAAGGGACACAAAAATCCCTCTTAATCCCAACCTCAGCACAAAAGTTATGAAAGCCTCTAGAGATGTATTCTCCTCCATTGTTAGATCTCAGAACTTTGATCCTCTTCTCATACAAGTTCTCTACTTGAGCTTTAAATTCCTTGAATTTCTCAAGTACTTCTTCATATTCTTTAGTCTTTAAGAAATAAATCCAAGTCTTTCTAGAGTATTCATCAATGAAACTTACATAATACAAGAAACCACTCAAAGAAGCAACAAACATTGGACCACACAAATTAGAATGAATAAGATCTAGAATACATTTAGATCTATTTTCACTACTATGAAAAGGACCTTTAGTATTCAATGCGCATCCTCTACAAGTGCCTTCATGCTCCATTTAGGAAGGCCAGTGACCATCATCTCCATGGTTGGAAGTGCTCTGAAGTGAAGGTGAGCAAGTCTTCTATGCCAAAACTCACATGAACTGGTGGAATCATGCAACAAAGCCTGTATTGGATGTGTGTAAATTCTATAGAGACTCTCTTGCCAAACACCAATCACTCGGGTAGTCTTGATGCTAGAGTTCTTTGGCCATGCAAGAAATTTTACTTCAAAGAAAGTAACTTGATATCCCTTGTCCTCCAAAGCTGAGATTGAGACAAGTTTCTGCTTGATGCCTGGTAAAAATAGCACATTGCTCAACTAAAGATAGATGCCAAAATCTAAGTGAAGAGAGGAGGTTCCAACTCCTTTCACAAAATAACATACATCATCTCCAATTATGACTTGAATGCTTGAATATCTCTCCACCAAATCTAAAAAGTGTTCTCTAAAAATAGTAATGTGATGAGAGGAGCCACTATCAATCAACCAAGTGTTGCTATCCATTGGAACATTACTAGATAGGGTAGAATAAAATAGAAATCCACTTGAATCCTTTTGAGGAGAGATCTCACCCACATCCATAATAGAAGCATGTTGTTTTGGTCTAGTTGGAAAATCTTTTACATAGTGACCAAACTTGTCACATCTGAAGCATTGTATATGGGAGAGATCCTTCTTCCTCTTAGATACAAGAGCACCATCTGATATTTTATCTCTATTCCTCTTGAATTTTCCTTTCTTCTTCAAAGAATGAGCGACAAGTACATGAATTTATTCATTGGTAGAACTTTGCCCATTTCCTCTCACTACCAATCTTGATTCCTCTTGATTATAATCTTCCCTAAGATGATCAAACTTAGGTAGCTCTGATCTCCCATTGATACATTGGATAAATGGCTCCCAAGATTGAGGAAGACCATTAAGTTCCAACATGACCAAGTCCTTATCATCAACCATATGACCAAGGGTACAAAGTTGATCTCTCAACTCGGTGATCTTCATGAAGAAGGAGATGACAAAATCTCCTTTCTCCATTTTGATGTGATGAAGCTATTGCCTTAATGCAAGATCTCTTCTTGTATTATTGATATCATACATTTCCTCCAAGGTCTTGAACATCTCTCTTGTTGTCTTCAACTTGGAGATAATCGACACAAGGTGGTATTTCACATAATCAATCAAAATCTTCTTCACCTTAGTGCTATTCTTCTTCCATTGTGAATTCTCATTCTCATCATAAGGTTCAGGAACTTTTCTCTCCATGAATTTAGCAATCTCATTTTCTTCCAATGTAACCAACACTCTAAACTTCCAAGAGGTGAAGTTGGAAGCACCTTCAAGTCTATTTTCAACCTTGATCCCATTCACCATTTTAAAAGGAGAAGAGAGCAAGAGTGGAGGATAACACTTCTTATAGAATTTTGATCATGATATTGCGTAAACCCACTCTGATACCATGTTAGTTTTAGGATTAGAAATTAAACAAGAAAATTTAGAACACTTTAAACAAATTAACACAACATATACCCTAGGAAAACCCTCCAACTTGAGGGAGAAAAACCCAACAACAGTATATCACTTATATATTGAATAAGAATCAACAATTGTCTTTACAATGAGGCCAATCATAAGGCCAAATATTAGCACCAAACTTGATGCAATCTCAGACAATAATATTGCTCTTCTTTGATAATGAATTCAACTTTCTTGTAAACTTTGATCTGAACTTGAATAAACTCACACGGCTATAATATCGAACAATGAATGGATGATTGTATATGAACAAAGAGCAAATCTAATATATACATGATGGAGAGGAGATCATGTCCTTTCAAGGAAAGAAGTCAACATCATATGAAAAGTAGTAACTCCATAAAGGTGACGAATAAGAATTCATCCTCAAACAAATTTATTTAACAATAATTAAATATTATATTGTCCTCCAAGTGAAGCGCCTCTTCACTTAATATCAAACCAATAAATTAAATAGCCGATAAGGCTATATTTAATTTATAGCTTCATAAGTTGGGGCTGGAAGTTGAGGCTTGATGCTGCAACATCAATAGTTGCTTTGTTAAATAGACCTATTTGGGGTTGTAGGACAACGTTGAGTCCATTTCTTATTTTTATTATATAAATTATAACTTGCTTTCTCCCGAGTCCATTTCCTATACAAGAAATAATATTAGAAAAAGTTGACATATAAATCTTTCGATGTGTTTATATGGTGATGGATCAAGAACATAACAATTCATTTTGCACTATCAATATTATGATGTGAAAATGTTAAAAGACTTATCTAGATAAATGTTTGTATGATAATGTGTCAAGAAGTTAACTACTTCATCTACTCTGAATATTATGTTTTGCAAGTGTTGTGAAGATTATGTATCCTTTGCTTAATTGAGTTGTTCCAATCAAAGGATTAAATATATTGGAACCCTTTTATGAATCATTTTATGGAATACCAATTGAAAGCATGTTTTTTTCTTTTAGATAAAGTTGTTTAGCACCAATCAATTAATATTCAAGACAAACCATGATGGATAGCAATGATGAATGCTAAGGCTAATCAATTAATAAGTATACATGTGAATAAGTCAAGCATGTACATGTGAATAAGGGAAGCACAAGTACTCATTAGCATGTAAGCCTTGAAGTATACACACAAATACATAGTATACACAAATTAATACAAAGTATATGCATACATACAAGGTATACTCATGAAAACATGTAAGTCACAAAGTATACATTGGAATATACGTAAGTAGCAAAGTATACATTGGAATACACGTAAGTCACAAAGTATACACGTAAGTTGTAAAGCATACACTTGAAAACACGTAACTAATATCTATTGAACCATGGATTTATAATGCAAATATGGACACCATCGATAATATAGATTTGTATTAACCAAATGTCCATGTAGGCATACATCAATATATGTCAATATAAGTATAAAATATAGGTACAAAATAGCCATATAGGCTTATGAGAATGCCATATAGGCATACAAAAAAGGGCTCTGGAATCAAAAGTCATTGCTCTCTAGGCTCTCTAAATAAACTCTTGCCCTTTGCTTGTCGATCAGATGGTGATAGGTCTATGACTCATTTGTGTTGCACTCGATGAGTGCTCCTAATGCTCCTCCTAGTGTTTAGTTCTTGGTGAAGTTTTAACTGTTACAATAAGAAGTAAAGACATTAATATATAGAAATTACATTATAAAAAAATATATATTTAACAAAATAATCACTTACTTCCATCTCATGATCACTCTCCATGAGGGAAATATTCACACGCCCATGCTGAGGTGTGCTCAAGCCTTGTATAAGCCATCCAAATAGAAATTAAACTACGAATCAATAATGGTTTACTTTTTCACTAACTAACATCTATAACAACAAATGTAAATTGAAATTTAGTAATTTTCCTCATACCTCCCCTGTTAGAGCCATCGAGGATTCTATAGCAGATGAAACACTAATCTCCATTTCCCTCGTCACATTCAGAGGTGTTTCCGCTTGCAACATCTGAAAATAAAATAACAAATTATTCAATCACAAAAACTACAATAGAAACCCACATCATGACTTATAATGTATGAGATAATGAACAAAATTTTGAGTACTTATTAGACTATATATTTTTGACTATCATGCTTACTATTTTCCCTATCCATATCTTGTTTGAAAGAACATTTTCTTAGGCTTTTACCCATAGTAGCAAGCCAGTGACCGTTTGATAAAATGCTTTCATAGAAATGTATGATAATTGTGGTGGCATAGAGAAGGCAGTGAACTATTTGAAAAAATGCCTCAAAGAAATGGGGTCTCATGGTGATGGAATGCCATTACAAACAAATGCACATCATGGCATTCCATCACCATAAGATTGCATTTCTTTTAGGAATTTTTTCAGATAGTTCATTTCCTTCTCTATGGTATTATTGCTTACTATTATGCTTTGATAGAAATTTTTCCAAGCATCCATAGTTTGTTGGAAAGCACCTATTTTAGGCTTTTAGCCATAGCAGCAAGGAAGTGAGTAGTTTGATAAAATGCTTTGGTACACATGTATGGAAAATGTGGTATCATAGAAAAGGTGGTGAGCTATTTGAAGAAATGCCTCAAAGAAATGTGGTCTCATTGTGATGGAATGGCATTCCATCACCATGAGACTGTATTTCTTCGAGGCATTTTTTCAAACTACTAACCGTCATGTCTATGCTATTTCTTACTATTATGCTTTGATATATTTTTTCCAAGCATCCATAGTTTGTTAGAAAGCACCTTTTTTAAGCTTTTAGCCATAGTAGTGAGGAAATGAATAGTTTTATAAAATGCTTTGGTAGACATGTATGGAAAATGTGGTAGCATAGAAAAGGCAGTAAGCTATTTGAAAAAGTACCTCAAAGAAATTGGGTCTCATGGTGATGGACATCACCATGAGACTGCATTTCTTTGAGGCATTTTTTCAAAAAACTCATTGCCTTGTCTATGCTATTGCTTACTATTATTCTTTCATATATTCCTTCTAAGAATCCATAACATAGACAAGGTAGTGAACTGTTTGAAAAGATGCCGAGCAGTAAAAAGTGGTCTCATGTAATGCCATGACAAGAAAATGCAATTGGAAGATGCTCCTAGACTTATTACTTATCCTATGTGAAGTAATTGCATCATTGCTTATGTTAACTTTCTAAACAACTATATTGTAGTTGAAATTTTGTCATCTATCAACATCTAGTTATTAGTTACATAATGTGAAGTAATGCTTTGAGTTTGAATGATGTGCAATGCAATGTAATCAACAATATGAATATAAACAACACAAATATACTAAATACATTTTATTAGTTAAACTCTTTATTCTATTACCTATGTGCAGGTTTGAGTAAATCCACTAGCACTGGGAGGTGTTCCCTCGAAACCTCCAATATTAGCCTATTCAACATCCAAAATCACATATTAAAATACCATTTGTAAAACAATGCTATTAACATGTAATATATTTATAATTTTTTACTAGTTACATACCCCACTGATAGGTGTACTATAGAAAAAAGTAGGTGGAGGGACGGTGCATCCAGTCTCAACACTGTGACCCTACAATTTTATTAAAATCATAAAACTAAATTAGTTAATCTTGCATTTCAAAATCAAAATTTAATAAATTAAATTCAATGAATATGCTAACTTTTACCTAAGTATCAATGCCATACACTTCATGCAAAATGTTAGTTGCCCTCTCCATCTCCATAACTACAAACAAATCCTACATAGAAACCTCCTGAGTGTCGATGGGTGCATATGAAGAAGTCGCCTTGCAAGATTGACACACATGGGTTCGAAGGCCACCACTCGAAGACTCCCCTGGATGGAATTGTAGAATAGGGCTAGCATGCTCGATGACACTCTGGGTCAAAGTACTAATTTCCTGCAATGTATCTACATCAACACTCTCCTTCATGATGGAAGTGATAATGACATGCTCATGAGGCAGCCCAGCGAGAGGTCATCTCCCTTGCCACGTAGGATCCGATTATCCACTCGGTCTATCTTGAGCAGACCCCCCACCTCTCCCCTGGAAGTCCCTCATATCAAAATAATTTGAGATTTTGTTCAATATGAACTCACAGTATAGTTTCCTAAGGAAATATTGTGAGACTTCACATTTGTTGCATGGTGGGTAATAAAAAACCATGTACCACCTATCATAAAAAAAGTTCCTATTCTATTGGAAGTGGCACCAGTGAATAGGAAACCTCTTCACATTGGGGGTAATATTTTGATGTGTGCGTGGGTCAATAATTAAGGAGCAAAAATCACCTTTTGTAATTTTTTAAATCCTTTACATCTTTATATGATAACTTATCCACATAATAAGCCCTAGACGCCTGCCTCCTATCTTTCCATCTAGTTATTTGTTTGCTAATTGAATCTACATTTTTTAACATATCTTTCAATGAAGTTGCTAGGGTCATTCTTTATGTGGTTGATCCATTTGGATCGCTCAACCTACTAATTAAATCCTCAAGTTGTTTTTTTTTGTTCTCAATTTCACTCATTAAATTTTGTTGAGTGCCAGGAGGGTGTTGAGGGATTGGTGGAGGAGGTTGTTGTTGTGGTTGATTTTGTTGCTCTGCTTGTTGAGGATTTTGAGGATTTACAGGTTGATTTGCATCTCCTACAAATTAAAAAAAAAGAAAAGAAATACAACCTAAAACTAACAAATTCAAAACAAAAAGAAAACAATCCTTACCTCTCACACCTCCTCATTGATGTGGCGACATCCTCATGATGAAATAGAAATCATTGGTGAAGATTTTTTCACAATACCTTCTCCTAGAACGCGATCGTGAAATATGGGGGTTTTGGCTGTGGACAAAAGAAAAAAAATAGTTGAAATGCAAGAATGAATCTGTTTTACTATTTTTTTGGTTTTAATAGGTCATAACACGAGCAAGTTATAACGCACTTGCATTATGGGCTTATTGTGACCGAGCCTCAAGATCGACACACCAAGTCATAACACGAGCACATTATAATGTGCTCGCAGTATGAGTTTTCATAACTTTTTTAAAAAGTTGTCCACAAATTGGCTACCCATCTTCATGCACCCACCCAATACAAAATTGCAAAAGTTGTCAAAATTGCAAAGTTTTCATCAAAGTTGTCAAGACATGTAAACTCAGATCTCAAATTTATTTCTCAATTTCCAATACTGAAACTTAGAAAAAATATAAGATTAGATCCATCTCTAGAGGACCCTGAAAATTGAGTAGAAAATCCCTACAAAGAATCATTCACCCTAGGATGAATCTGTTACAGGAGGACACTCAGCAAGAACTTTTGGTGATAGGTGCATAAATTCACACTCATCTCAGATTTGCTAGAACTTTATGGATTCTACTAGATTAAGGTTTTAAATTGATGATTCACTTGTCTTATATTACATAATTGGATTCATTTATTATTTTTCATTTATCTCCCAAAAGTGCATTTCAAGCTAATTTATCCCATCCTTAATCATAAGGAAAACAACAAGATCTCCATTAAGATTCATTCACCTAAGAGTTGAAATTCAATCTTTCCCTAGCCTGGGATCTCTTTTTCCTAATGAAAATATATAAATAGGTACATTACCTCCATTCAAAACCTACCTCACCTATTCCCCTATGTTTCATTTTGGTGAACCTAACATTCTTGCACTATAAATTTTCTAATTTGGAGTCCATTAAAACCCTAGATCTAGGATTTTCATTAGTTTGCATTTCATCTAGGGTTTTCAAAATTTCATTAGTTTCCATCTCATTTGGGGTTTTAAATTTTCAATTGGCAATGTTTAAAATTTGAAAAATCCAAAAAAATTGCATGCATATTACATTGATTTTGCATAGTACTTGCATATTAGTGTATTTTCAATAATTTACGTTAACAAATTTAGTCAAAAATACATTTAAAAAGTTTCATATTTGTTCACTTTTTGTCCTTTATTGCACTTGCATTTAGAAACCAAAATTTGGAAAAATTGTCACAAAAACCATAGTTTGCAACTTGGAATAGAAAGCACAAATAATAACTCAAAATTTGCATTTTTCATTTTTAAAAAACCTGTACAAGGACCCATTCACCCTTGGGTGAATGAGTCCTTTAGGGCCTACCAAAAAAAACTTTTAAAGGCATTTTTGTAGTCCTTTGACCTTCCCAAATCCATTGGTAAACCATTATTTTAGTTTATCAAAATTTCAAGAATTTTCATTTTATGCATTAGGGCTAATCATCCACTTAGTTTAGGCATTGCAAATTGGGAAAAAAATTACATGTTTCAGTTGTGGATATTTTTAGATCTACATACATTTACTTCATTTTCAGTATTATTTCATAGTTTAGATAGATTAATTTGCATTTTACAATCATTAAAAGCTAAAACTACCCTAAAAAAATCAAACAAAAAACCATAAGCTAAATGATAAATATTGAAGAAAGCATATCATTCAATCCCTTTATTTGTGATGAATTTGGCATGTTATATGAAGCCCTTGATGATTTCATCTCACCTAGATCATCCACTAAAAATTTGGTGCAAGAGAATGCAATCATAACAATCATGACAATCTTAGTTGTTCTTCTCTTGATACCTCTCCTACTTGTGATGAAGGTATCTTGGTCTTAGAAGACCCAATTATTGAGCATCATGAGAATATTGTTTTTCCCTCTTCTAGTGCTATATTTCTCTCAAAAAACATTAATATAGATGGCATAGATGAAGATGTTAAGTTCATATTAGACCCCCCTCACTAGAAGGCCATTTAAGTAACTCAATTGAGATTATGAATGCACAAATTGGATCTCCTTTAATTAGTAAGCCTCCTAAATCACCTCCAATTATAAGACCTACTAACCCTCCAAGTGCCATATTGAACTTTGCAAGGAAACTTTCTAGTAATAATGTTTCACAACAATCAAGTTATAATACCATTGCTCATACATACAACACAAGAAATAATAGGAAACCACAAACCATACCTACTTCATTACCACTTCCTTATCCTATTTTTCTAGTGCTCCTTGTTTTCCTTTGCGTAGTGGAAAAGAGTATGATCTTGTTGAGAAAATTTTTCATACTCCAATAAAATTTCCATTTTGGATTGATTCAAACATCACCTACATACAATAGGATGCTCCAAGAAGTTTTGTAAAAGAATGATATCCAATCTTCTATTAAATTGATTGATGTAGCAACCTCATTTGATTGTATGCAAGTGAAAAACTTGGATATCAAATTCCCTCAACATGAATTACCCTCGCTTGAGATACAAAATAAACATAAATCCATAATGATAAAGGTGATTATTAATGAAGCTATAGTTAGGTGTACTTTTCTAGACAATGGAGTGGGTCTTAATGTTTGTAGCATTGATCTCCTAGATAAAATTGGTGTGGAAAAGAAGCTTATTCAAACCCATGATGTTAGTATTTTTGGATTTGGCAATGTTAATAAAAAACCATTAGAAATGATCACATTACCCATTGAGGTTGGACCTATAGTTTTGCCCACTCTTGTCAATATCATGTCCAAACCTCTTTCATACAACCTTCTCCCAGGGTGACCATGGATTCATGCCATGAAAGGAGTCCCATCTACTTTTCACAATGAGATGAAATTTGAATATAACAACAAGATACACACAGTTGAAGCAGATGAACAAAGTTATAATTCACAAGTTCAACATGATCATGACAATTCCAACTCTCTTAATATTTTGATTCCAACTTCCAAGGTAGAACCTATATAAGTTAATGGTAATCCAAATTTTCTTTCACCTACAACAAAACTCTTAGATGATGATTGGGGGTTGTTATATTTTACACTTATTTCAAAGAAGAGTGAAAAATCTCACCCTCAACATCCAAGGAGTCACTAGTAGAATTTGGAAAATAAATGACTACGTGACTAAAAATTTTAGTCACAACAACTAAAAATGACTAAATTCTACTAATTTTTTGCAACTTAGCTATAAATGAGTAAATAAATGACTAATTTGGTCATTGACTAAAAAATTATTTAGTCACACAAATAAAATGACTAAATAGTTAGTCATTTATTTAGTCACAATCCATTTGAATAGATCATCTAAGGAAACCTTATTTTCAGGCGTAGCCTACTAAAATAAAGAATTGAAATGACATAGTTTTATTTTTAATAAACATACTCTAAAACCTTCGTTGAAACCTTATTTTCAGGCGTAGCCTACTAAAATAAAGAATTGAAATGACATAGTTTTAATTTTAATAAACATACTCTAAAACCTTCGTTGAAACCTTATTTTCAGGTGTAGCCTTCCAAAATGGAGAAGTCTCCCTATAAATAGTTGAAGCTGGTTGGGTTCAAGCTTTTCAGTAAATAATGACAAAGAATGGTAAGGAGGTGTGCGTGATATGAGGCACAAGATTCATTGTTACTTGTCTCATTCCTACTTTGCTCAACAAGGGTTACATTGTTCATGCTATTGTTTGTAATCTAGGTATTTAATTGACATATATTTGCATAATTTCAAATTCCTTTAGATGCTTTTGAAGGATCAATCAGGGAAAACTTTAAGAAACCACCCCTCGGTGAAGGTGCAAAATTCTAGAGAATCTTGTATAATTCTCGATAAAAATATTAATTTTAGTGGATTTTTTTTAGTTTTTCATGAAAAAAAAAGTCCATTCGCAAATCTTTTCTAATCGCTAGAAGTCTGTAGAAAATCCTAGCGAAATGCAATTTTTTTAAAACCACTAAATTTTTTCCATTGGCGATTAAAATCTATTTTCAAACCAATAAAATATTTCGATTGGTGAATTAAACCCATTTTCAAACTAGAAAAAATAATTTTGTTGGCGATTAAAACTCTTTTTCAAACTAAAAAATAAAAATAATTGGAAAATTAAATCTCTTTTCAAATGATTAAGAAAAAAACATTGCCGAATTAAACATAATATCAAACTAATAAAAAAAATGCACTAGCGAAGTGTCAGTGCAAATCAATCTAACCATGACTGTTCGATGAAATGTTGATGGATGGTTGTAGTTGCATTCCGAAATTAAATCTTTGAAGTAGTAGACTTACGAACTGAAAAATCCAGAATAACACTAGAACTGTTAGATTTTTTTTTGGTTAGTAATAGGATTTTGTATTGCATGAAAATAAAGATTACATCATTTGCCTCATTTTTTTCATCAACCATCTAAAAATCACCTACAACTATAATAGTTTTTTCAAAAAAAAATCTTAACATGCTTTTACTAACCTTAGTTGCAAGTCTTTCTTTGTCACCTTTGTAGTCGGTGGGTTGGAGGTTTCAAAAACTTTGAAACTTCAGACTTTGGTTCTAAGGTTCTAAGTTTCAGTGACCACGTGACATGATGGACCAAAAACATTTGATGAATTTTTGATGGACGACTGTAGTTGCATTTTGGAAGTATATCTCTCAAGCACTAGATTTGTGAATTGAAACCTTCAGATTTACACTAGAACTGTTAGATTTTTAGAAATCAATGGTTGAGATTTTATTAATTATTTAGGTCTATAGGTCATCATGCTCTTGTTTATGTTTTACTATTGCCTAAGTCAGACCAAAATATTTTATGACAAAGCCTTAAATCTTAACTCTTTAATCCTGAGGGTCAAGTCTCGTCAACCTAGCAATGTCCCCATTTTAAATTATGCACATGCATAAAGTTTGTTTTAAAAGAAGGACTGTTTGATGAATTTTTGATGGACGACCATAGATGCATTCTAGAAGTAAATCCTTGAAGCACTAGACTTGCAAACTGAAACCTCAAGAATAACACTAGAACTGTTAGATTTTCAGAAATCAATGGTTGAGATTTTATTAACTATTTAGGTTTGTCGGTCATCGTGCTCTTGTTTACCATTTAATATTGCCTAAGTCAAACCAAAATATTTTATGACAAAGCCTCAACCTAGCGATGTCTCCATTTTAAAAATAACTTTATAGTTTATTTGCATGTGCACTATGCAACCATCTTGTCATCTATCGTGGGCATACCTTTTAAGCACTTGTTTATAAGGATTCAAGTGTTGAAATAAATGTTAATTGTCACATCAATGATATTGGTGAATTTAAAAATGATAAGTGTGATGTCATACTAATTTTGTTCATGCTAACTTCTATATATACTTCACCAACTTGATGTTCTTCATATCATTTATAATATATTTGGAATTGATTTATTTCTTCTCTATTCTCAATTTAACTGAGATATTATGGAGTCTTCATGGCGTGTCATGCTACCCAAATTTTTTTGGGAGAAAAGAAGGGACAATGCATAGGACAGACAAAAGTTGGGTATGGTTTTTACAATTCCTTGTGTGCAGGTTGAGGATGCTATAATAATAATTGTGGGTAGGGAATGGCTTTAGAACAACAACCGTGCTCTATATTCCGAGGTAGCTTCGAATTTCTTGTCCAATTGTATGGACATTTTGCTTGATAAAAGATTTGGTGAAGACACTGGCAATATGTTATTTGCAACCTTTCATTTTCTTTATTTTTTCATTGGAGTTGGTGTTGGAGCATTAAAATTTTGAAAGTGGGTTAGTGCCTATTGGTGCAATCTTCAGGAAAGTGGAGTTGCATGCTTCTACAATGCAGGCTCTTGCCCTAGTTAATATGAGATGGATGTGATACGAAAATTGAATCATTAAAGAGTCTAGAGTTTTGGAGGAATGTTTTGGTGATTCACTTTTCTTCTCTACTATTAATTTGTTAAATTCAATTCACGTTCTACTCAAACAACCGGTTGATGGTCTCAACTAATGTTACCAAAAAAATTAGTAATGAATTGTGTGACATGTCACGTGTCTATATTTTATTGTACAACGTAATAGTTCTTGTATTATGTACTTTGTGATTGGTTTTTTGTCACAGTTAGTGGCCTTTTGGCCATGTTGGTTATGTACTATGTACTTCAATCTTTAGCAATAGCTACTTAAATTAAAATGCTTTTCGTGGCTCCATTCTTGGAAATTCCTTTTTCTTTGATCAATATAAAAATGTTAAATGTGGCTTTTAAAACTAATAGTAATTATCAACATATAGTTTTGATCATAAGTGAGAAAAAATTATTGTGACTTATTAGTGGACATTGATAATGATTAAGGTAAAATGAGACATTTAATTCTCTCTTTTCAATGCGTCAAAGTACTCTACCTTTCATTTATTCTATTGAAATTATCAATTTGGTTGTGGTACTAGGCGGAGGTGCGGAATAATGCCATATGAATAGCCAGAGTGATTGATTGGATAGCTTTATATTGAAAACTACACAATGTAATGTAGAATTGTAGATTATGATGTCAATAATCCAGTGATTTTGACAATCGACAACTTGTGTGGCACTGCCGATTTTGACAATTGACAACTTGTCAACTTGAGGTACAGTTTGCATGTAGCCAACTTGAGTACCAATTAAGTTGGATTTTTGGTTTGCGCAAATCACAATTATTACTAGTCAGTAATAACTATACACAACCTCACATGTGACACGCGTGAGGTGTACAAGAGACTAGGCTGGTAGTGGCACTTTTGGCGAGACTTTTGGCCCATAAATAAGGATAGTGAGCACAACTAAAATCATTCGTTGAATTGTCATAAGGGTTTTCATTTTGTAGGGTTAATAACTTATAAGGATTTAGGAAGAAGATGATGCAGTTTTATTGGGGATGCTCTAAATTCTCCCGCCTCCAATTATGTAGTTATAGAGTAAAAGACCAATTTCCTTCAAGTTTAGAATGGGTGGAATTGGAAAGAAGTTGATTTGGTTCACCTGACTTCTCAAATAGGTTTTGAACCAGGATGAGGAGCTCTAATGGAGATAAGTGCTATCCTAGTGCATGGAAGCTGCAAGTAGAAGATGGGAGAAGTTTTACTACCCCTTATGTTTGCACGGTTGCCCAAGAAATTCCCATGCATTTATTTTCAGTGCTCATCTTCTACATGGGAGCAGTTTTACTACCCCTCATCATCTGCATGGTTGGCCAAGAGAGTCTCTTGCATTTATTTCAAGACACCATGTCCTACCAGGAAAGCCCCATGCATTTATTTTCAGTGCTCATCTTCTACATGGGAGCAATATTACAACCCTTCATCTTCTGCATGAGTCTGGTTCTAAAAGGGGCTAAGTACATTTTGTATCTTCATAGCTCTCATATCCCTAGTTTTATTGGGCCCCTTTCCCCATGCATTTATTTTCAGAGCCCATGGCTGACCCAACAAGTTCCATGTGTTTATTTTCAGAGCTCATGGTTGACCTGGCAAGTTCCAATTATTTTTAGAGATACATGTATCACATTTACGTTTTCTACTTTTCACCAGCAATCTAGCAAAAGCTTGGCGCTTGCTCTTACATTTGTATTTGTACTATGTAATAATGTGACATTGTAATTCATTTTATTAAGTCCTTTGCAAGTTAAGTGCTATTAATGGTTGTGCAATGTGCTATTAATGTGACATTGTAATTCATTTTATTAAGGCCTTTGCAATGTTAAGTTTCTGACCCCTTGGCCTTGATGTCAATATTAGAGCATTAAAGTTTAAAGCAAATTTAAAACACATGTTTTATGTTTATTATTTATATCATAAATTACTCAACCGTTCGATGAACATTTGATGTATGGTTGTAGTTGCATTCCATAATGAAATGCATAGAGTGCTAGGCTTGTGAACTTAAACCTTCGAATCACCCTATAACTGTTAGATTAACAAAGATCAATAGTTTAGAATTTGTTGTCAATGCAGGAGTAAATCATTAATGGCTTGTTTTAAATGTTGCCAGCCAAGTACTACCTAATTGTGTATTGTGTAGTCTGTAAGTAACAAGTAGACATTTTGGTGTCATTCACTTTAATATTAAAAAAAAAACACTTTCTATTGCTAAGTTATTTTATTTTGAAGTTAGAGGGTCAACACATGGGGAGATTTCAGTCTCTAGTTTTCTCATTGTAGTTCACCACCCTGTTTTGGGTTCCATAGTTCCACTTCCAACAAAGCCATTCCAGTAAACCAGTTTCAATTTTCAACCTAGTTTCAACTTCTAGAATCAAAATTCAAAATTCGGGTAAGTTAAAGAATTCTTGTGGCTACGTTTCATCATTTGGAATTTCTTAAAATATTATTTTGCCAAACTTTGAAGTTTAGGTGTAGGGTTAAGAGGCTTAAGAATTAAGAAATATTAAGGACTAATAGGGAATTCACAAATTTCACATTGTTGATTGTATTGACATGTCTACCACCAGTAGCACTAGAGAAATTTTGGATAAAACGATACATTATGCAAAATTTATTAAAACCTTAGGTTTCATTGATGAATACCATGATATTTATGATCCTGAAACCTATGGTAGGCATACCTTAGAACTTAGATTTCATTTGAGAATAAGGCTCCAAAGCAAATGCAAGTTAATAGTATCAGTGCACCATGGGTAACTAGATTAGCATGCATGATGTTACATGAGATTTTCATGTATGCATTTGTATGTTTGTAAGTTTTTGTTGTGTAGAAAATATCCTCTTCATCACATTGTATGCTTCTTGATTGACAATTTATCATTTTCAATTTTTATTTTTGATTTAGTTTGACATGTGGGACAACGCGATTAGTCAATCCTAAAAAAATGTCAAAAATGACCATGCGATTGAAATGTGCTTGATTAGAATGCCAATTGATGAATGGTACGGCGTGCAAAGTGGAGTGCCTTTCCACATTTCCAATAAATCACTCTTCCACCCTTTCACTCCACTACCTCACATTAATCTATTGCTGGCCCTTGCAATTCTTTTGTATAGTCATGTTTAATGCATGTTGCCTCCTACTACTTCCATGACATCCCACATAAACTTCGAGCCAACCTACATTCAATGCTCCTAGTGCCTCGCACAAATTTACAACTTTAGATCCTTTCAATCTACCATCTTCTCAAGTTTTCTTCACATCGATGCTACAATGTGATCACTTAAGGGATCTGCAACTTCAATCCTACCACCACTACATGTTACACTTGGAGTCTAGTGTCCCTTCTAGCTGAACTTTATATTGTTACATACACATTTATGTATATGTTTATGCATATGTATAGATATATACATATACATATACACAGACATATACATATGTATATGTATATGTATATACAGATACACATACATATACATATACATATGTATATAGATATTCATATACATAGACTTAAACATATGTATATACATATACATGGACATACAAATATACATATATGTATATGTATACACATATAAATATAAATATACATATACATACATATATGTACATCATCTATTTTGTTTTTTTTCTTCAATTCAAACATATAAATATTGTCAGATTGTCCAATGTAAGAAAAACAATACAAGTAACCAATGTATGCATGTATGTATATGTATATACCTCTTTATACATATCTATTTTGTTGTTCTTAAATTGAGATGCATAAATATTCTTGTTTTCTTCAGTGTAAGAAAAATTATGCACATAATGAATTGTATATACATATATACATATACATATATATGTATACATATACACTTGCATACACATATATGTATACATATACATATACATATACATAAATGTATACATATACATATATACATATACTTGGTTTTTTGTAATCTTTCATTTTAGTAACAACTAATATTGTTTGTTGTTTTGGTTCCATAGATAAATTTGGGGGTGTTCTCTTTTTCATAGATTTTGCTTCATCAATTCAGTGAGATAAGCAATAGAGACATAAATATTCTTTGTTTGTTCAATGTAAGAAAAAGAATTCATGTAAGCAATTGTATATACATATATGTATATGTATACATACATACATACATATACATATATATGTATATATTTATCCATATACATATACATATACATAATATTGTTGGTTGTTTTGGTGCCATAGATAAATTTGGGGGTGTTCTCCTTTTTATAGGTTCTGCTTCAACAATTCAGTTAGGTAAAAAAGTATATATATGTTATACAATTATGTTTTTTTGTTTATTTCATGTGTCACTCCATGTGGATTGTCAAAAATTGGATGTGTATGTTTCGACACCTCTCCCCTAGATGCAAGAACTAGACAATTTTTTGAAAACCTCAATATTGCTAAACTATGTTGTAGTAGTCATCCAATTCTCTCTGAATGGTAGATGCTACCATGTCAAAGGAAGGTATAGAGTCATGTCAAAAATGACTGAACTGTTGTTGGCACTATGATTGCATGCCTATATGGTGCAATTATGATGCTTATGTTTGGAATGACACACATGTGACGTGGATGAAATGAATTTGGTAATTATTGCATTTAGTAATGAATTAGGGAGACTTGATTTTTTGAACACTCTTCTAATGGAAACCTGATAGATCCCTCAAAATTCTTGAAATTTTTAGACCTTTTGTGCTTGGTATTGAAATTTCACCTATTCCCCATTGGTTGGGTTGAGGGGTTTTGCTTAACTAGTCTTGTCTTCAATTAATCCATGTTTGATCCTTGAACATTCTAATTTTGTGTTGACTTGTCTTCCTGGTTTCCAGTCATGTAAGTTGTCTTTCGAGCTATGGTTACACATTCTTTACCCACCCCTCTGCTATGCTCATTTGGTCATTTCAAGTTTGCAAGCCATCGTGATTTTCCCAAAATGTGGTTTCAATATTCTATCATTATGACTTAGGTCTAAGTCATCGGTTCTTAAGGGAAATTTATTGTTGGCCTAGTCAAGGCCCTCTTTTATGAATAACTTGGTTTCATGTGCAGGTTGAGAAGTCACCAGATCATGAGATTTCATCTGGACTGTTCCCCACTGGCCCGTCCATTTGAAGTGAATGCAGTTTAATTGTTGCGAGGTTAGCGAAATGTCACCACATGTAAGTGGGCTAAGTTGTTACGTCCCAACCCAATGCCTAAAACTTAGAGATTAACAATGCCAATTGAGCAAGGAAAGATGATCACCACCATTCCCCACTAGCTTGTAGAAGTAAGATGCAAGTTCTTTAAAAGTAGTGAGATTAGTGAGAAGCTACCATGTGCACTTTATGACTACTGGCAGGTGGAGTCCACACGTACACGAAGAACATCTAGACAGTGGATTTCTATTGGCCACTCATCTGAGCTAGAGTGGTCATGTTGTGAACTCAAATGATATTGACTCATTCTGAGTCATTCGAGATGCCAAACTCAGCTGTAGATCAATGACACATATTCAAAACTGTAAAGTACGCCCATTGCAATTATTTTTCTTCGCACAAGTGGGAATTAATGGTGGAGGTGACCCGTAAACCTATTCAATTCCCTTCAGAGATTGTGTATTCAACCAATTCTTGCTTATTTGGGTTTCGAGGATGTGTCTAAATTGATAAAAAGAGTTGAGAAGTGAATTGTAGAGATTATTCCAACTTGTATTAGGGTTTATCATGGTTGAAAGCAGTAAGTACAAAAAACTCAATTTTATTCATTTTTTAGTTTGGGCTTGCTTTTAATCTACTTTAAAATGAGTGTGTTTCATCGTTTTTCTTTCATTGCTTTAAATTAGGGTTAATCTTTTCTTTTAAAAGTTGTAGCCCTGTAAGTTGTCTAGAATTAACACTCGTCCTAGGTCATAAACTACAATTTGGAAGTTGAATAGTTAAAATTCCTCCGTTAAAAATTTTGTATGCACAAGCACCCATGGCTCCCAAATACAAGGTGCTTCTTCTTCCACCCAGTCCAGAACCATTTCTTAGGATGTGATTGACTTGCTACCCCAGTATACAAATAAGAAAGTAGAGGGAAAAGTCTTGTTTTGGGGCCCTACTATCAGGGAAGGGTTGATAGATAAAGCTTGCTTGATCAAGGGTGTCGAAGTACCTTACATTGGATGGTAGCTGTTTCAATACTCGTTCGAGAATAGGAACCTTGGGGCTCCTTTTAGTAATCCATGGAGGTTGGATATGGGGAAGCTAATTGTCCCCATTGTGTATATAGATGTAGATCTCTTGAAGGCTATCGCCTCAAAATATGATCTAGTTTCTAGGGTAGTCAGAACATTTAATGGGGTGGTTATGGTAAGAATAACTAGGGAAGAGATTGAAGAAGTCTTTGAATTCCATGAATGGAGTCAATACATGGTCCCTCTGGATATGGATACTATTAGAATAGAGCACAACAATACTAAGGTGTTTATCAGAATAAGGATGTTGCCTCTACATACTACAGTGATTGGCAATGTGAAACATAGGAGGAAAATTAACATTGATAATAGGGAGCTCAAACCTTTCCCAATGAACTATTTTTCCAGCTACTTCAAAAGAATATGTACTCCTCATACCAAATTATTGGTGCCAATCCACCCGACACATTGCAGAATGAGTACAGTTATTTGGCCACACATCTGCAACACCCACCGTATAGCATTGTTTATGACTATGGAACTTATCTGGCTAAACATATCCATAAAGGCTTAGTTGAATTGAAGGAAGGAAAACAATCGGTGAATTTCTAGTGGTACTCATTGTTAATGCATATGTTCTTGTATAAAGGAAAAATAGTTTTTGAGTAGGAGATCACCTTGGAAAGGAAGAAGGAGGATGTTGACCTTCCTGTCCAATGTTGGACCTGAATCATGGATAAATATGACAAAAGGTATAAATTTGTAATGTTTAGGAATGATTTTGCATCCAGGATAAGGAGGGCCTTAATATATGAACCACCTAGAATTCCTAGAGAAATTCATGAATTCTTGAGGCCTAAGGAGATGAAGCTAGATTTGAATTTGAGTCATAATTGGGGAGATGTAGTTTTGTATCTTGATAAGATAATTTTCAGAGTATATGTTAGTGGTTTGGGCCCATATGTCTTTCCTTGAGATGTTCCTTTGAGAATAGGATTCCTTGAGATCATGAGGCAGTTAGGAGCTTCACAAGCAACACATTTACCTAAATCAACAAGGAATGAGTCATTCTTTCTAGAATGAACAACATTGCTGATTACATTTTGAAAAAAGGGACATGGAATGAATTAGAACATTTTCTAGCTCCTTATAAACTGATGACTATGAGCCCGAGGAATCATGATCCTGAAGGCTTCATTAGTAAACTTAAGGCAGATAAGAAAATGGGTAACTTTGTACATGTTTTTGATTACCTAGAGGATGCTATTAGGAATATCTTTAACTTTGAGGAACAAGATGAAAGAAAACCCAAATACCTTGCTTATAGAAAAATGGTAGAAGCTAAGTAGAAGAAAATTCCCGAATAAGACCCTTTGCCAAGTATTCTTGGTGATTTCAATAAAGTTAGGCATGTCATGGACAATTTTGAGAATGTTGTTGGTGTTTTGAGGGAACAATGGAAAATCCAGGATAAAGGAAAGGAAATGGTGGTTGAAGAAAGTGTTGAAATGACATTAGAAGAAAGACCTACATATCAACCACTCAAGAAAATAAGAATATACTCTAGAAGAAAGAAAGCAATAGGTGAAGAAAGAAGCCTAACAACCCCTATCATATCTCAAGGGCCAAAAGTAGACTCTCCCAAGAGTGTAGTGCCACCTCCTCCTGTACATGCCTCTTTTCCTGTAATTGATCTTGATTCACCCCCAAGAAGTTTTTCCCCCCCTGAGAAACCACCTCAAAAGAAGCAAAAGACTGAGGAAAAAGGAGTGGCTGATTAGTATGACACAAATGAAGATGACATCTGCATCATTCCTAAGGAAATGGAAATAGGAATGTCTCCTCATGAAAGAGTAATTGCTTCAAGTTTAGGACAGAGTATTCTTAGATTAGGGAAGCTTGACATTAGTGGATTTAATACTGTAGATGATTTAAGGATAGAAGCCAACAAGGAGTTTGTGGAAGGTGACTCCATTGAAACCTCTGCATTCTAGGATTTCTAGTGGAAATCCAAGGTTACAAACTATGCATAGAGGGTAGCCACTGAAAGGATCTTGCATCCTAAATTGCTTGAAAATGTCATTTAGGCAAATGTAAGAATCATTATGAAAAATAATTTGAAAAAGATTAATGCCCAAGAGGGTAGAGAGCTGGTAAAGAAGTGTGGTGTGTTGTTGTTGCCAAAATGGAATATTTCTGATGCTATTGTTTTAGATTCCATAAGAAGGGCTAAAATTCCTCTTGTATAGATAGAAGAAGAATAGGAAATGACACTTCAAGGTTCAACCTTTAGTGAGGATTGGGATGCATTGGAATTATGGTCATTATCTTCAGGATCTAGGAAACCAGCTTTGGCAGAGCCATTAGACCTTAGTGGACAACTGCTTGTAAAGAGAGTTGTTGATACTCCAGCTTTGGAATCTGCAGACATGGTTTTCAATGTTGCTAAGTTTATTTGAGAAACTGTGGAAGGTCTCACCCTGGAGAGAGGTAATCACAGAAATAAATATAGAGAACTCCTCGATGATTATGATAGCATCCAATAGAAGGTGGCTATGTTAGTAACTGAATTGGCACTTTATAAACAAAGAGGAGAAGTGCAAAAAGAATAGGGTCAGTCCAACTCAAGCCACCCACCTCCAGCCTCTACAATGGCATCCTCCCATAATTCACCTCATGATTAGGCCTTAGCAATAGTACCATATAGTGGGGGATAGGGGTCATTTGTAGTGGAAGAATTAAGTAGATTGGGCTCTAGCTCATCTAACAGAGAGCAGTTGCTTCTACAGGTTGAAGTATACAAGAAGTTACTACTCAAGACACCATGTATGAAAATGTATCAAAGGTTGTCTGCACTATCTTGAAGCATCTTAATGAAAAGATTCAGGTTAGACTTAATAGTTTGCATGACAACTATGCCTTTATGGTGTGGGCAATGAGATTTTCCCAAAGAGATAAGATGTTGGCCATGCAAATATTGAATAAATGGGTCCCAAGAGCAAAGAGATTAAAGTTGATATTAGTGGGAGCTAGTCAGCATGAAGATAAGTACCCTCGAGTGCTTTCAGTTTATGATTTTGTATGTGAGTTGAGTGAGAAAAAGTTTCAAAGGTACATATCCCCACTAGAGCAAAAGATAATAGAGTTGATAGCCCAATAAAATCACATTAATATGTCACCATTACCAGACAATGAGGTCAATAACTATGAATTGAAACGATTGCACATGTGGAAAAAGGAACTACATGATGTTATTGATTCCCAGGTGAATGAAATCTGCAAAGAGGTTGATATTGATGTCTTTAATGACACTTTGGAGAGGTTAACATTTCTTATTATTTTTCTAGAGGATTTTGATAGAGAGTCTAATGCAGTAGTAACAAAGTACTCCCCATATAGGAAGACCCTAGATAAAATTATTGATTTCAATTGGCCGTCTGAGGAGGCATATGAAGAATGGGGAAGGGTGTATGTTGGAAAGTTTGGTTTGTGAATAAGGATGTGAAACATATACTGGGTCAAGTATTGTACAGGTTTGGCCTTAGAAATTACCATGTATAAAACATATGTTTCACATAACAATATCAATTGTTGGCAATGTGGAGTGCTGACTGAGATGCTAGCTCACCTTTTTATCCATGTCATTTTGTCATCTTGTTCAATGAAATCAATGTGCTGCTATGAATAAGTTTATCCTTTCTGACATGTTCTTTTTGGAAGGAAAAGCTACTCCTCGCAACAAATGTAAATGATATTTGTCTCATATGAATTCCCTCCACTTTGATAAATGTAAATGTAACTAAATTAGGGAATATGTCTTCTAGTGGTCTAATCAGAATGTGACATGTGTACACTTGGCTTGAAGCTTGTTTTTTTCTCCCTTATTCCATAAAAGGGAATTTAGGGCCATTTGTGCAGGTCTTTTGTTGAATACTAGAGCTAAATTATGAGAATTACGAACACATAACATATATGTTTAGTCTTTATCGAATGCTTTGAGTCTAAGTAGCATATTTTGTTAAATGTATGGTTTTTAGGCATATCCAAATGATAATGGAGATTTTCCAAGTCTATATTCTCTTCATTTTGATTATGTATACAAATTATTAATGAAAATATTGATCAAAGATCATTTCATTAATTGTCATCGTTTCATACTTTGATATGTGTTTTGGTTTTAGCCCTTGTTCATAGGAGTTAAATTGCTTGAATCAAATCATGAATTCTTATGCAGGGTCAAGGGATGTGATAAGTAGTCTTTATAATTTGGTTACTAATTTGTGAATTACTAAGTGGTATCGCATAGATCTTGAATTTCTATGATTAAATTTCCCTTATATTTTAATTTTCTCAGACTCCTAGCCCATAGATAATGGCACTGGTCATAAATCCGTTAAGTTTCTTCATGATCCTAGTTATCCGACCTAAGAACAATCTTTTAAAATAATCATTGATCTATCTTGAGTTTGTGGTGATTGTGTTGTCTTTGTATTCTCAACTTAAGGCATGTAGTTTGTTCAAGGAATTGCCAACTTCTTGAGGAATTTCAACTTATTAGCCATGGGTGAGAATATATTTTCTTAAATATACAATGTACACATGAATTGTTTGAATTAATAGTATAATATACATTATCGAATTACCCTCCTGGGTTTTGTAGAGCACGAAGTATAGGAGATAAAGTTATTGATGTCATATCTCATTAGTTGGCCACTTGTCTAGCAGATATTCGAGAATTGAGCTCAACAAGCTCATAGGTACCTGTTGAGACCTAATTGGTTCATTGTAAAAAAAAACCAATAGAATGACAACTCTACTAGGGAAATAAGTCTTACAATTATCCATTCTCCAAAATGCCTTATCATAGATCACTATGTTACATAGTGAGATTTACTCATAGAGTCAGTCAAGTGAAAGCGTCTGCTATGTTTAGCTCCAATCTTTGCTAGTATTTCATTTAAAATCTAGATAAATTTCCCACCCAGTTGTCATTAAAGAACCCATTCAAAGCTCATATTAAAATATGTCATATGCATCAAAGTTTGTCTCAATTTATAAAGATCTATCAATATTTGCAAATATTATAACAAAATTGCTACCAATCTATCCCAAAAACCTTGGGTGGTGACTCTGACGTCTCTGCACCAATGTGAACCAGTGTTCAAGGATATTAAGGAAATTAAGAAGAAAAGTGTAAAGAAATTAAGGAAGGTGACAAAGACGAAAAGAACTCAAGCTCTAATGAAAGGAACGTGAGGCCACATGAAGAAGCATCCAGAGCAAAAGATGTAGGGTGAATTATCTAGGTACAAAGGAAAATGGATAAAGGAAAAGGATCCAGGAAAAGGTAAGTCTACACCTCATCCCACCCTTGAACATGAAATGCATTCTAATTGTAGCCCAGAATGTGAAAATCATTTATGAGAATTTAGTGATGGTACTTCTAATGAAAGGGGGGGTTTTTATGAAGACCGTTGTAAATGAGTATTCCTCAGACCCTGTTATGCAAGCTATGAAGTAGAGAGAAAGGGATAGAATCCAGAGAGAATTCTAGTGCTAGGTATGCCAGAGCCAAAGGATATATTACCCCAAATTCCCATGCATACACCCCTATCCCTAATGACTTATTGAATGGAGATGACTATTCTCATGATCCACTTCCTTTCCAAGCTGAAAATGTAGTAGTATCTGATAGACAGTCTACCTTTCCAAATGAAGAAGAGGTGCTAAATGATGTGCATTTACTTAATCAAAGGATTTATAAATGTAATGAAAATAGAAAGAAAAGGGAAGCAACTAAGGAGATGATAATTAGGGATGCTATGATGGAGAGGGATGAATTAAGAAGGAAGGCCGAGGAGATGGAGGAAATGGAAAAATTGGCAGCCCAAGCTAACCAAGAAGATGGCCCAATAGTGCAAGAAATTGTAGGGAAAATTCCTATAAATCCCTCAATTGATAAGACTATTGAGAGCCCACAAACTAATGCTACTAAAAAACCTTCTATCCCACCTACTCCTCCCAAAAATACTAAGAAAGAATCCCATGATGTTGATAAAGGGAAGTGACCTATAAATGAGAGAAAATATAATGAAGGGATAAAGATTAATGAGGAAGGTGCTTCAAAGAAAGCTACATCTCAAGATGATTCTATTTCAATCTTTGATAAATTAATGAAGGAGAATGAAGAATTGGATAGGAAGACAAAGGAAATGGAGTTGTTGGTAGTAAACAAGGAAATGAAAGAGAAACTTAGTTTCCTGGAACCTACATTGAAAGATCCTATCCCTGAAACCCAGAGCCCTCAAGGCCGTTCATCCTCCTCAAACCCTCATACTAGTGATAAAAGTTCACCTATTGACAACCTTTCTAACTCTTCCTCATAGCCTGAAGATAAGAGCATAACCATCCACTTTAATGATCAACATGATCCTCAACATAAGAATTTTGGACATAATGATAAAAGAAGGAGAGATAATGACAACCAAGATGAGGAGAAAGGGCCTATGGGTAGAAGATTGTTGCATACTTATAGGTACAAGAAACTATGTTTTGAAAATATTCCTAGATACCCAAATCTGGTACATGACAATGCCAGGAAATGTGTGCCCAAATTTACTAGCAATAATGCCCTTAGTGGTGAAGACCATTTGAAGGCATTTCAAATTTTTATAGAGGACTTTGAATTATGGGATGAGGATGTAGCTATGAAGTATTTCATGCAGTCCCTTATAGAAGATGCAAGGGACTGGTATAGAATCTTTCTAGATGCGAGCATTGACTCCAAGGATTCATTCTTTTAAGTCTTTAGAGAGTAGTATGGTGACCAGACTGATTCACAGTTTAGATTAAATGAATTCAACAACATTACAAAGGGGTACAAGGAGATGGACACTAAATTTAATGTGATATTTCAGAAGGCCATGTATAAAGTCCCTAGATTTTGAAGGCCTAACAAAAGAGCATGTCTAGTTGTCTATTGTAATGCATATGATTCTAAAATGTGTTACCTGCTCAAAGACAAAAATCCATAGTCCTTAAGGGAGGCCTACAAAATGGTAGTAAACATTGAAAATAATAGAAGGGCATCTAGAAAAGTTGGTAGAAAAGATGACCCTAGACCTTCTAAGAATTCAAGAACTCAAAATGAAAAGGCAGTTAAAGCTGCAACACCAAATGAGAAGCTAGACCAAGTATTAAATATGTTGCAAAAGCAAGACAAAAATGATAAGCCCTAGTTTTAGAGAAATGAGAGGCCTCCTAGACTTCAAGACTATCCATACCACACCAGTTGGCATTATGGAAAGCCTATTCAAAGTAATGAAAATAATTTTCAAGCAACACCTGATCCATTGCATAAAAATAATACAAATGTTGTGGAAGAATTACCTTGGTGTGAAGTTTGTGAAATGCCTCACTCCTCACATCAATGCACAATTGCTAGATCCCTAGAAGAAACTCAAAGTGATTAGAGGGAGACTAATTCTCCCCATAATCTTGATGAAAATGCAAATTTATTTATGACCCGATCAGATATGGAGTGTGGTGACCATTCTTCTAGCAATGATGCTGACATGAATGATGTGGATATGCAAAGACAAGGAGCAGTCCTTCACCATCAACAAGCATTTTTTGATGAAGAAAGAGAGGATGAATTCACTACTTATAATCTTGAGGCATGTAATGTTTCTTTGAGGAGACCTTCAAACAAAGAAATAGAGAGATATACAATTGCACTGGCTACTAGAGCTCAAGCAAGAAGTGATCTCCATCTCAAGAATAGGGTGGTGAGTGGTAACCCAGGTCATCAAGGAGGCATATTCATTAAGGAAAATAATGTAGATAGTAAGGCTATTAAGGAATATAACAAGAAAGGAGAGACCAAGCCCAAGGAAACTAAAGAAATGAGAATTTGGGCCAAGAAAGGTGGCAAGGAAAAGGTTGTTGCTGAACTTGTACAACTAAAGCTAAAAGCTAAAGAGTTGAAGCCTACCGAGCAGAAAGTAGATAAGAAAGTTGATATATTGGTTCCCCAGGAAATAGTGCTTCCACAAGCACCAAGTTACTCTCTTGTTGATATGTTTTAGGTCTTATCTCAAATCCGGGTTACAATTCCACTCCTTGAGATGATGAGGATTGATGACCACAAGTACAAAACAATGGTTATCATTAATAGTATTGTTGGGGGCAAAAAACATAAAGCAAAGGATGATGTGCCTGAAACAAGTAAAATCCAGACAAAGGATGTTGAGATAGGGGCAAATTTCAATGAGAACCCTGAGATTTACTTAGGAACCACCATCACAACAAACCCAAGTTTAGTTAATCCTTTCTTTTTGAGTCTGATCATAGATGGAAAAGTGCTCAGGAATTGTATGATAGATTCAGGTGCTTCAAAAAATATTATGCCTATCAAAATAATGGTGGAAATGTGCTTGAAGGTCAAAAAACATATGGAAAATTCTATGCCATGGATTCTAGAGAGGTCATTGTTATTGGTGTAATCTATGACATCCCATATAGATTGGTTGCATTCCCTAAAAAGAAGTTGGTCATGAGTGTTATAGTGGTGGATATTCCACCAACATATGGAATGCTACTTTCAAGAAAATCGTGTGTTGCCATGGGAGGGAGCATGCAATGTGACCTGTCATTTTCCACATTCTCAATAGATCAAAGAGATGTCAAAGTTTCTCGAGAGTGAAGATTCTTACATATGATTGAGCATGTTGAAGAGCCAGAAGAACCCCCAATGTTCAATTTGTAGACAGTGGCATAGAAACCTTTCAGGTGGAAGAAGTCGAGCAACAAGAAGGAGAATATAAGCTTGCACCAATTGTTAAAGAGGTCTTGCTGACATTACCAAAATATCCTCTATGGACTATGTAATTTGATGGAGCTTACTCAAAAGAGGGCCCAGGTGTTGGGGTCATTCTTATCTCTCCCCAAGGTAAAAATTTCAAATATTCCTTTTTTTTATAGTTTGCATGTACCAACAATGTAGCTAAGTATGAGGCCTTACTTCTAGGTCTAAAAATTGCCTCCAAACATGGGATAAAGTTGTTAAAGGTGTTTGGTGATTTAGAGTTGGTAGTATCCCAAGTTAGGTCTAGGTTTGTCACTAAGGACAAATGATTGAGACAATCTAGGAACAAATTGTGGGACACTATCAAGGCATTTGATTCCTTTGGAATAGAATGGATAGAAAGAGGATAGAATGTCAAAGTAGATATATTGGCTAACATTGCAGTTAAGCTGGATGATGTGACCTTTGATGGTATCTCAAGGATTGAGGTGTGGACAAGACCCACTGTACCTGACAACATTTGCAATTGGCAAGTGTTCAAGGATGATAATGACATTTTGAGGTTATTACATTGCATTGATGAATATGAGAGTCAAGAAATTGACTTCAGTTCATATGTGGTGGAAGTTGATGACAACGAGACATTGATTGGAAATGAGGTAATTCATTTGAAAACAAACAAAATTCCCAAGGGACTAGTTGCACTTGAAAGGGTCTTTGATGACCCAGATAAGTCAAGTGCTAGTAAAACATCTACACAAAAGAGGACCTTGAAGAGGTAAATCTGGGAATAGACAATGCTCCTAAGAAAGTATATATTGGTAAAAAAATGAAGCCACACGTGAGAACTATGTTGATTGCTCTACTAAGGAAATACAAACATGTGTTCACATGGTCTTATGATGATTTGAAGGCATATAGGGAGGACTTGTTCCAACATGATATCCCTTTAAAGCCTAACACAAAACCATTAAGGAAAAATAAAGACCCATTAACCCTACCTTAAGAACCAAAATGCAATAGGAACTTGCAAAGTTAAGTGATACGGGAATTATTAAACATATAAGGCATTCCTCATGGGTGTCCAATTTGGTTCTTGTCAGAAAAAAGAATGGTGACTTAAGATTGTGTGTGGATTTTAGGAATCTCAATTTTGCATCTTTAAAGGATAATTACCCCTTACCTAATATGGAAGCAATGCTACAAAAGATAACATGTTGTGAGTTGCTTTCCATGATGGATGGATTTTTGAGATATAACCAGGTTATGGTGAGGGAATCAAAATAATATAAGACAACATTTACCACACCATGGGGGACTTATGTTTATGTCAGGATGCCTTTTGGTTTGATAAATTTCGATGCTACCTTTCAAAGGGCCATGGATGTGGCTTTTGTTGATTTTATAGATTTATTTCTTGTTATTTATCAAGATGATCTCACTGCTCACAACAAAAAGGAGGAAGATCATTTGTTCACATATTGAGAAGATTTTCATCAAAGCTCTCGAGTATGGTATTTCCCTGAGGGTCGAAGAAGGTAAGCTACGAGGGAATATTATTACAAAAGATGGTATTAGAATTGATCTTGAAAGAATAGTAGCCATTGATAAGATTGCCCCACCAAGGAATGTCAAGGGGATCCAATCTTTCTTTGGGAAAATAAATTTTCTGAGAAGATTTGTCACTAATTTTGTAGAGATAAGTAGGCCTATTTAAAAAATGCTTAAGAAAGGAGAAAAGGTAACATGGTTAGAAGAACCTCTTAAAGCTTTTCAAGCCATTAAAGATGTTATTAAAGCTACACCTGTATTAAAGACTTTGGATTACTCAAAACCCTTCCAATTGTTCACATTTGCCTCTTTTCATATTGTAGCAGGTGTATTGCTACAGGAAAATGATGATGGTTTTGAGCAACCAATTTCCTTTTTAAGAAAATCCCTACAGTCAGCTGAGCTTAAGTATGACACCACTGAAAAGCAGGCTTACACCTTAGTTAAGGTTCTTAAAATTTTGATAACTTATTTGACTGGTGCAACAGTAGTTGCTTATGTCCCAAGTGCAGTGGTCAAGGACATTTTTACTCAACAAGAAACTACAGGTCAGAGATGTAGATGGATTAATAGAATCCAAGAGTTCAGCATAGATATTAAAATCACCAAGTTGGTAAGAGGCCAAGGTTTGACCAAGCTCATGGCTGAAACTAATTTGGAGGCCAACCAAATCAATGAGGTTGAACAAAATAATGTTGCTCCCATTTGTGATATGCAAACATGTGATTGGTACCGAAGGATAGTTGAGTTTCTACAGACTATGAAATGTCCTGATGGCATGCCAAACAATGAGAGGATGACTCTAACGTTCTAGGCAATCAGACATGTTATTATTGATGGTGAACTCTAGTAGAGAAGCCCAAAGGGTGTGCTTCTCAGATGTGCGGATGACGACCAAGTAGAGGACTTACTAATTGAAATGCACAAGGGAATGTGTGGAGGTCACTATATGGCTAAGACTACCACAAAAAAGATATTAAGAGCTAGTTTTTGGTGGCCCATAGTATTCAAAGATGCAAATAGTTATGTGAAGAAATGTGATGCTTGTCAGAGGTTTACTAGAAAGCTAATATTTTCAGGCAACTTACCACTTAGACAAGTCTCAACACCAACCCCCTTCCGACAATGGGGCATTGAATTTATTGGAGAAATGGTGGTGAAGTATACTGGAGGAAATGCTTGGATTCTAGTGGCAATTGACTACTTCACAAAGTGGGTTGAGGCTATTCGTACCCAGAAGGAAACTAGCAAGGTTGTCATTGATTTCTTGATGAATAACATCTTGAGTAGGTTTGGTGTTCCTAAGAGAATTGTCTCTGATAATGCCATGTGCTTTCGGTTTGAAGAATTCATAGAGTTTTGCAATCAAAATGACATAAATGTGTCCTACTCTTCCCCATACCATCCCCAGGGGAATGAACGGGCTGATTTCAACAACAAGAGCCTTATGAAGATTATCAAAAGAGTCCTTGAGAAGAATAAGAAATCCTAGGACTCAAAGTTGCAAGTAGCTTTGTGGGTAGATAGGACCACAGTCAAGAAAGCCATTGGGAACTCTCCTTTCAACTTGGTGTATGGGGTAGAGGCTAGGATCCCACATAATAATTTGATGAAAATGTATAAATTTGTATAGGAATATGATATTGACATTTGTGATGAGATGCAAAACAAGATGAATGAATTGGCTGAGCTTGATGAGATGAGGAAAGAAGCTCACAAAAGGAATGCAAAAATACAACTTCAAGTTAAATATTTGAATGATAAAAGGGTTGTTCAAAGAAAATTTGGGTAGGATGTATGGTGTTGATGTGGAATTCCAAACTGGAGGATAAAGGAAAGCATGGGAAGTTTGATCCCTTATGGCTTGGGCGTTATCTCATCACAAACACTCATGGGGAAGATTCTTACTTCCTGCAATCACTTACAGGTGAATTTCTAGAACTATTGATACATGGATAGTTCCTAAAACCCCATTTCTCTTGAAATAGGTTATATCTCCATGAACATTGTATAGTTCTATAAATTTTGTATATAGGGTTTGGTGTGTTTTCTTTTTACTTTGTCTGCTTGCCTTGTCTAGGTTGGCTCCTGGTTTCTTTTTGGGTTCCTCTATGTTTGGTCTACTTCATGAAGAGATCTGTTTCTCGCCATACCCACCAGGGGTATGTCTCCGCAAGCATGAGCCACTGATAGAGCCCTAAAAATTCTTGACATTTTGAGACCTTTTGTGCTTGGTATTGACATGTCACCTATTCCACATTGGTTGGGTTCAGGGGTTTTGCTTAACTAGTCTTGTCTTCAATTAATCCATGTTTGATCCTTGAATGTTCTAATTCTGTGTTGACTTGTCTTCCTAGTTGCCAGTCATGTAAGTTTTATTTCGAGCTATGGTTAAAAGTTCTTTACCGGCCCCTCTATAATGGTCGTTTGGTCATTTCAAGGTTGCAAGTCATCATGATTTTCCCAATATCCAGTTTCAATATTCTATTATTATGACTTAGGTCCAAGTCATCAGTTCTTAAGGGAAATTTCTCGTTGGCCTGGTCAAGGCCATTTTTTATGAATAACTTGGTTTCATGTGTAGGTTGAGAAGTCACCAGATCATGGGATTTCATATAGAACATTCCTCACTGGCCTATCCATCTGAAGTGAATGCAGTTTAATTGCTATGAGGTTAGCAAAATGTCACCACGTGTAAGTGGGCCTAGTCATTACATCCCATCCAAATTCTTGAAATATTTGAGATTAACGATGCCAATTGAGCAAGGAAAGATGATCACCACTATTCCCTACCAGCTCGTGGAAGTAAGATGCAAGTTCTTTAAAAGCAACGAGATTAGCAAGAAGTTGCCACATGCACTCTATGGCTACTAGCAGGTGGAGCCCACACATACACGAAGAATGTCCAGACAATGGATTTCTATTCACCACTCATCTGAGCTGGAGTGGAATTGTAAATTCAAATGATATTGACTCAATCTTAGTCATTCAAGTTGCCCAGCTTAGCTATAGATCAATGGCACACATTCAAAACTGCAAAGTATGCTCGTTGCAATTTTTTTTCTTCACGCAAGTGGGAATTAATGGCATAGGTAACCCATAAACCTATTCAATTCCCTTTAGAAATTGTGTATTCGGCCAATTCTTGCTTATTTGGGGTTTGAGGACATGTCCAAAGCGATACAAAGAGTTGAGAAGAAAATTGCAGAGATCATTCTGACTTGTATTAAGGTTTATCACAGTTGAAAGCAATAAGTACAACAAACACAATCTTATGCCTTTTTCAGTTTTCTGAGTTAGGGATTACTTTTAATCTGCTTTAAAACGAGTGTGTTTCATTATTTTTCTTTCACTGCTTTAAATTAGGGTTAATCTTTTCTTTTAAAAGTCATAGCCTTGTAAGTTGTCCAAAATTAGCACTCGTCCTAGGTCATAAACTGCAATTTGGAAGTTGAATAGTTAAAATTCCTCCATTAATAATTTTGTATGCACAAGAACCCATGGCTCACAAAGTACAAGGTTGTTCTTCCACCTAGTCCAAAACCCTTTCTCAGCATGTGATCGACTTGCTACCCTAGTCTACAAATAAGAAACTAGAGGGAGAGGTCTTGTTTTAGCCCCTACTGTTAGGAAGGGTTGATAGATAAAGCTAGCTTGATCAAGGATGCTGAAGTATCTTACACTAGATGGTAGCTATTTCAACACTGGTTCAGGAATAGGAACCTTGGGGCTCCTTTCAGTAGTCCATGGAGGTTGGAAATGGGGAAGTTGATTGTTACCAATGTGTTTATGGATGTAGATCTCTTGAAGGATATTACCTAAAAATATAACCCAGTTTCTAGGGTAGTTAGAACATTTAATGGGTTGGTTATGGTAAGAATAACTAGGGAAGAGATTGAAGAAGTCTTTGACTTCCATGTATGGAGTCAATACATGGTCCATCTGGATATGGATACTATTAGAATAGAGCACAACAATACTAAGGTGTTTATTAGAACAAGGATGTTGCCTCTTCATACTGTAGTGATTGGCAATGGGAAACACAGGAGGAAAATTAAGATTGATAGTAGGGAGCTCAGACCTTTCCCAATGAACTATTTTTCCAGCTACTTCAAAAAGACTGTGTACTCCCCATACCAAATTATTGGTGCCAATCCACTCGACACATTACAGAACGAGTATAGTTATTTGGCCACACATCTGCAACACCCACCGTATAGCATTGTTTATGACTATGGAACTTATCTGGCTGAACATATCCATAAAGGCTTAGTTGAATTGAAGGAAGGAAAACAATCGGTGAAGTTTTGGTGGTACTCATTGTTAATGCATATGTTCTTGTATAAAGGATAAATATTTTTTGAGTAGGAGATCACCTTGGAAAGGAAGAAGGAGGATGTTGACCTGCCTGTCCAATCTTAGACCCAAATCATGGATAAAGATGACAAAAGATATAACTTTGTAATGTTTAGGAATTATTTTGCATCCAGGATAAGGAGGGCCTTAATATATGAACAACCTAGAATTCCCAGAGAAATTCATGAATTCTTGAGGCCTAATGAGATGAGGCCAAATTTAAATTTGAGTCACAATTGGGGAGATGTAATTTTGTATCCTGATAAGACAATTTTCAAAGTATATAGTAGTGGTTTGGGCCCACATGTCTTTCCTTGAGATGTTCCTTTGAGAATAGGATTCCTTGAGATCATGAGGTAGTTAGGAGCTTCACAAGCAACACATTTACCTAAATCAAAAAGGAAGGGGTCATTCTTTCTAGAATAGACAACATTTGCTGATTACATTCTAACAAAAGGGACATGGAATCAATTAGAACATCTACTAGATCCTTATAAACTGATGACTATGAGCCCAAGGAATCATGATCCTGAAGGATTCATTAGTAAACTCAAAGCAGATAAGAAAATGGGTAACTTTGTACATGTTTTTTTATTACCTTGAGGATGTTATTAGGAATATCTTTAACTTTGAGGAACAAGATGAAAGAAAACCTAAATACCTTGCTTATAGAAAAATGATAGAAGATAAGCCGAAGAACATTCCCCAATATGACCCTTTGCCAAATATTCCTAGTGATTTCAATAAAGTTATGCATGTCATGGACAATTTTGAGAATGTTGTTGGTATTTTGAGGGAACAGTGGGAAATCAAAGATAAAGGAAAGGAAATGGTGGTTGAAGAAAGTGTTGAAATGACATTAGAGTAAAGACCTACATATCATCCACCTAAGCAATTGAGAATATACTCTAGGAGGAAGAAAGCAATAGGTGAAGAAAGAAGCCTAAGAGTTCCTATCACCTTTGAAGGGCCAAAAGTAGACTCTCCCAAGAGTGTAGTGCCACCTCCTCTTGCATAGGCCTCTATGCCTATAAATGATATTGATTCACCCCCAAGAAATTATGCCCCCTGAGAAACCACCTCAAAAGAAGCAAAGAACTGAGGCAAAAGGAGTGGTTGATTACTCTAACACAGATGAAGATGGCATCTGCATCACTCCTGAGGAAATGCAGATAGGAATGCCTCCTCATGAAAGAGAAATTGCTTCAAGTTCAGGACAAAGCATCCTTAGGTTAGGGAAGCTTGACATTAGTGGATTGACTATTGCTATTTTTTTAAGGATCGAATCGAACAAAGAGCTAATAGAAGATGACTCCATTGAAACCTCTACATTCTCGAATTTCTGGTGGAAATCCAAGGTTGCAAGCTATGCAGAGAGGGTAGCCACTTAAATGTGCTTGCATCCTGAATTGCCTGAAAATTTCATTCAGGAAAATCTAAGAAGCATTATAAAAAATGAGTTCAAAGGATTAATGCCCAAGAGGGAAAAGAGCTGGTAAATAAGTGTGGTGTGCTGTTGTTTCCAGAATGGAATATTTATGATGCTATTGTTTTAGATGCCATAAGAAGGGCTGAAAGGCCTCTCATACAGACAAAAGAAGAATAGGAAATGGAACTTCAAGGTTTAGCATTTAGTGAGGATTGGGATGCATTAGCAATATGGTCATTATCTTTAGGATCTAGGAAACCAGCTTTGGTAGAGCCATAAGACCTTAGTGGAAAACTATTTGTAAGGAGAGTTATTGATACTCTAGCTTTGGAAGCTGCATATATGGTTGTCAATATTGCTAGGTTTACTCGAGCAACTATGCAAGGTCTCATCCTGGAGAGAGATAATATTAGAACTAAATACAAAGAACTCCTTGATGACTATGATGACATCCAATAGAAGGTGGTTGTGTTAGAAACTGAATTGGAACTTTATAAGCAAAGAGGAGAAGTGTAAAGAGAATAGGGTCAATCCAACTCAAGCCACCCACCTCTAGCCTCTCCAATGGCATCCTACCAGCATTCACCTCATGATTAGGCCTTAGCAATAGTACCATACAGTGGGGGACAGGGGTCATTTGTAGTTGAAGAATTAAGTAGATTAGGCTCTAGCTCATTTGATAGAGAGTAGTTGCTTCTACAGGTTGAAGTATACAAGAAGTTACTGGAGAAGGCTCAAGACACCATGTATGAAAATGTGTCAAAGGTTGTCCACATTGTCTTGAAGCATCTTAATGAAAAGATTCAGGTTAGGCTTAATAGTGTGCATGACAACTATGCCTTGATGGTGTGGGCAAGGAGATTGTCCTAAAGAGATAAGATTTTGGCCATGCCAATCTTGAATAAATGGGTCCCAAGAGTTGAGAGATTAAAGTTGATATTAGTGGGAGCTGGTCAACATGAAGATAAGTACCCTTAGGTGCTTCTAGTTTATGATTTTGTATGTGAGTTGAGTGAGCAAAAGTTTCAAGGGTACATAGCCCCACTAGAGCAGAAGATAATAGAGTTGATAGCTCAATATAATCACACTGATCTGTCACCATTACCAAAAATTGAGGTCAATAACTATGAATTGAAACCATTGCATGTGTGGAAAAGGGAACTGAATGATGTTATTGATTCCTAGGTGAATGAAATCTGCAAAGATGTTGATATTGATGTCTTTAATGACACTTTGGAGAGGTTAACATTTCTTATTAGTTTTCTGGAGGATTTTGATAGAGAGTCCAATGTAGTAGTAACCAAGTACTCCCCATACAGGAAGACCCTAGATAAAATTATTTATTTCAATTGGTCATCTGAGGAGGAATATGAAGAATGGGGAAGGGTGTATGTTGGAAAGTTTGGTTTGTGAATAAGGATATGAAACATATACTATGTCAAGTATTGTATAGATTTGGCCTTAGAAATTACCATGTATAAAACATATGTTTCAAAGGAAAATACCAATTGTTGGCAATGTGGAGTGATGAATGAGATGCTAGCTCACCTTTTGATCCATTTCATTTTTTCATCTTGTTCAATGAAATCGATGTGCTACTATGAAGAAGTTTATCCTTTTTGGCATGTGCTTTTTGGAAGTAAAAGATGCTCCCCGCAATGAATGTAAATGATCTTTGTCTCATATGCATTCCCTCCACTTTGATAAATGTAAATGTAATTGAATTAGGGAATATGTCTTCTAGCAGTCCAATCAGAATGTGACATGTGTACACTTGGTGTGAAACTTTTTTTTTCACCCTTATTCCATAAAAGGGAATTCAAGGGCATTTGTGTGGGTCTTTTGCTAAATACTGGAGCTAAATTGTGAGAATTAAGAACATAGAGCAAATATGTTTAGTCTTTATCAAATGCTTTGAGTCTAAGTAGCATATTTTCTTAAATGTATGGTTTCTGGGCATATCCAAATGATAATGGAGATTTTCCAACTCTATAGTCTCTCCATTTTGATTATGTATACAAATTATTAATCAAAATATTGATCAGAGATCATTTCATTAATTGTCACCATTTCATACTTTGTATTTGTTTTGGTTTTAGCTCTTGTTCATAAAGGATTTAAATTGCTTGAATCAAATCATGAATTCTTATGCAGGGTCAAGGGATGTGATAAGTAGTCTTTAGAATTTGGTTACTGATTTGTGAATTACTAAGTGGTATCACATAGATCTTGAATGTCCATGATTAAATGTCCCTTATATTTTAATTTTCTTGGACTCCCAATCCACAGATAATGGCACTAGTCATAAATCCGTTAAGTTTCTTCATGATCCCAGTTATCCGACCTGAGAACAATCTTTTAAAATAATCATCGATCTATCTTGAGTTTGTGGTGTTTGTGTTGTCTTTGTATTCTTGGCTTAAGGCATGTAGTTTGTTCAAGGAATTGCCAACTTCTTGAGGAATTTTAGCTTATTAGCCAAGGGTGAGAGTATATCTGCTTAAATATACAATGTACACATGAATTGCCTTAAATAATAGTAAAATATACATTGTGGGATTACCCTCCCAGGTTTTGTGGGGCCCGAAGTGTAGGAGATAAAATTATTGATGCCATATCTCATCAGTTGGCCACTTGTCTTGCAAATATGCAAGAATTGAGTACAACAAGCTCATAGGTACATGTTGAGACCTGATTGGTTTGTTGTAAAAAACAACCAACACAACCTAAGTTGCACTTGTCCATGTGGACATAGAAAAAGTAACCCTTGTACTTTTTTTGTCTCATTTGGATCCTTGTAATTTTAGCTTAATTGTGCCTTGATTTAGTGTTGTAATGTGGATAACACATTCACATTAGGTCTTGGGCCTTGGTGAACTAAAAGAATTGAAGTGGTACCTTACTTAAGTGTTGTAAAGTGTTGTAACACACTTTCACAATTTTCTAGGGTCTTGTTAATGTATTTCACCTAAATAACCTATTTTTATCATTTACCAAGTCTTATGTCAAAGTGTTGTAAGTGTTATAATAAACTTTCACACTTTTCTAGGCTTGTCATTAATAATTGGACCCTTCTTATGGTTTAATTGGCCCCATTTTACACTTATAGGCCTTACTTAAGTGTATTTTTGAAAATAATCCTGATAAACATCATTTAAAACATCTAATTTCTAAAACCCACTTAAAATGCCTAAGTGGGACCCATTCACCACTAGGGGCGAATGAGTCCCCTTTGGCACAAAACTCAAAATAATTTCAAATTTCTAGCGGGTTTTTATTTTCTAAGATCTAAGGTCGGCTTGTGATGTGGTATTTTCAGGAATTATTGCATAATTGTGTATAAATATAGGGTTTTTCCACTCATTTCACCCCTCCTAATTTTGTAATCAATCCAACAAGCAATCAAGTGATCTAGCATTTAAGCATTTTGGAGCCATTACTTGCATGCCTTCAGAATTCTACTTCAAGGGTTTGATGAGTTGTAGCATTGCATATTGTTCATTCATCATTCTTTTTTCATATTTCATTTCATTTTCAAGGGTTTAATTACCAAACTGGGGTTTGACCAAGGAAAACCCCTATTCACTAACCGTCAAAATTTTTTCCCTCTCTTTGCATGTGTTTTGTAGGCCAATTGTAGATTTATCAAAGATCAAGATTGAAAAAGTTGTCAACAAATTTTCAAAGTCATTCAAAGTAGTCAAAGCCCTAGGAGAAGCTTGGAGAACACCTACAGGCTGAATTCTATATTTTCGGACCCAAAAACTTGTTAGGAGCAAAAGTGCAAATTGAGGGCTACAGATTCCAATTTTGAATTTCCCAAAATCCAAAAGTGGATTGATATGCCATCAGTGGCAAATGAGTCCCACGACCCAGGCCTAAATAGAGATTTTTGCAATTCTGAGTACCCAGTTGTCTGAAACTTGTTATGACAGAATCTTCCCAAAACAGGACTAAGTCGCCTAGCTTGGTGTATGAGTCCTAGTGGGAATCAACAACAAATTCTTCAGGATTCCAAAGATCCATTCCATCCTTTCCTAGTCTCTAGGTGTACACTTTTAATTTCATAAGTTTTTGTTACAGTTTACTTGCATTTCTAGGTCATTTTGCATAGCACAACGTGTTTTCAAACCTCTTGCATTTTCTTAATTTTGTATTAGTAGTCAATCTCTTTTATCAATTTTCAGCCTTAAGGACAATCCCCTTTAACATATTTCAATCTCTTTTGCATTGGAAACTCAAGGACTTATTCTTGAGTTTGAACATTGTAAAATTAGATTCCTCTTCCTTCATTCTCCTTCTAGTGTGGTTAAAGGAATCTATGCATTCCATTTCCATTGTACACAGTCCAAAAGTGTAAGGTTTGACTCCAATGCATTGTTTTCAACTCATTATTTAATTAATGATTTAATTTCCAGGAAAAATAATTGATTTAAATTGATATTTTTTGTTGTGCCAACTTGTTGATAAAATGAAATATTAGAATCAAAATATGTATCCTTTCTATTCATAGAATTATAGACAATTAATAATGTCATAGTACACGAATGATATCAATAGTTGTTGTGTGAAATTTTTTCATCATGGTCCATACAGTTATGTATTCTTGTGGACGAAAAATTGGGATTTGGACTAATGATTATTATGAAGGTGAGGTGAGTATGATACAACCTCTTGATTCAGATCAAGCAAAAGGGGTAGAGCTATTCATGGTGTTCGCTTGAGGTAAATAAGTAAGTAAGTTGGACTTAGTTTTGATATTAAAATTTTATGTGAACATGATTGTTAGGATATGGAGTTAGTTGATTTCAAACAATTATGTTTCATTGAATTCAATCTTTGAATGCTAACATTGAGATGACCAGATTTGAGTATCTTTTAACCTTCGAGGATTGGATTTTAATTGAGCACTTGGAAAGAAGTGTAGGATGTAAGGTGAGTTACAAGGGTCATGCAAATATAATGTAAGTCATGATGTGAATTTGATCAATTCCTTGAGTAGAAATCCAAACCATAAAAAAATTTATTCAATCATCATTAATTCTAGTATACTATTTGGCACTTTGGTGAAGGAGGATCTCTAATGACATAGTGAAGAATTTAACACTCATTAGTTATGATCATAGAAATTTTGTCTATAATGAAAATGGAAGGATTGTAGGTTTTGTTATAAGCATGGTACCCTTGTTTCAAGCTTACTAATTAATGCAAATGTATTAGTAGTTGTTCTCGTTTATGATTATATTTTCATAAGTTTGGCTTTCCAAATAAAAATCATTCTAATAATTGTTGATTATTTTGTAGCATGAATAATTGAGCTGTGATTTTATTTTCATTCATCATAAAAAGGTTAGTTGGTGTTAATATTTGGCATAGCACTATAGAGAAAAAAAAATCTTTGAAGTTATCAAGATATTATTTAGGGAAAAAAATATCCATATAAGAATATATAAAAAGGGGGAAATATCTTCTATGAATTTATATTAATGATATCTTAAGAATTAGAATAATGATTTACTAACATTGAATTTTAGTACTTGTGTGCTCTAACCTTCAAGATCAAATCATGACCATCTAAAGGTACACGTCAAATATTTCTTGAGGTATGTGAGTTTATTTAATGATAATTTTTAATGTACCTATGAGAATTTTATTTCAATTATTTATATCATAGAAAAACTAATGAGTGTAATGAGTATGCAGATAAATATAAAAGCCAATGGGAGAAAACTAGCTAACCCACAAGGTCTTAGTCATCCCAGTACTTGTTGAGAAATATGTTGAATCAAGAATCATTCCTAAGGTGGGCCAAATGAATTAAGTGGTTAAAATTTCAATAAGAAGTTAACTCAACTTTGGGGCTTTTTGGAATGTCCTTCCTCCTTGTGTCATGAGGTAAGGAATAAGAAGTAACCCTAGAGTTTTCATGGGCACTTTAAAAAAGGGAAAATTTTCTTGGATTAGGGGGGCTTTTCTTCCAAGGGAAAAAAGAGAAATTGAAGGAAAACATAGGGAAGCAAAGACTATGGAGTCAGGGCTGAGAAAAAAAGCCAATTGATCATACCCTAAGGCCATTTTATTCATCTCATGAGGTGAAGTTGTGCTAAAATGTATGCCTATTTGCTGCTGTAATTTTTTTGTTTGGGGTATAGAATTTGGGGTCTTATGGGTCTGAATGATGGTAGTATATTTTCTAGGAGAAGTTAGTTTTATGTTGTTTCATTGCCCTAAAATATCATTACCCAGTGTACAAAATTGGTATTGTTGTTTGTTGTCTTTATTTCTTGTGCATGTATAGTTTTCCCCTAGGGCCTTGTGGGTTATCTAGGCTTGAGGGTATGGGGAGAGCTTTAGAGCTCGACGAATCATTATGGTTGGGAGGAAATAGTGGAGTATCCCATTGGTTTTTTAATTTTTTTGCTTTAGGCACTTATGAGTGCAGTTGGATTTTTCTCCTGTTGTTCGTTGTAGCCATAACTAAAAGATTTGGAGGCTCAAAAAGTTTATTAGAGATCTAGATAGAGAATGTTGTAGAATTCATAAAGAAGATGGCTATCCTTGTCTATTTCATATAGCCCAAGGAATGAGTATTTTTATTTCAACTCATGAATAGTGAGGCATAGGTTAGTACCTATATGAGAGAAAAAATAAATAAATAAAGGGGGTAAATAATGATATGAACATTTCAGAAAAATTAAAATCCCTAACTCTGTAGTAATGGGATTCCATGACATTGCAAACACATTGAGAAAGAAATTCCATGACATTGTGACTCCTTGCATTCTTACAGTCATGTTTTTTAGACATTAAAGCAGAGTAAATGTTGTAGGAAAATGTATAAATGAATTATTCATTGTTGCTATAGTGAAATGAGTAAATGTTAGAAGAAAATGTGTGAATTAATTATTCATTGTTGTTGTAACGAAATTGTTCACCCTCTTCTATTGGAAAAATTTTGGACCATTTTATTGTTAATTTATGTAGCTTGGACAGGTGTCTCCAAACCCAAGAAATTTAATTATTTAATTAATTTTTTTGGAAACTTCTAGAAAGGAGTTAATTGTCTAGATAATTATTTATTTAATTAATTGATTCCTCTAGAGACTTCTAGAATCCAGTTAGTTAGGGTTTATTAGAGTCTAATTAATCTTAGCCATTGATTGAGATTAAATCATGGCCATTGGTTTTTCAATGAGAATAGTATAAAAGGGGATCAATGGGAATTTGGAGAACACACTTGAGAAGCATTTGTAGTGATACCAAATAGTTTTACAATGATAGCAAGGGCACAATGATAGTGTTGGGGACAACAACTACGGAATTTTAGCAGGAAAATTTGAGGGAAGAATTTCCAGATAAGAATATTGCCAGAGCTCTGCCAGTAAGAGGCAAAAAATTTATGTATCTCTTAATTTTTTGAAGTTTAATAAAATTCCTCATTTACAGATTTGGTTTTATCTTTGAGGTTTTTCTAGGGACAATTTATCCAAAACATTGTGTTCATTATTTTGCATATTTTCCTGTGGTTTTATTTGTGAAGTTGCATTTGTGTTATTTTTCAATATTTGTTGTGAATTAATTTTCGGTAGTCAAACAATCTATTTAGATAGGAGATTAATAATCAGTAACTGCAATAGAATTTTCACATTGTATCAGAGCTGATCTGAGGGTAGACAAGGCTCAACACAAGAACAAAAAGGAAAAATTGAGGGTTTATAAAACCCAATTCTACCTCTTCAGATTTATTATTATTATTTTATCTTTTGAGATGGCCTCAGTAGGTTTAAGAGATCAGGACAGATTGGATGGAGCTTCACATTTTGGTGTCTAGAAAGCCAAAAAAAAATTATTGCTAGAAGAGAATGGTATCAAGGAATCTGTGACCAGTGTTGTTGCTATAACTATATATCCAACACAACTCTTAGCATATAAGAAGGAAGATGCCAAGGCAAGGAGGCTGATTCTTGACGGAGTTAAGGATCACATTATTCCACATATCATAGAGTTAGATACAACGAAGAAGATGTGGGATTCCATTTTGAATCTATACCAGAATGCTACCACTAATTGGAGGCTAATTCTCAGAGAAAAGTTGAGGAATACCTAAATGAACAAGGGATAAGACATTAAAAGTTACCTCACCAGACTTAGACTTGTCAAGGATGAATTGGCAGCTATTGGAGATAAACCAGATGATGATGATCTAGTACAAATATCCCTAAATGGGTTTACTAAGTAGTGGGATGTCTTTGTTCAAGTTATCAATGGATAAGAAACCTTATTGAGTTGGGATCGATTACGGAGTGAATTCACTTAGGAGTAGCTTAGACTAAGCCTTGCCAGTGGAACCAACACTAAGAGTTAGAAAAGTGAGGCAAAACAGGAAAACATTGCCCTAACAAGAAAAGGGAAAGCAAAGAAGGGGTCTAGCAAAGGATAAAATCCACAAGGTGAGAAGAAGAAGAAGGATTTGTCTAAGATCAATTGTTATGGCTATCATGATTTTGGCCACTATGTCAGTGATTTATCGCAAAGGAAGAAGAACGAAAAGAAAGGCAAGAAGCAGATGACAACTTCAACAAGTGCAGATGAGCTCTCTAGTAGAATGGAGGATGAGTTTGCACTCATAGCTTGTATGGTTAGCTCAAACTCACAGGGTGTTTGGTATATAAAAAGTGGGGTGTCATTTCATATGATAGGAGTTAGAGAGTACTTCTCTAGTTATAAGGAGGAGGACATTAGAATTCATATTTCTATGGAGAACATGTCCAAACTCAATTCAGTTGGAAAATGGACTGTTCTATTTCAAAGGGAGAATGACACGTTGATTCCCATTCATGATGTGTTGCATGTGCCAAGCTTGGGTATGAATCTAATTTTTGTATCTATCCTTTAGGATAAAGGCTACAATGTACTCTTTAGAGGGGCGAATGTGTTAATCAAACATAAGGATTGGAAATAACCCATAGCTATTGGAGTTAGGAGCGAATGACTTTACATGTTGCAGTTTGATATTCATAAGGCACTGATGAGCAGTAGTAGTTCTAGAGATCAAGGAGAGCTATGGCATAGGAGGATGGGCCAAATACATCATGGAGCACTTAAATTTCTTCATGAGACAGTGACAGGTATTCCAGAGGTGAGCATAGAGCATGATAAAGTGTGTAAGGGATGTGTATTGGGGAAGTTTGTGAAAGCATCTTTTCCAAGGAGTGATACTAGATCCAAGGATGTTCTTGATCTAGTACATTCAGACATATGTGAACCAATGTCAACGAAGTCTCTTAAAAGATACAAGTATTTTGTTACTTTTATTGATGGTTTCTCTAGGAAGACTTGGATATACTTCATGAAGACCAAGGATGAGGTCTTCAGTCGCTTCCAAGAGTTCAAAGCTCTTGTGGAGAATTCGAAAAGTAGGAAGATAAGGTTCTTCAGTCAAACAATGGAAGCAAGTACAAAGGGAAAGAGTTCTAGGAGTTCTATACCAGGGAAGGAATCAAGAGAGAGTGGACTGTTCCTTGCAACCCACAATAGAATGGGGTTGGTGAGAGGAAGAATCAGTCTATATCAAAGGAAATAAGGGCTATGTTGTATGACCATGATATGCCATGTTACTTATGGGTAGAGGTATGCAGTATGATAGTATATATACAAAACAGGGTTCCACATAAGGTATTGGGCAAGATGACACTAGAGGAGGCATTCTCAGGGAAGAAGCCAAATGTTAGCCACTTCAAGATATTTGGGAGTTTGGCATATTGTCACATTCCAGGGCCTACACATTCCAAGTTAGATCAGACTGTAGAGAGAGGGTACTTTGTTGGGTATAGTGAAACCTCAAAGGCATATCAGATATTTATTTTAGGGGCTAGGAGGACTATAGTTAGGCGTGATGTCAAGTTCATGCAGGACAAGGCATTTAGGAGGTCTAGATATTTGCCAACAGATGATCAGAGTAAGCAACTAGCAAAAGCTCCAAGGATTGTGCAATTGGATCAGGGGCAACGAAGCTCAAATATAGTTACTAGTACAAGCATAGGCTCATGTGTTGAGAGTTCACAAAATATGGAGCAACAAATGTAATAGATCCAAGAGATGCATCAAGAAGACATGGAAGTTGATACTTCATCCTCTATAGTTGGTAGTAGGAACCAACAGACACATAAGGATACCCAGGAGTTTGTGGGAGCTCCTAGGACAAGTAATAGATAACATAAACAACCAACCAGGTATAATGACTATATGGAATTAGTTAGTCAGTTGATAGATAGTGAGCCTTCCAACTATTAGGAGGCCACACAGTAGCAGGTGTGGCAAGTTGCAATGGTTGAGGAATATACCTAAATAGTGCAGAATGATGTGTGGGAGGTTGTGCCTAGACTGACAGATAAGGTGGTGGTTGGACCATGTTGGATCTATAAGAGCAAGCATGGTGTAGATGGTAGCATCGAGAAATACAAGGCAAGGTTCGTGGCCAAGGGGTTCTCTCAGAAGGAGGGAATAGACTATGACGAGGCATTCGCTCCAGTGGCCAAGTATACTTCTATACGAGCTGTGATCTCACTTGCAGCACATATGGAATGGTAGATCCATCAGATGGATGTCAAGATGATGTTTCTTAATGGTGAATTAAAAGAGGAGTTATACATAGAACAACCAGAGGGATTTGTAGCACACAACAGTAAAACCTACATTTGCAGATTGAAGAGAGCATTGTACAGACTCAAGCAGGCTTCTAGGGTGTGCTATGAGCACATTGATAGATACTTGCAAGGAATGGGCTTTGTGAAGAGTGAAGTAGATGGTAACCTCTACTACTTGGTGGTTGGAGGTGAGGTTCTCATTCTTGTTCTATATGTGGACAACTTGTTTTAACAGGTTCACTGGGGCTCATAGATGAGTGCAAAAGGAACCTTGCAACAGAGTTCGAAATGAATGATTTGGGGCTTATGCACTACTTTCTAGGCATGTAGGTATGGTAGATAGATGGAGAGATTTTTTTTGGACAAGGGAAATACAACATCAAAATCTTGAGGAGGTTCGAGATGGAAGATTGCAAAGCCATGTCTACTCCTATGATCATGAATTGGAAGAAGGTAGACTCATCCAAGAAGAAGGATGTAGACCCCACGTTATATAGACAGTTGATTGGGTCTCTCATGTATTTGGTCAACACTAGGCAAGATATATCATTTGCAGTAAACTCTCTTAGTCAATTCATGGTTGAGCCAAAGAGAGTGCATTGGACAATGACAAAGCATTTGTTGCAATATTTGCATGGTACAATCGAGTATGGGATTAGATATGCTTGAGGTGATGGTATTAGGTTGATAGGCTATACTGATGCAAATTGGGTAGGAAGTATAGTGGATAGGAAAAAAACTTTAGGGTGTCGCTTCAGTTGGGATCAGGAGTTGTCTCTTGGTACAACAACAATCAAAAGTCGGTGGCTTTGAGTTTTGTAAAGGAAGAATACATAGTAGCTAGCATGGAGATGTGTGAGGTGATATGGCTTTGGAAGTTGGTGGTGGCCTTGTTTGGTTAGAGGGTTTAGACTACGATGATACACTGCGACAATCAGAGTTGCATCAAATTGTCTAAGAATTTGGTGTTTCATGATAGGTCTAAGCATATAGACATCATATGTCACTTCATCAGGGATTGTGTATAGTGGGGGATTGTTCAACTATAGTATATACCTGCAGAGTAGTAGGTAGCATACATTTTGACAAAGACATTAGGGAAGGCGAAATTCATCTTCTTCAGAGATAGGTTGGGTGTCATGCAGAACACCTTCCTCGCTAAAAGGGAGTGTTAATTTATGTAGCTTGGACAGGTGTCTCCAAACCCAAGAAATTTAATTATTTAATTAACTTTTCTAGAGACTTCTAGAAAGGAGTTAGTTGTCCATATAATTATTTAATTAATTAATTGATTCCTCTAGAGACTTCTAGAATCTAGTTAGTTAGGGTTTGTTAGAGTCTAATTAATCTTAGCCATTGATTGAGATTAAATCATGGCCATTGATTTTTCAATGAGAATAGTATAAAAGGGGATCAATGGGCATTTGAAAAACACACATTTGAGAAAAATTTGCAGTGATAGCAAGGGTGCAGTGATAGCGTTGGGGACAACAGCTGTGAAATTTTAGCAGGAGAAATTGAGGGAAGAATTTCCAGAGAAGAATATTGTCAGAGCTCTGCTTGTAAGAGGTAAGTAGTTTATGTATCTCTTAATTTGCTGAAGTTTAATAAAATTCCTCATCTGCATAACTGGTTTTCCCTTCGGGGTTTTTCCAGGGACAATTTGTTCAAAAATATTATGTTCATTATTTTGCATATTTTCCTGTGGTTTTATTTGTGAAGTTGCAGTTGTGTTATTTTTCAATATTTGCTGTAATTTAATTTTCGGCATTCAAATAATCTATTTAGATAGGAGATTAATAAATAGTAACTGTAATAGAATTTTCACATTTATTACAAGCTTTCTTCTTCAATAAACCCTCACACAAACAAATAAATGAAGAAATGACTAATACAAATAATTTATTCACATTTGAAACCCCAAAAAAATTTGTAATTGGGTCGGTTTTCATTGTTCTTCCCTCCGAATTTGTGCTCTGTGTAGAGGCACATCGCCTACCCCCATTATCCACATATCTTACCCAACTCTTCAAAAATGCAAGCATGGAAGAGAAATCAAGTTAGAAACTAATGATTTTATTAAGTACAGACTAGTCGAATGAACTAAAGCGAACCAAAAATAGACTGCCCTTTGCCTAGAGATGCCAACAACAAAATAATTTATTTTACTTTTATTTTTATATTAGTATTGAAAGATAATTCAAAATGGAGAGACTGCCAATGCTTGGAGGTATTGGAGAAAATTTATGAGGGAAATTCCACACAAGCCAATCTCCTACGTGCGTCGCAAACTTAAGGAAATCATTAGCAACTACTAAAATAATCTCCCTTATTTTAATTTTTTTATGGAAACCGTAAGTTGTGAGTAACATTTTTTTAAAATGGATGGAAAATCACAAACTTAACATTTTGAAAATCCCTTGTATTAAAACAAGTAGAAAGGAGTGGGGAATATATCCCCCTACTCTAAAAAAAAAAAGAGAGATTTAAAAGCAAATTTTAAATAAGACATTAAATGAAGAAGAGGGGAATTAGATTCCCATGCTCTTAAAAAAAATTCTAATAAACTAAATTAGATTTTAATTAAGAATTAACGTCAGTACATTTAGAAATACTTTAATATTTGAAGGAAAAAATAATATTTCTATTTGTTTTCCTCTTTCCCTCTTTTCAAAGGAAAATAACAAAATGAGAATTAATATATAATGGTATATATATTACTCCTTATCATAATGTATAAATTTAGTATATATTTATTATTTATTTGGTTAGGGGCAAGTAAATAATTAAATTAATATTAGATAAAAATAAATTGATAAAATAATTAATAATTAAAGTAAATTACAAATATTTTATCCAGTCACATTTTAAATTTTCAAGTTCAAATGTAAAATGTAAATTATCATCGATTTTGTCAAGACGGCTAAAGGGGGTAGGGCTATCAAGTAAAATTCTGTTTCATCAATTTATCCTTAGGGTTTTGGTAAATCAAATTGATGATATTTTTTTATGATTTCTCTATGTGAGAACCCATACCATGGCGTTCTAACAAGGGCATTAACGTTCATGAAAAAGTTGTTAGAGTAATAAGTTATTTCACTTAATTAATTTAATCATATTGGTTAATTAATTAAGTCACTTATCACTTTAGTTTTACTTAAGCTAAACTTAGACACATTAATAATTAATTATTAAGTGTGCACACTAGGGTTTCCTTTTAGGGTTATGCATACATTGCTTTTATAAAGCAATTCATCTCTTTTTTTTTCTATTTCTCTCTTGTGGAAAGTATTTTCTGGTTTGTATGTTTGATCTTGGTTTCTAATATGGTATCAGAACCTTGATTTGCAGGCCTTTCTCAGTTTATTGGAGAAATTCATTGTAGAGCATGTTTGAGGTTCGTTGAGAGTTTCATACCTTGAGCTTATTTATGAAGCATTTTGGATCAAATGAACATCTCCATTAGATTTAGAGTGTTGGAAAAAGTTACGATTGGCTTTTATTTCATCAAAATTATATCAAGGGTTTGATGCAAGCCATTTTTATTGGAGCAGTTTTTTTTAATTTTTGCTTCATAAATCTAGCTTCCACTTAGTTATAGGGAAAACAATTTCTGGGTTGTGTAGTCAGGGTTGAAATATCAACTGGGTATCTTTTAGATTTTGCATATCTTACACAAATATGGAGAAAATTTATGTACAAAAAGTGACGCGAGTCATTTTTTCTGCTGGCTGAAGGTTTAAAAAAATATTTTTTTATCTTTTGCTTGCTGGATCAAAAAATGATTTTTGGGTTTTGTTCTTAGCATCAAAATATTTCCGAGTTTTTGTTATTTTTTACAAACAATGAGTAGATTTTGCAAAAATCCAATCAGAAGTAAACCTTTTTTGCTAAAAAACCTGTTTCCTGTAAGTTAAATTCAACTTTTTTGAAAAATTCATAACTTTTGGCCATAGTTCCGTTTTAGGAAAACGAGATATCGACGGAAAGCTAGTTTCTAGCACTTCACATATTTTTTTAGATTTTATCATCTACACAGATCTGGGGTCAATTTTAATCATGGAGTTAGATGTGAACATTGGTTTGTGCATGCACTCTTTTTTGTTTTTATGCACTAGGTTTGCATTTTCTATTTGATTTATGCATATTTTGCATGTTCTCCTTTTACAATCATGGGGTATTGTAATAAATGAACTTATATAAAGTTCCATCAGGGGGGATTCTTATATAATAATTTGATTAGAGTGTAGTTGCATTGCATGCACTTTGATCTCATCTTCATATTGATGATAACTCATATGAGCTATACCTAGATTCTGTAGTTTCTTTTGACTACATCTTGCTCACAACTTGACACATTTTGGTTCACATCGGTTCACATCTCAGTTTGAGGGCCATTTATTTTATGGTTAATGTTCTAAAATATTCATGGTACTTGCTCTTATGGATTAATTTTAGTCACAATTTGGCATCGATATCGAGATACATAGCTTCTAGATTCTTTTATCAAATCATTCCCTCTTATGTGGGGCATCATTTATTCATCTACTGTTGCTTCATAGATTCTAGGGTTGTTCCAGTTTGTGATTTTTTCAGCATTCCTTGGCATCAGGTTTGCTACTATATTATCATGATTCCACCTGAGTCCTTCAGTGACTCTCATATGGATTCTTATAAATAGAGGTATCTTTCCTTGCTTGCCAAATTAAGGATTCCAATGTTACTCCACTAGTATTCTTCCAGTGCATCTTTGCAGTGGGTCATCTTATTGAGGGGGGGTTTTGTCCCACTAGGTTTTCTCCTCTTTCTCATTCATTGCATTTGTACATGGGTACTCGATCAGGCCTTGTTGTTGGGACCCATCTTTGCTTTCATGCATCTTTTCCTTAGTGTTTTAGCTACTTCCTAAGTTCATCTTAAGGGGAGTGTTAGAGTAATAAGTTATTTCACTTAATTAATTTAATCATATTGGTTAATTAATTAAGTCACTTATCACTTTAGTTTTACTTAAGCTAAACTGAGGCACATTAATAATTATTTATTTATTAATTATTAAGTGTGCACACTAGGTTTTCCTTTTAGGGTTATGCATACATTGCTTTTATAAAACAATTAATCTCTTGTATTTACTCAATTTCTGAATACAACTTATTTGCACATCTTCATGCAAATTGCTCTTGCTTTTTCTATTTTTCTCTTATGGAAGGTATTTTCTAGTTTGCATGTCTAATCTTGGTTTCTAACAAAAGTTAGCCTCAACTTTGGGATTCGTAGTTAATGGACCTAGTTAACCCGATGTTGAGTCAACTCATTTTTTGGTCTAGGGTGTGTGTGATGGACTTCACACACTCGCCTAAGTTAACTCCTACACCCTTCCCTCAAGTGATGTGTCATAGATAAAATTGCATGAGTGATGTCATACCTCGTGTAACTAGTTAACAAGCATAACACAGTAAAGCACATACCAAGTAGTTAATGTCTTTTTTTTTTTTTTTTAAATGTTGGGTTTTCTTGGTGTAAAATTAGTGGGCATGACATAAAGTCCCATTTTAATTGTTAAGGACTGCATAGATAACCATTACAGGCCTTCACAAAACCAAGTCTCCTAAATTCATGTTGTAACGAAGTATAATTGATGATTACTGTTCTATAGTAATACATGTAGAATTGATCATTATTGTTCTATGGTAATACTTCACGTGACATGGATGAATGGATTTGGTAATTGTTACATTCAATAATGGTAATACATGTTGTAACAAAGTCCAACTATTGATTATTATTCTATGGTAATATATGTTGATATACACAATAATCATTAAACACAATTGTAGAAAAGAATTGCAAGAGGCGGTGAGAGATTAATGCGAGGTAGTGGAGTGAAAGGGTGGCTAGCTTATACTCTTCATGGGTGCCATAGATAATTTTGGGGGTGGTTGAATTGTAGACCTTAATCATGGAACCAAAAAAATAATTTTTACTTCCATCCATACAAATATTAAAAATAATTTGCAGTGTTAAAGTTTGTGCAATGATGAATGCACAAATAGAAGTCTTATCTGTTCAAGATATACATGATGTTCTTGGATCAAAACATTCACAGTAGATCACATATATCTTGAACATATAGACATCTTTCATATGTCTATCACTATTTGATGAACACACAATAGTTGAAGGACTGAATTGATGTAGCTAAACCTATAAAAAAGAGAACACCCCCAAATTAATCAATGAAACCTAAAAAAGATACAATTGTTGCAGGACTAAATTGATCAAGCATAAACTACGTAAAAATAGAAAACCTCCAAATTAATCAATGGCACCTACAAAACCTACAATTGTTGTGGGACTGAATTGATGAAGTATAACCTATGTAAAAGAGAACACCCTCAAATTAATCAATGACACCTAGAAAAGATACAATTGTTGCAAGATTGAATTGATGAAGCATAAACTATGCAAAAATAGAACACCCACAAATTAATCAATGGAACCTAAGAAATCTATAATAGTTGCATGATTGAATTGATGTAGCAGAACCTATAAAAAAAAAGAACACCCCCAAATTAATCAATGAAACCTAAAAAAGATACAATTGTTGCAGGACTAAATTGATGTAGCATAACCCATGCAAAAAGATAAAAAATCAAAATTAATCATTGGCACCTAAGAAATTTACAATAGTTGCATGATTGAATTAATGAAGTAGAACATATGAAAACCCTAACACCCTCAAATTAATCAATGGCACCTAAGAAAGCTACAATTGTTGCAAGACTAAATTGATGAAGCATAACCTATGCAAAAGAGAAGACCCCCAAATTAATCAATGACACCTAAAAAAATACAATTGTTGTAGGACTGAATTGATGAAGCATAACCTATGCAAAAGTGAATACTACCAAATTAATCAATGGCACTTAATAAAGATACAATAGTTGCAGGACTGAATTGTTGAAGCATAACCTATGCAAACAGATAACACCCCAAATTAATCAATGGCACCTCAAAAAGATACAATTTTTGCAAGACTAAATTGATGAAGCATAACCTATGCAAAAAAAAACACCCCAAAATTAATCAATGACACCTAAGAAAGCTACAATAGTTGCATGATTGAATTGATGAAGTAGAACATATGAAAAACCTAACACCACAACATTTATCAATGACACCTACGAAATATACAATAGTTGTAGGACTGAATTGATGAAGCATAACCTATGCAAAAGAGAACACCCCCAAATTAATCAATGACACCTAAAAAAGATATAATTATTGCAGGACTAAATTGATGAAGCATAACCTATGCAAAAGAGAACACCCCCAAATTAATAAATGGCACCTAAGAAAGCTACAATAGTTGCATGAGTGAATTGATGTAGTAGAACCTATCAAAAAGATAACAACCCCAAATTAATCAATGACACCTAAAAACAATACAATAATTGCAGGATTGAATTGATGAAGCAAAACCTATGCAAAAGAGAACACCCCCAAATTAATCAATGGCGCTTAAGAAAGCTGCAATAGTTACATGAGTGACTTGATGTAAGCAAAAACTATAAAAAAGATAACACCCTTAAACACATTCTACCATCAATGTGAAGAAAATTCAAGAAGATGGTAGATGGGGAGGTTCTAAATTTGGCAAGGTGTGTGAGGCATTGGGAGCATTGAATGCAAGTTGGCTTGAAGTTTATGTCATGTTGTGAAAGTAATATATGTATATGTATATACATATACATATACCTATACAAATATATATACATATACATACACACACACACACACACACACACACACACACACACACACACATATATATATATGCATGCATGTATGTATGCATATCTCTATACATATGCATATACATGTATATAAAGAAGTTGGAAGGGACACTGGACTCCAAGTGCAACATGTAGTAGTGGTGGGATTGAAGTTGTAAAGACCTTAACCCAACACATTCTAGCGTCACTATGAAGAAAATTAATCAATGACACCTAAGAAAGCTACAATAGTTGTAGTATTGAATTGATGAAGCAGAACCTATGCAAAAGAGAACACCCCCAAATTAATCCATGGCACCTAGAAAGCTACAATAGTTGCATGAGTGAATTGATTTTGTAGAACTTATGCAAAATAGAACACCCCAAAATTAATCAATGACACCAAAAAAAGATACATTTTCAAAATACTTACACTTGTTTGGTTTCTAGCTTGTACTTGTTTTGTTGACAAATATATATGATTAAATGTGCATTTAATATATGATTTATGTTTGATCTCATCATATTTTTTATGCAAGAGTATTTTCATAACTTGTGGAGGACCGACGTACCACTGTGGAAAATTAATCAATAGCACCTAAGAAAGCTACAATAGTTTGAGGACTGAATTGATGAAGTAGAAACTATGAAAAAGATGACAACACCAAATTAATCAATGACACCCAAAAAGCTACAATAGTTGCATTACTGAATTGATGAAGCAAAACCTATGAAAAACATAACACCCCCAAATTTATCAATGACACCTAGAAAAGGCTACATAGTTGATGATTGAATTCATGAAGCGAAAGCTATGAAAAACCTAACACCCCCCAAATTGTAAATGACACCCAAAATTGGTAGAATAGATGATGAATGAATTGATGAAGTGGAACTTACAAACAATATAACACCCCCAAAATTATCTACGTTACCTAAAAAAGCTACAATAAATGCATGACTTAATTGATGAAGCAAAACCTATGAAAAATAGAACACCCCCAAATATTTCTAAGGTAGGTCAAAAAAATCTACACTAATTGCATGGTTGAATTGATGAATCATAACCTATGCAAAAGAGTACACCCCTAGATCTACAATAGTTGCATGACTGAATTCATTAAGTAGAAGCTATGAAAAAGATAGCACCCCCAAATTAATCAATGGCACCTAAAAATCTACAAAAATTGCATTAATGAATTGATGAAGAAGCCCCTATGAAAAACCTAATACCCCCAAATTTATCAATGACACCAAAAAAAGATACAATAGATGCATTACTGAATAACATTAATCCAAACTAAAGATGCCTTATGATGTATTATAACCCACATTAATCAATGACACCTAAAAAAATATAACACCCCAAAAATAATCAATGGCACATAAAAAAGATAATGCAAAAGAGAACACCCCCAAAGTTATCAAAGGCACCAAAATAGCCAACAATATTTGTGTGACTGAATATATCAATGACACCTAAAAAATCTATAATACTGGTATTACTAAATTGATGAAGCAACACATAAGATAAACCTAACACCCCAAAATTTATCTAAGGCACCAAAAAAGGTTACACCCACAAATTTATCAATGGCACCTAAAAAAGCTAGTATAGTTACATGACTGAATAGATGAAGCATAACCAATGAAAAAGAGAACCACATCTCATATCTTAAAAGGAATGTACAACATAAACATACTCAGGAACAACAAAATGGGAACCACACTTACATTTTATAGTAGGGAAGCACAATTGTTTAACTATGACTATAATAATTGTGATATAAACTGTAGGGAAACACAACTACTAACCTATGACTATAATGGTTGTAATGAAGAACAATATAAAACTTATGAATGAAAAACAGTAAGAGTTTAACAAATATCACATCTTTTGTCCATAACTGAGTTGATGAAGCACAACCCGTGAAAAGATAACACCCCAAAATTTATTTATGGCACAAAAAAACCTACATGTTTTAAGTCATTGAATAGATGAAGCAAAACCTAATAAAAAGACAAACCCACAATTTTTTTTTTTGTTTATGAAATAGAGAAAACATCCTAATATTTGCTATGACATTGAAGAAAACCAACGTGAATGATAATGCAAAACCTATGAGAATATGATAACTAGATTGAATGATAATGCATAACCTATGATAATACGATAACCAAAGTGAATGATAATGAAGAACCTATTTAAAAAAGAACACCCAAGATTTATATTCAACCTAAACTGCAAGACCATAGTGCAATAAAATAAAAAAATAACCCTAAACCCTAGATTTATCTATGGCACCAAAACAACCAACAATATTATTTTTTACTATAATGACAAAAAAACAACCCCATTATTAAAGAGAGCAATGCTTGAATATAAGATTAATTTCCATAGACTTAGTGTGTTTATGAACATAGATTACATAGTGTTCATAAACATGAAAGCTTCATACCAAAAAATACAAATTTTGCAATAGAGAAAAGACAATAAAATAAAAGCAAATACATTGAACAAGTGAAAACTGAATAATGACAAGGCTTTAGTGAGCTTTCTCACCTGGGTTGAATGGAGTTATGTGGGTCAAATGGAGCTTTCTCATGATCTCGCAACAACCTTCACATGGGTTCACTTGCATGGAAACCTTTTAAATCTACTTTGAGAATTTAGGAAAATGCAATAATGCATAGACTCATTCACGTCGGTTCACCTGCATTGCACTGATGAACGTGGGACATTGCATACCAGTAGAAGTCGAGTTGGGTTTGACATTCGAATATCAACACTTTCCTGAATCACTACCAAAGTCCAAGCGTTGCATGTTGTGGTTGTTGGTTCAAACTTGTAGAGACCTCAAGCGAGCACCTTTTGGCATCAAACTAAAGAAAATTTGGGAATTTGGTAGATTGAAAGGATTTAAAGTTGGTGAGTTGTGCAAGGAACTAGGAGCATTGAATGCAGGTTGGCTCGAAGTTTATGTGGGATTTCCTGGAGCTAGTAAGAGGCGATGTGCATTAAACATGACTATACACAAGAATAGCAAGGGGTGGCAAGAGATTAATGCGACAAAGTGGAGTGTAATGGTGTCAGAGTGACAATTGGTAACGTGGCAAGCCAATCCACTTTGGACGTTGTTCCACATACCAACTAGCATTCCAACTGAGCACGTTTCAATCACATGGTCTTTTTCAACATTTTTCAAATCAACTAATCATGTCATCCCACATGTCAAATTAAATCAAAAAATAAAAAATAAAAAATTTATTGTTTATTAGCATGTTTTTTATCTCCCCATTTTGCAATTTTTTTATTGGTCCACATGGCACTCGATGTAGACCATAAAAAATTGGGTGCGCATGTTCTGGCTCCTCTCCCCTATAGGATCTTAAATAAAAAAGTGTAAAAAGTATCTTCTTGAGGTTGTTGGGAACTTACACATAGTAAAATAATAATTCAAAATGATCAAATAAAATTTCTATTGGATGAAGGACAAGAAATAATAAAATATTATACTTTCTCCTTTCACTATAAATTTATTCACAATGTCAGATGATGTTTTCCGTAAGGTAAATTAGTAGGAAAGAAGCAAACACGTCATTTTTAAGAAGTAAAAATAAAAAATAACAAACTAAGAAGTTATAGATACTTGATAAAAGGTTTAAGGGTCATGAAATGACAAGATACAACATTCCTAGAAACCAACTAAGCACATCTATCACTTAAAAATTATTTGGGAGAGAAAAAAAGTATAATTTTACATGTAATATAGGGTTGTGCAATTTTTCTACATTATCATCAAATATTTTTAAAAAATCCCATATAAACTTAAGGACATATAGATATAAACCCTAATTAAATCTAAGATGCAACATAAGTAAGTTGAGATATTAGACATAACACCTAAGAAATAAACCCTAGGAATTATAATAAAATAAAGTTTACTAAAATGAAATGGAAGGTAAACAACCTCTTCTATAATGTCATAGGGTAAATTAATTAAAAATTATTGCCTAACAATCTAACCTAATAAGAGAAATAGGACTAATAAATACATTGAAATAAACTCTTAGAAAATATTTTATTTAAAAAAAAAAAGTAAAAGTGCTTAGCTAGAAACTTGATATAGATTTATTATGTTTAATATTTAAAAATTAATCCAAAAATGTGTCCAAAAATTAGGAACTATTTGACAAATACCTCAAAATCAATAAATATTATATCCTACTTTTTTTCTAATACTAGAAAAATAATCTCCACACTTGTAGATTTGAACCATGCACGTGCATTTGAAATATCCACACCAATCTTAACTTTACAAAAACTTATGCCTAGAAACTACTTTCATTGGTGTTTGTAAAGAGGTGGTGTTGATAGGTACTATTAAGGAATTTTCTAAGCAAGGAATATAATCGTTTTTTACATATATTTTTTAAGGATTCTCCTAGGCATGGAATGTTCTCAGTAGGTTTTGACAAGCATTGAAGAGAATAATCAAGTATATTATAGTACCTAGGATGAAGATATAAAATAATGTTATAATTTTGATGCTCTATCATGTGCTCTTACATAAATGTTCAAATTTTTAAAAATGAATTAGCGGTTATCCTTTAAAAATCAAGTTACCACACAATTGCTACTTGGTGAGAGTCTAAATTTAGATTTGTATTTTAAACATTTAGGGGTCATTCCCATGCTTTACAAAACAAATTTTCAATCCCATGCTTTCCATATTTTATATTGTACAAATTTCACTCAATTAAAGAATGGATAAGGTGAGGATTGGAATTGGTCCATGGGAAACTATCTATGGTTCCTACAAGATTCACTTAATAAACCAATGGCATAACAACTATGTTCACTAGATTCTAATACCCACACCTAATCTTATTTCTACCATAACAAATTTATATCTTTAGTAAGCCATTCACATACACTAGTACAAATAAAATGCCTCCATGTGTTGACCAAGTATTATGTGTATCTTTTTTTTACATTTTCTATGTCCACTCGTTATCTCTAATTTATCAACCAAGGACATTGTTGGAGCTGAAAAATCCATCTTGGTTTTCACATGCCTCCATTTTCATTTATCATTTCATGTCCGTCATTTCCCTTGATTTTTTATTGTATTTGACATTAAACATAAATTTTTGTATATAGCTCATAAAATAAATCCTTTGATTATCACATTGAAATAAATCTCCTTCTTAAAATACTTCCTCGATAGCATAAGGTATGTCACCAAGACAATGCCATATCGAAGAAAGCTTCACCATAGTCTCCTCAACAAGATCAGTAAATGGCTGATGAAAATGTCGATGAGACCCTCATGCTTCGAGGTGACATACTCGAATGTCTCTCCGACAACCCAAAGAGAAAATACCAAAGAGACCTGGATGCTTTGAAGAGAAAAGTTAACTTGTCTCTCTGACAAGACACAATAACATTGATACTATGAGGATACATGATTATTTTACTTTCAGGAAATAGAAAAACATCTCTCAAACATCAAGAGATTATTTTAAAATAAATGGTAAATTAATGATAGAATGTGGTTGGGCGAGTATAATGGCAATATCAAAGAGACATCAGTGTGTCAGAGTGAGAAATAAAGAAGTCTCTTCAATACCGCAAGAACAAATGAGAAAAAGATGTCAAAGAGACACAAGGACATCGAGCAAATATTGATAAAAGTCTCTTCGAATTTCTAACAAACACAACTCCATATTATTGATGAGACTATGGGATATTGAAGAGAGGTAACCGTAGGTCTCTTTGACATTTTAAAGAGGCAAAAGGCATTGAAGAGAAAAACTCATCGTGAGAAGACACAAAAGGGGATATTCAAAAAAACATTGTTAAAATGAACAACATGAGTATGTCGAGGAGACATAAGCTCATCAGGAGGAAATTTTCACCAACCTCATTGACATTTAGATATCAAAAGTACAAGGAAGGAAGAACTTGAAATACAACCATCGAGTAGACCTTGTGGGATTTAAGAGAGAAACTCAAATGTCTCTTTGAAATTTTGAAAAGGGATCAAAGACACATCGAAGAAAGAAAAGGACATCCTTGACAATGTAATTAAGGTCTCTTTGACATTATGAAATAATGTCTCACCCAGTTGACATGACTAATGAGGTCATGAAGAGAAAACTGCCATTAATATTACAGTTGAATAGAAAGGTGGTGTGAGCACCATTTATGAACTAAAGTTGGTTCAAGCAAGCCAAATCTTGATATATTTGACTGTTGAGAAATCAAAATCACTACAAATTATGGTTGGAAATCAAGGAGGAAAAGTTGGACAACAACATGCCGCTCAGAAACCAAGGCATTAGCTCAAGTAAGTGCTCTTGGCTCAGCTAAACGTCTTTTATAAATATTTGCTTGAAGTATTATGCAAGTAGGGTTTTGAGATGTATAGAACCCCTAAAAAACTAAAATTAAAGAGGTAGAAAATGGAGGCTAGACCATTAAACCAAGACTTAATAGACCAATTTCCCGGTTCTAGACCAAAATATAGGAGAACAACTCAATTAAATCCTTCATGTGAAACATTAGAAGATAAGCATAAAAATCTTGGAGATTTGTGGATTCTGCAGAGAGGCTATGATCTATTTATATATCATTATAGAAAGAAGTACAGACACAGACCTATCTCAAATCCATGGAACATGAATTTGGAAAAGCTTTTGATGCGTAATGTGTTTGTCAATGTGGAACTAGTTAAGGAACTAGCTAAAAAGTACAACCCTAAATTGAGGGAAATATATTCCCATGATGGTTCACAATTTCTTATCATAACACGAGATTATATATGCATGGTTTTTCAACTTGATATATCGATAAAAAAAAAATTGAGGATAAGAGATCTATTAGAAGAGTATCGAACCATGGATACAAGTTATAAGAGGTGTAAATTTCCTTTGTACAGACCCAAGGGCCTAGGAAACCAACTTAGAATATTATCTAGTGATGAAAGAACCCCATTTCCCATGGATTCATTTGAAGAATACTACTAGTACACCTACTATTCAGTTGGCCAAGTCCTAGGAATTGATGCTCCTAATATGATGGTTATAGCTCCCATAGTTTTAGCTATAGATATTCAAAGCCAAGATGCTAGGCCTTATGACTATGCAAAATACTTGTTTGAGGTCATTAATACCTCACTCACTGCCATTAAGAATAATAGTGATGCCATGAAATTCAAGCATTATTATCTACTCATGCATATGATACTATATGAAGGACAAGCAATGGGAATGTGGGGAGAGGAGTTGAGAGTCAAGGATTTGAATAGAAATGAGAATTATAGACCATTTCAGATATGGACATCCATATGGGATAGTAGATGTGGGAGATCTCACTACTTATACTTTGAATAGTATTTTGTAAAACCCCTGTATAAGTTGTTTGGCCGTAAATGTGATTACAATTTGTCTCCTAAGATACAAATATTCCTTAGACCAAAGGAGGACCTTGAGGGAAAAATAAGCCATAATTGGGAGGATTGGTATGCATCTGAATATTGTACTATGATAAGAGTATATGGATTTGAGGAAGCTCCATTTTTGTTGCCTAAAATTGTACCTCATAGGGTTGCATACCTAGAGATTGTGAGGCAATTGGAATTCTTAGATTTCATGCACCTCAAAAGCTATAGAAGGTAATCTTTCATGCCTTCTAATTTGTGTTTCAATGAATTTACCATTATAGTTGATCAAGGGTATGAATCAGTTAACAAAAAAATAGATTATTATGGCATACCATTGGGAAACAAGAGGGAAAAGTTTGACCCTGAGCACTTTATTCATGATGCCAAAATATCATAGAAATTGAAGAGATATGAACATGAGTTCTTCGTGGATGATGTCATTAGAAATTGTGATGAAACTCAAGTAATGATGAGGAAGGTTGCATGCAAAAAAATAATTATGGCAAAGGCTTGGAGGAGAAGCAATAATCCATTATATGTAGAAGCTTTTCATGAAATACAAGATAATATGGAAAGGATTGAGCAATTGATCCTACATGAAGAAGAATTGACTAAGGATGTACCTCTTGTAGCCTTTGAAACAAGAAGAGATATTGGTTCTAGGAAACAAGCTGAGAATGTAATACCTTTAAGTCATTTATCACCACAACCTACTACAAAGGTGAGATTCTCAGCTAACACATCTATTATTATCAAATATGACATTGAGGAAGAGAACGAGGTTATACAGATCACCATTCCAACTATTCCCCAGTATGAAATGCCACCAGAGAGGAATGTGATCACCTTTGAAGCTTCTAATGAATTATCTGATGATGTGAGACATTGGGATAGCCAGGATTTCATTGCAGATGGAACATTTGTTTGAATGCTTGAGTTTAAAGCCTTCATTTATGAGTACAAAGGAAGAATGATAAGAGAAAAGCTAAAATAAATCAACCCTAAGCAAGAAGTGGGTGCCTTGAAAGAACTCTAGTGTGAGGTTGATAAGGAAATGGATAACATTACTCCTAAAAGAGAAAGAGCATAACTACAAGAAGTTGGGGTCATGCTTCTTCCAAGGTGGTAGATTAGCTTGGCCATAGTATTTGATAGTTTCCTAAAAAGAGAAAATAAGGCCTTGCAATTGACAGATGAGGCTAGTGATAGGATATACACTAGATCAAGGTATAATCTTGATAACACTAATTTGTAGATGTGGTCCCTTTATCTACCAGGAAAGAGGCCTTCCCTTATCAATAATCATGATAAGATCTTTGGTCACCTTCTAGTACAAAGAATAGGGGATACAAACCCTATTGAGACTATTGATCTAAATGTGAATGTGGCCAAGTTTACCAAGGCTCAAATTTAGAAATTGGTCAGAGATAATAAGGGGTTGACTAATGAAAATGAGAGGTTGAAGCAAGAAGTGATCAACTATAGAGATAGATTACCCTCCTCCTCAGGACCTTACTCATCATTGATTAAACTTGAAAGGAAAGTACTTGAAGCAATTTTTGAGATCACCTATTGGAAGCGTAAATATGAAATGATCCAGAAAGGGCAAGAGGAATTAAAGAAAAAAATAAAAAATACTATATTTGAAATGGCATCAGAACTGGTGTGTAGGAGGTTTGATGATATGATTAAGCTTCTTGACAAAGTCTGGGTTATCCATGACAAAACATATGCAACTTTACAAGAACATAATAGGTTATGTGACAAAATGAAAGAGGTGGGATTATAGATAAAGGAAAAGAAAGGAGATAATAAAATGGAACTTCAAGAATACCAAGAGCTTATGAACACACATGATAGCTTCCATAACATACTAACACAAGAATTGAGTGACTTCAGTTAGTCACTACGTATGGCTCTGTCAAATTTATTTGAGGAAACTGAATTAAAAGTATAGGATGTATGGAAGGATGAGATAGATCAGTATCTATGAATAGCTCTTGATGAGATTAATGATGAAGATGAGGTGCTCGAGAAAAAACATGTGCAACTAGGACAAATATTTGAACTTGAATATGCAATGAAAGATATCATAAACAATGTAGACACTTATGCAAACAATAGGATATATCGAGCATGTGTCAAAGATTAATTTATTCATTGCATGGGTCAAGTAGGGAGTGATAGGGTACCAAAGTATGTCAGTCATGGGTGCATTATCATGGAGCATGATCCTTGAATAGATCTTAGATGATCACATGCTCTTACTGGAGACTAACAGATTGTGGTGCATCCACTGACAAATTACTAATTTTTTTGTATTTATGTTAATCAAGTTTTAGTTATCAAATGGCATAACTTTTTGTAATGGGTATATAGCTTGTTGCTTCCCGTATAAAAAGGGAAACAAAGGCCCAGTTTTGAATCCATCATCATCATTAGTAGTAGATAGGTAGCATTAATATAGCATATTCCATTCATCCATTCCATATCTCAGAAACTTCTGTTATTAATGTATATCTTTTGAAGTAATATAATGGAGAAGACTATTCATAATCAATGATCTATTTCCAGTGTTCAACTGTTGGTTAATATTCATTTTTATATGTTGTTGTGTTGTCTCCAAAGTGGTTCTTCTAGGTTATTCAGATTTATACAATTTTTTAGGACACATTTGATGTTGTGTGATTGTCTTGATTGGGTTTTGGCTAGGGTGAATTAAATTCCTTTCAGATAATTCATTTTAATTGGTTCCTACAACGGATTAAAAATCCTTTTAAATTAGTTATTTTGATTGGTTTCCCTCAAGTTAAGAATTAAAAATCTTTTCATCATATCATAGTAATTTGGTAGAATAACACTGGGATTAATAAAGAAGAGCACACCAAATAACAAACCTACACATCTATTCAAGGTGCAAACATCCAAAGTTCCCAACAAGTTAGAGTTAAGTTGAAAAGTAGATCCACCTATCTTACATATCTATCTCCATCATCATCATCCATCCCTCGACTCCATTCACCCAATAGGATTAGGCACTAGTAAAATTTAGAACATTTTATACAAACTCTACTCATACACTTTATTCTCAAAGACATATACAGTAGGAACTAGTCATCAGCCTTGCATCTACTTCACACCCATGTGCCATTGTGAGTAGATTTTATAGATTAGATATTGCACTTGCAAGATTTAAATATGCCTTATCATTTAGGTACACCTGCCTAGGTCTAGTAGAGCCTAAAGAGCAAGGGGTTATCAATCAAATTCGCCCCATTCATTAGCCAAAAATGTACTAAAATATTTGCACCCTCTTAAGGTTCAAAACCTGCATTTTTGAGAACTAATAGATTGGTGACTCTACTAGGGATCAAATAAGTATATCTGCACCTTGAAACAAGTCACCATAGAGTCATTCAAAACTATTTCATTGTATAAGTCATCGAAAGACTTCGCTGGGAACATGCATAAAAGATTTTCAACTTTTCTCACTTTTCATAAAAGTGAGTGGCAACTCTATTAGAAGTTTGTAGGAATGAGTGCATGACTAAGAAATTAAAATAAACATCAAGAAGAAAGAACCCTAGAGTTCAAAGCATCAAATAATCCTACGAAATGAATGGTAGGAGATCTCTGCACCAAGAAAGTCCAAAGAAGAACAATGGCAGGTGGACAGACAAGCATGGATCCCCTCCTTCAAAAACCAACACAAATAGGAATGAAGTGGCATCTAATCAATTAGATGTCATGTGTGGAGATAAGGGAAATATCTTAGAGAAACCTTTCACGGTGCATAATAGTCCTTTTCACATTGATGAAGGACACCACTTAATGCCACTTGAACAAAATACTCTAACTGATAGCATTCTCAATTTCAAGCCAAATCCTCAATAGGAAAATGAATTCCTTGCATGTGTAGATGAAATAATTCAAAGAAAAAATGATTATGACAAAAGGTTTTCATCACAACAAGGAGAAGAGACCTAGTATGGATTTATGGACCATTCTGCTCTTGATGAGAATTATGATGAAATGAACAATCAAGAGTTAGAATAGCATGTGGAAAGACAGAGGGGGGAAGTTAGGAGGCAAAAATAGTTGTTAAAAGAAAGTAAAGAGATGAACCAACAACTATCCCAAATGAGTATCTATCCATTAAAACCACCAAAATATGCCCCCCCATAAGCAAGGGGGTAACATCAATCCACATGGGTCATCTCATAATACAAGCATTCCAAATACTTCAAAAGCGCCTTACAACACAATTCACAATCACAAAACATGAGCAACATTCCACAATATCACCCACCACCAGTACAACAACATGTCCCACAACAAAATGTATATTCTGACCATAATTTCCAACAAAATGTATATCAACCTCAACATGGATTCCAATATTACCCCAATCTGCCACATCAAAATCCTTATCCACAAAATCCTACAAGCACAAGTAGAAAATTTGACTTGGCTTGATATCCAATATACCCATATCCCATTGAAAACAACCTAAAAAATATTGTCCCTAAATTCATAGGGAATAATGCAACTATAATAGAGGAACATGTAAGAAACTTTGATGCTTTCAGTCAAGACATAGGCATATAGGAATATGTCCTCAAGAGGATATTCATGATGTCCTTGACTGAAGAAGCAAGGGACTGGTTCAACAACTTACTAGATGCCTCAATTACCTCTACTACAGACTTCAAAAATTAATTCTTAGAGAAATATGGGAATCAATGTGCTCCTAGATTTTCCTGACATCAGTTAATAAGCATTCAAAAACATCATAATGTATCTTTTTTTGACTTTAATTAGAGGTTCTCCAAGATTAACCACAAGAAACCGTGCATGGATCTAAACTAGCCAACTCAACATATTTAAGCATCTATTTGAGAGTCTTTGATCCTAAAATAGGGTATGAGCTTAGAAATAGATGTCCTAGCAGCTTGACCGAAGCACAAAAGGTTGATATAACCATTGAAAACAATAGGAAAGCTGCCAGAATAATTGGAAAAAGAGATAACCTTAAGATCCCACAAAATCCTAATAATCACCAAAATAGACAAGAAAACCAATATAGGAATGAAAGGCCAAGATTGCATGACATGCCCTATAATATCACTTGGAAGGATGGATGACTAGTGGGTAAGCCAAATTGGAAAGATACTCCAGATCCTTTGAAAAAACATGGAGCACATGTAGTGGATGCTACACCATGGTGTCCACCATGTCATAGGCCTCATGCCCCAGAACATTGTGTAGTGGTGCAATCTCTCCAAGAAGATGAATGGTCACAAGAACATGATAGAGATGGCTACACTATGAATATGTTAAGATGGGGATCCCATCAAACCAATGATGGATACTCATCCTCTGTCGATGGGTGTGAATATGATGTTAGCAATCAGAAAAACAATGTTAATATGGAACAAGAAGTGTTCTCTGACCTAGAAGAGAATACACAAGTATCCTATGCATACAATACAACACAATTTTAGTTGAGAACAACAAAAGAAGAGAAGAGGGACATCATAGAAAAAATTTTGGCAAAAGAAAAAAGGAATAGATACAACCTAAGAAGTAAACCCATAGATATAGACCAAAAAACACCTAGAGGCATGTTTATAAAGGAATAGAAGAACAAGGAGAATGTATCATCTAATCAAAAGAAGGGTGAAGCAAAGAATCCTCATAAGATTTCTCAAAATGAGGTTGCAAATGTTGAATTTGAGAAAACACCAAACATAGCAAAGTCCAAACTAAAGGGAAAAGGGATGCTAAAACAAAAAAGATTGAACAAGGGATGACTGCCCCTTCATTTGATATTACCCAAGCACTAACTCAGATAAGATTGTAGCGTCCTTGATGGAGATGATGAAAATTGATGAGTGTAGATACATATCCCTCAAATTGATTTCCAATACATCTCACAAACAATAGGATCAAAACAAGGAGGTTAATTTCATTGAGCAGGAAACTACAAAGGCACCAAAAGTTTATTTGGGTGATACCCTTACAAAAATCCCTCCTAGGTGGATCCATTTTACACCACATTGGTGATCAACAACAAATTGGTGAAAAATTATATGATTGACTCAAGGGAAACAATCAATATCATGCCTTTGGTTGTCATGAAGGAATTAGGTTTGTGGGTAAACACCACCTATGGAAAATGCTATGTCATGGATAATAGATCGGTCCCAGTAGTTGGAGTAATATGGGACGTAGAATTGAAATTAGCATTATACCTTGAGGCAACATATAGAACAAACATCATTGTGGTGGACACTCCCCCTTACTATGGAATGTTATTATCTAGAAAATGGACTGCAATAGTAGGTGGAACTATCCAACTAGATTTATCTTATGCCACAATACTTGTGAATGGAAGAGAAGTCAAGTTGTAGAGAGAGCCTAGATTAGAACATGTCATTGATCTTGGGAGTTTTAGAATTGAGCATTCAAACCCTAAATTGTTAAACACAGATCCAATTGCTATAGATGTTTCTCAAAAAAAACAAGGCATATGGAAAATGTATTTTGATGGAGCCTGTAGTAGAGAGGGGAATGGAGCTAGGATTATTTTTATTTCACCAAATGGCACAACATTTAATACTAATTTTTGTTGACATTTGAATGCACAAATAACATAGCAGAGTATGAAGCATTGTTGCTAGGTTTAAACATTTCCATAAAGCATGGGATCAAAATGTCGACCATTTTTGGAGATTCAGAATTGGTTGTTTCACAAGTGAGGTAAAAATACTCCAAAAAAAACAAAATATTGAAGCAATACAAACATGCAGTGTGGGATACAATAGAACTCGTTGATGCCTTCTCCATTGATTGGTTGGATATATTAAAAAACTTAATGGCTGAATTCTTGAAAAATGTGGCCTTGAAAAGGGATGACATTACCTTAGCAGGTATCTCACAAATAGAGCTCAAGACTAGACCTGCAATTCTTGACATCATTTATAATTGGCAGGTCTTCAATGATGACACAGATTTGATCAAGTTCTTATACTGCATTGATCAGTATAAGGCTTAAGAAATTGATTTCAATGCATTTATTGAAGTGGATGGTAAACAAACTATATTTGGCCAAGAAGTAGTGCAACTCAAAAAAATAAGATCCCTAAGGGATTAGTGGCATTAGAAAGGGTGTTTGATGGGAATGGTTAAGCAATTATGAAGAAAACACCATTAAGAAGGGAAGATATTGAAGAAATTAATCTTGGGACCAAATTGGCTCCAAAAAATGTGTGTATTGGAAAGAAGATAAGCCCTACAATTAGAAAGATGTTGATCACATTGTTGAGAAAATATAAGCATGTTTTTGTATGGTCATATGATGATCTTAAAGCATATAGAGAAGACCTATTTCAACATGAAATCCCACTGAATCCTGATGCAAAACCCTTTAGATAGAAACAAAGACTGATAAATCCTACTCTAGAACCCAATATGCATGAAGAACTCATGAAGCTCAGAGAAAGAGGTATTATTAAGCCCATTAGACACTCTAATTGGGTTTCCAACTTTGTGCTTGTCAAGAAGAAGAATGGAGACATAAGGTTGTGTGTAGATTTTCAAAATTTGAATGTCTCCTCTCTTAAAGAAAATTATCCCCTCCAAAACATGGAAGCTATGTTGCAAAGGGTAATAGGGTGTGAGTTATTGTCTATGATGGATGGATTTTCAGGGTATAACCAGATGAAAGTGAAAGAATTAGAATAGTATAAGAGTGCATTTACTACACCTTGGGGCACATATGTATATGTAAGGATGCCATTTGGCCTAACAAATGTTAGTGCCACCTTTCAAAGAGTTGGAAATTGCCTTTGCTGACTTGATTAATACAATAATGGTGGTATATCAAGATGATCTCACAACATATTCTAAGAAATTAGAAGACCATGTTGAACATCTAGAGAAGATCTTCCTCAAAGCTCTGGAGTATGGTATTTCCTTAAACCCTAAGAAGTGCCATTTTGTTGTGACTAAAGGAAAATTGTTTGGCCACATACTATCCAAGGATGGAGTAAGAATTGATCCTGAGAGAGTGGAGGCTATAGATAATATTCTTATCCTGAAGACAAGAAAAGCCATTCAATCTTTCTTTGGGCAGATAAACTTTGTGAGGAGGTTTATATCAAATTTTGTTGAGATTGTCAAACCCATTTTGAAAATGTTGAAAAAAGGAGCCTAGATTGATTGGACAATAGAAGCAATTGATGCATTCATATCTATTAAAAGGGAAATCAAGGAGGCCCTAGTGTTAAAATTACCTGACTTTAGTAAACTATTTCAAATTTTCTCATTTGCATCTTACCACACAATTGCAGTAGTGATGTTGCTGAAAAATGATGAAGGGTATGAGTAGCCAATATCATTCTTTAGCAAATCCATTCAAGGAGAAAAACTAAAGTATGACATTACAAAAAAGTAGGCATATGCACTTGTCAAAGTTGTGAAGGCCTTCAAACCTTATTTGGTAGGTGATAAAGTGATTGCATATGTTCTTGATGCAGTAGTTAAGGATGTGTTTGTCCAAATTGAAGTTATAGGGAAAATGTGTAGATGGATTAATAGAATTCAAGAGTTTGATATTGAAATCCAAATCACCAAATTGGTAAGAGGACAAGGGACGGCTAAGCTCATGGCTGAATCCAATATTGAGGCATCTAAAATCTATAACATAGGGTAGGAAGAAGGTATGATTGCAAGCATAGAGAACACCCCATGATATACTGATACAATGTATTATCTCAAAAACCAGAAATGTCCTGAAGACTTGAATGAAAATAAAAAAAGAACCTTGAAATTGCATGCCTCAAAGTATGTCTTTATGGATGGAGACTTGTACTAGAAGAACAAAGATGGAGTGTTGTTGTTATGCTTAGATGAATTACAAGCAAACCATATGTTGAAGGAGAGGAATGAAGGAGTCTATGGAGGACATTTTTAGGCCAAGACCACTGCCCACAAGATCCTAAGAGTTGGATAATACTGGCCCAGGGTCTTCAAAGACTCTTTTTCTTATGTGCAAAAGTGTGAATCTTGTCAAAGGTTTTCTAGAAAAATGAAGTATCAAGGAGCACTACCACTTAGACCAATGCAAATTGAAGCTCCATTTCATCAATGGGGGATTGATTTCATTGGAGAAATACTAGAGAAGTATAGTGGAGGATATAAATGGATTCTAGTGGCAACTGAATATTTTACAAAATGGATAGAAGCCATCCCTACAAAGCAAGCCACTAGTAAAGTTGTGATAAAATTCTTGATGGAGAATATCATCACTAGATTTGGAACAACTGTAAGGATAATTACATACAATGGTATGGGCTTTACCATTATTGTTGATCAAGGGTATGAATCAATTAACAAAAAAATAGATTATTATGACATGCCATTGGGAAACAAGAGGGAAAAGTTTGACCCTGAGCACTTTATTCATGATGCCAAAATATCATAGAAATTGAAGAGATATGAAAATGAGTTCTTTGTGGATGATGTCATTAGAAATTGTGATGAAACTCAAGAGATGATGAGGAAGGATACATACAAAAAAATTTTATAGAAGAGGCTTGGAGGAGAAGAAATAATCCATTATATGTAGAAGCTTTTCATGAAATACAAGATCCTATGGAAAGGATTGATCAATTGATCCTACATGAAGAAGAATTGACTAAGGATGTACCTCTTGTAGCCTTTGAAAGAAGAAGAGATACCAGTTCTAGGAAACAAGTTGAGAATGTAGTACCTTTAAGTCATTTATCACCACAACCTACTCCAAAGGTGAGATTCTCGGCTAACACACCTATTATTATCGAATATGACATTAAGGAAGAGAATGAGGTTACACAGATCACCATTCCCATTGTTTCCCAATATGAAGTGCCACCATAAAAGAATGTGATCACCTTTGAAGCTTCTAATGAATTGTGTGATGATGTGAGACATTGGGCTAGCCAGGAGTTCATTGTAGATGATGCATTTTTTTGAACCCCTAAGTTTAAAGCCTTCATTTATGAGTACAAAGGAATAATGATAAGAGAAAATCTAAAAGAAATAAACCCTGAGCAAGAAGTGGGTTCCTTGAAAGAACTCTAGTGTGAGGTTGATAAGGAAATGGATAAGATCACTCTTGAAAGAGGAAGAGCATTGCTACAAGAAGCTGGGGTCATGCTTCTTCTAAGGTGGGACATCAACTCGACCATAGGATTTGATAGTTTCTTGAAAAGAGAAAATAAAGCCTTACAATTGACAGATGAGGCTAGCAATAGGATATACACTAGATCGGGGTATAATCCTGATAACACTACTTTGCAGATTTGGTCCCTTTACCCACCAGGATAGAGGCCTTCCCTTATCAATAATCATGATTAGATCTTTGTTTACCTTCTATTATAGAGAGTAGGGGTACAAACCCTATTGAGACTGTTGATCTAAATTTGAATGTGACCAAGTATACCAAGGCTCAAATTTAGAAATTGTTCAGAGATTTAATAAGGGGTTTATAGATGAAAATGAGAGGTTGAAGCAAGAAGTGATCAACTATAGAGATAGATTACCCTCCTCCTCAGGACCTTACTCATCGTTGATTGAATGTGAAAGGAAAGTACTTGAAGCAATTTCTGAGATCACATATTGGAAGCGTAAATATGAAATGATCTAGAAAGGGTAAAAGGAATTAAAAAAAAACTAAAAACTACTATATTTGAAATGGCATCAAAATTGGTGTGTAGGAGGTTTGATGATATGATTAAGCTTACTAAAAAATTATAGGTTATCTATGATAAAACATATGCAACTTTACAAGAACATAATAGGTTGTGTGAAAAAATGAAAGAGGTGGGATTACAGATAAAGGCGAAGAAAGGAGATAACAAAAATGTAGTTCAAGAATACCAAGAGCTTATGAAAACACATGAAAACTTCCATAACATAATGACACAAGAATTGAGTAACTTCAGTCAGTCACTAAGTATGGCTTTGCCTAATTTCTTTGAGGAAAAGACTTAAAAGTCTAGGATGTATGGAAGGATGAGATAGTTCAGTATCTTCTAATAGCTCTTGATGAGATTAACAGTGAAGATGAGGTGCTCGAGAAAATGCATGTGCAACTAGGACAAATATTTGAACTTGAATATGCAATGAAAGATATCATAAACAATGTAGACACTTATGCAAAGATAGGATATAGTGAGCATGTGTTGAAGATTAATTTATTCATTGCATTGGTCAAGTAGGGAGTGACAGGGTACCAAAGTATGGCAGTCGTGGGTGCATTATCATGGAGCATGAGCCTTGAATAGGTCTTAGATGATCACGAGAACTTGCTAGAGACTAACGGATCCTTGTGCATCCACTGAAAATTTTCTAAATTTTTATGTTTATGTTAATCAAGTTGTAGTTATCAAATGACATACCTTTTTGTAATGGGTCTATAGCTTGTTGCTTCCCGTATAAAAAGGGAAACCAAGGCCCAATTTTGAATCATCATTATCATCATTGTCATTAGTAGTAGATAGTAGCATTAGTATAGCATATTCCATTCATCCATTCCATTTCTAAGAAAAATTTGTTATTAATGTATGTCTTTTGAAGTAATATAATGGAGAAGACTATTCATAATCGGTGATCTATTTCTAGTGTTCAACTGTTGTGTTAATATTCATTCTTATATGTTTTTTTTCTATCTCCAAAGTGGTTCTTCTAGCTTATTCAGATTTATACAAAATTTCAAGACAAATTTGCTATTGGTGTTTGATTGTCTTGATTGGGTTCTGGCTAGGGTGAATTAAATTCCTTTCAGATAATTCATTTTAATTGGTTCCTTCCAGGGATTAAAATTACTATTATTTTAGTTATTTTGATTGGTTTCCCTCAAGTTAAGAGTTAAAAATCCTTTCATGATATCACAGTAATTTGGGAGAATAACACTGAGATTAATAAAGAAGAGTACATCAACTGACAAACCTCCATGTTTGTGCAAGGTGCAAACATCCAAAGTTCACAACAAGTTAGAGTTAAGATGAGAAGTAGATCCACCTATTTGATGCAAAGCTAGGGGGATTCAACAAAAAATCTCACAAACCTTCAATAATAATCCAAAACGATTTTTTTATAACACATGCTATTAGGCATTCTATATCACATTGTAAACATAACTATGGCAGCCCACAATTTAATGCAACGAACAATCATTAATAACTTCCACAAAAAAAATAATGAAGCCAATCTCTCCAATGAAATTGAAGACAACATAATTATAAAGTTTCCTCCAATTTTATGAAGATCCAATCGTGGAAATGAAATTTATTGCATTTTCCCCAAAACTACAAACCCTAGGTAGGGTTTAGACCTTCCCTCACAAAAATGGTCATAACTTATTCAAATATTAATGAAATTTGATGAGACTTGAAGAAAATGCAAGTATATTCACATGGAAACAAAATAAAATTGGTTTCAGATCCAAAATATAGACTTTTCAATCCATACCATCACATTTTTTAGACTATAAATTCTGCACAATATTATTAGAATAGGAAGTATCACCAAAATAGTCATATCTTCCACAAAAATCAATAAAATTCAATGAGACAAAAATAATTGGAAACTAGAAATAGAGATAGTTCCATCCAAATACAATACTCAATTATTTGTTGCAATACTAAGCCTTAAAAAACACAACTTTAGCTTGGAAATAATGTAAAAATTAGAAAATGCACACAAAACTTGAGGTTGCCATTCATCAAACTTCAAAAATAATGTCTCCAACCCTCAATTAAAGTTTTTGAGGGTGTATTTATACATTTCAAACCAAAAAAAACCATTTTCAACTAACTTTTGATTATTTTGTTGGCAAAACACCTTAATTCAACACTTTTTGACAAGTTGAAATTTTCTTGAGCAACTTTTACAATTTTTACAATATGGAACAACCTTAAACATTATTTGAAAAATGACTTAAAATATGACTTCCTAAGACTCAAAAACCTCAAAAAATTTTTGATAAATTTTATTATAAGACTCAATACAAAAAATAGAGCAACTATTTACAAATGGCCTCATGGAGGCAAGAAATCAAATAGGTGCTCTTGCACCAAACTCTGGGGGAAAAAGGATTCAAGCGCCTTTGAATTGTCTTATTCCTGATCTTCCAATTCCTTTGTAATTTTTCCTTCATCTTGGAAAGTATCCCCGAGTCCTTCTTCCTCTTCTTCTTATACCATCTCTTCGCCATCATCTTCTTAACTTCTAGGCTCCAAAACTCAATTTCTTGTGTATAAACCTTAGTAGCATCATCTATATCTTCATTCTCATCATTAGAGTACCATATAGCAACATGTTTACCATAACCATATCCTACATCATACTCTTGTAAACCTTCATATACCTCATTAGAAAAAAAATCTGCAACATATTTATTAACAACCTTATTATCAACAACTTGATCATGAATATCAACATCAATGCTATCAACAACTTTATCATCATCAACTTGAGTATCAATACCAAGGTTATCAGTAACATCAAAAACCTTCTCAACTTGTTCATCAACTAATTGAGTACCAACAAAAACCATATCATTAATCTCAACATAAATATGTTCATTAACCAACAAAGAAGATTGTTAATCTTCAAATACAATCGGAATATCATGCATCTCAACTTGTAAAGTTCTTACCTTGCTCAACTTGAACAATAGATTCAAACTTTACCTCTACCTCATTTGCTGCCTTCTTCTGTTTTCTTTGCTTCTTCATAATATTCTTTAGAGGCCATCTTAACCTCTTTGACATTGGTATATGCCAACTCCTTAGTGATTTCTTAAGAAGTTGGTGTTCTTTGGCTAATCTTTCCACCCTTTTTCTCATCTCGTCCAAGGCTTTCTCAAACTCTATTTGTCTTGCCTTCTTTCTCTCCATCTTTCTCAACTCTTTTTCCTCTCTTTCCTTCTTCCTTAGTGAATCCTCAACCTGCAAACATCTTTCCAATATTCTCAACAAATCCATCTTCACAAGCAAGTCTCTCTTTGCTTGACTTCACCTTGCCTCACCTAGGCAATCAAGTTCCTTCCTCAACCTACACTACACAACACACAACCACAACCACAACCACAACCACAAAAACAAACTATTCCTAGATACCCAAAACTTATTGGGCTCTAATACCAATTTGATGCAGAGCTAGGAGGATTCAACAAAACATCTCACAAACCTTCAATAATAATCCAAAATATTTTTTTTATAACACATGCTATTAGGCATTGTATATTACATTGGAAACATAACTATGGCAGCCCACAATTTAATGTAGCGAACAACCATTAACAAATTCCAAAAAAAAAATAATGAATCCAATATCTCTAATGAGATTGAAGACAAAATAATTATAAAGTTTTCCTCCAATTTTTATGAAGATCCAATAGGGGAAATGAAAGTTATTGCATTTTCCCCAAAATTGCAAACCCTAGGTAGAGTTCAGACCTTCCCTCACAAAAATGGTCATAAATTATTCAAATATTAATGAAATTTGATAAGATTGAAGAAAATTCAAGTAGATTCACATGGAAACAAAATTCAATTATTTTTAGATCCAAAATATAGACTTTACAATATATACCATCACATTTTTTAGACTGTAAATTTTGCACAATATTGTTAGAATAGACACTCTCACCAAAATAGTCATATCTTCAACAAAACTCAATAAAATTCAATGAGACAAAAATAATTGGAAACTAGAAATAGAGATCATTCCATCCATATATGATACTGATTATTTGTTACAATACCAGGCCATACAAAGAACAATTTCATCCTGGAAACAATGTAAAAATCAGAAAATACACACAAAACTTGAGGTTGCCATTCATCAAACTTCAAAAATAATGTCTACAACCCCCAATTCGAGTTTTTGAGGGTGTATTTATAAATTTACAACCAAAACCAACCATTTTCAACTAACTTTTGATTATTTTGTTGGTAAAACACCTTAATGACACTTTTTGACAAGTTGCTTGAAACTTTCTTGAGCAACTTTTACAATTTTTACAATATGGAACAACCTTAAATATTATTTAACAAATGACTTAAAATATGACTTCCTAAGACTCAAACACCTCTAAAATGGTTTGATAAACCTTATTATAAGACTCAATACAAAAAATAGAGCAACTATTTACAAATGGCCTCATGGAGGCAAGAAATCAAATAGGTGCTCCTGCACCACTATCTTACATATTTGTCTCCATCATCATCATCCATCCCAAAACTCCATTCACCCAATAGGATTAGGAATTAGTCAAATTTAGAACATTTTATACAAACTCTACTCATACATTTTATTTTCAAAGACATCTACAGTAGGAACTAATAATCAGCCTTGCATCTACTTCACACCCATGTGCCATTGTGAGTAGATTTTCTAGATTAGAGATTGCACTTGTAACCTTTAAATATGCCTTTTCATTTAGGTACACCCATCTAGGTTTAGTAAAGCCTAAAGAGTAGGGGGTTATCAATCAAATTCACCCAGTTCGTTAGCCAAAAATGTACTAAGAGATTGACACCCTCTTAAGGTTCAAAACCTATTTTTTTGAGACCTAATAGACACTACCCATACTTATATCTAGCCCAAAACTAGTTATAAATGGTATTCCATAAATTAAACTGTCAACACAAAAAATTTCGATGAGCTATAACAAATATATCATATTGTAAATTAATCATATTGAAAAGAACTTATGCCTCTCAACTTCAAACCCCTTCCTTACCAACTCTAACAATGGATCCCCCTAAAAGAGAATATATCAATTATATTATACATATTAATCTAAATAATGATGCAAGGAATTTAAAGATAGCTAGTGATTCTTTTGAGTAGGGTTGCAACATTACCAAAAAAGTGTCCAATAACTAGTTTTAGGAAATTTGGGTAGGATTTTACTAAACATGCACAACTTTGGTGTGAGTATTTTTTCCTTTTTTAACTATATTATTGTTGGAATTAAATAGGTGTTTTGTTATTATGGTGCTTTGACATAGTATAATACTATGAGGCGTAAAAAGTAGTTTCATGATCCTATGAAGAATAACATAGTGAATGACATTTTCTCTAATTCACTTGTGCAAAGTGATCTATAGAGAGTTTGGAATGTCACATATAGATACTCCACCCTCCTTCAATTTAAGCTTTCCAATACTCATTACTTATATATAATTAATCAAATTATCATATTTCCTCTTAATACTAAAATGATATATTATGTGAAATTTTAGTTGTTTAAAAATCCTCAATATCCATTCACATTATAAGACATTTTTTAACAATAGATTACCCTAAGAGATGGGATCAAGAAAGGCTCAAATCATTTTAAAAATTTATGTTAAAATACATCTACACTACCTAGTTGATAAACTAAGGACTCAAACTAAAACTTGAAAAAACAAGATACACAAAATTTATCATAGTTTAACTAAAATTGGAACCATGTGATGCATTCGTGAACTTGTTCATCATGCAAACCATTTTATTCGTTAGCACCTCCACTTTCAATTTTGGAATTTTTCAATGAATGTATGAAAAGTAATCTAGAAATCCCTTACCTTCCTGTTCATGGCATCGTAGTGTATCATATCAATCAGTAATAATTGTAAAGTTCAACTATTCTAGAAATCTCCTCTGTGGTACCCAATCTGTCATATATAAGTGACAAAGTGATAGTGAGAGAGATTAGCCATCAATGGCCAGAAATAGAGTCAAATCCCGATATGAGTATCTCTTGATATCACTTTATACGAGATGTCATAAGCATAGAGAAAAAAAGAGAGGGACAAATAAGGGAATTTCATTTATCCCAAGCTAAACTCAAAAGCATAAATTTACTTGTTGAAAAAGGGAATCCATCGATGAACTCAATTCAATCCAATAGTGACTCCAAGACTTGTCTTCAAAGCCCACTATCTACTATCTTTAAAGAATCCACTGTACATAGTACTTCCAGGAAAAACCATTTGCATGATCCATGAGCCATCTTTTTCACTCTTTTTCCCACTAAGTGATTCATGAAAAGTATTGTTACATAGAAACTGATGAGTAGTTGAATAATGTAAGGTATAGATTCGTTGTCACCTAAATATTGCAACCACTTGAAGTACATTGTCCCCCTACAAGAGTTATTTTAGTGACTGTAGAATTTCTAAAAATAAAGTTCCCCATCAAACTGGTCATTTGTGTACTTTCAAAAAAATTCCTAAAATTATGAATTGGCAACTTGTTAGCAGTTGGTATATACAATCCATTTGTTTTTCCTTAAGTTGAATAGTTCAAAAATCTAAAGGAATGGCAGTTCAGAAAATATGGGCCATGAAAATAAAAAGTATTTATTTCCTTTGAAAAACAATTGCTAGAAACAAAGCTGGTACAATTGATAGGACCAAACACCGTTAAATTTTCTACTTACCCACTCAAGTGTTTTCTATATATCATGGTTGCTTTGTCCTTATTAGCCACTAAAATAGAAATGTACATGTCATGCTTTTCTATACTAAAATATAAATCTGACCACCACTATGCAAGAAATTGATTTTAGGTATGCAGGATTCTTTGAATCTAAATCAGTGATTAGCTTTTCAGTCTACAAAAGTCATTATAGGGGAGAGCATCCAGTAGTTGTGCACCCTAACTTCGCACTTCTAATTATCCTACGTGGAAATTTCAAATCATTCTCAATTTTTTACAGCAGCTTAGTTGGCAAGTCTCGTGCTTATAACTAAGGTTTCAGGGCCACATCATCAATATGATGCCACATCAGCATGCTTTTTCTCAAGGTGTCCAAAAAGGCCCAAAAAAAAGTGAGACCAATACTTATGCATTCACAGCATGTTTTATTGAGCATTGATGTGGAATCACATGATTGGTTGCTTTTTAGATCAAATTAGGAATACATTTTGTTTAATTATGGGTAGTCATCATCAACACTAGCAACTTTAAAGTCACAACTATTCGTCCAAAATTAATAAAAATATTAGACATTTTATAAACAACTACTATCACAACTATTGAAACATGCTTAGGTACTGGGTCCTCTCCCCTAACGTACTTATCTACATCTAAAACATTCATGAGAAGTAACAGGGAGTCCTGTCCCTTCATGCCTTCCATACTCTTCAGTGGTACACCATAAAGCCAGTTGATGATTGCTGAGATAACATTATTAAATCGTATTACTCATTGAAGTGCACTGTATTTTGTATGCCAATTGTATGTGTACAAGACTGGATGTATATAAATGGAGACTGAGCATAGAAATTGCAGCTTTTATGTGTGTGTGCTTAGGGGCCATACGCTAATGTGAAGCTCCTTCACTCGCGTGAGCTGTAAGGATGTTGGCGTAGAGCATGAAATTTGGCTTTATACTCACCAAATGTGTTTGGAATAAATATTTTAAAACCTAATAAACAAAATGTATATCGTGCAATCATTTACTTTCCCAGAAAATGTTCTCTCAAACAGTTCACGTGCCCTATCTATTCTTCAACATTTCACATACATATACTAGAGCATTTCAAACTGTAATTTCTAACAAAAATATACCTCCTCCCTTTTACTTTGATGGATGGTTATACACTGGTCCAAAGCTCCCTACACATAGGTCTTGACATATTTAAGAAATCTTCAAAGGCCAATTATTTTGTGCAAATCTAGTTATCATTTGGATTCCTTGAAACTATATTTCTTTGAAACAATATGTTAAACAATTTGCCTTCCTTGTGTATACTACCACATTTTGAATAAATGCTTGTTAGAGTAGTTACAATAATAACATTTGTAATCCTCGTGAGGATACCCATATTTTCTTACATTGTAGTAGTTGTTTTCCAAAGATGTGACCAAACAATTTATCGACATCACTAAAGCTTCTGCAGTGTGGGAAATTTGATAGTGTTATGCTTGTGTGGCAGGTGAAACAAGTCAAAACTACACGAGAACAATTTGAATGTTTATCAACAAATGAAAATGGAAAATGGGAAGCCAGACAAGTCAAGTCAGCCTAGCCACCTAAGCGGTTAACGCTTACAGTGTGCTTGTTAAGCCTAGCCATACAAGTAGGGATGATACTAGTGATAGAAGTGGTAGATGGAGTAGTAGTGGATGAAAGACAAGAATATGTGAATAATATTATATGGAATGCAAGTTATATTATGGTGGGTATAACTAAGAGATATGCCAATGTGGAGGGAGGAATGGTTGTAAAGGAAGTAAGGATGATAGAGGTGGGGATAATAGAGATAAGGATTAGACTAGGAGAATCAACATGAATATTATGGGCCATGGAAATAGTAACTATGGGGATATAGAAGAAAATATTCAAAAAGGAAGGGTGGGTGATACACCATTAGAAACCATCAAAGATCCAATGCCATGTAGGATATCGATTCCAAATGAGGCTTTCACTAAAGTTTGATGTAATATGGTGATAAATTATTTAGGATATCAACTATTCGTAAGTGCACCCACAATCAATTATCCAATAAGTGTAAGATAGACTATATACCTATATGTCCATCATGATCAAAATCTCATTGGTTATCATGATCCTAAAAATGGATCTCAACATGAGCGTTGGAAAATACTTCATTTTTATTGGATTGGGCAATTATGCAGGGTTTAGATGAACACTCCAAGTTGCAAAGGAATATTAGGATCTTGAGTAGCTTGTGGGATAAACAAAGTATTATGGCTATGACAACAAGGTGAATCAATATAAAACATTCTTAGATGTAAAATATTAAAAAATTAACAAGAGACTATATCTAAAAATGAAACCCTAGAGGTGAATCCAAGGGTAGGTAAGGTGACAAAAGCAAGGCCACATTATACATCACAAATCCTGAGATAAGAGTAGTCTATGGAGCACCAATAAGAGGGTCTATGCAAGATCATGGGGGTCCAAAAAGAGGCGATGTGAAAAACAGGTGTTTTTAACTCACCCAAAAACATGAAATTCCGCTTTGACCTTGTATAGGCTTGGGTAGAAAGTACACATTATCAAAGCAAATAACAAACTGAAATAGATATCCATTTCTAAATGGATATTCATTTTGTTTAGGTCATATTTTTAAATTTCGTCGGGTCCAGGGCCGACCAATATTTTTATTTAATATTATAATAATTTTTTAATATATTTATAATATAACATGGATATTTATATAGTATTAAATATTATATAATATTACATTATAATATATTAAATATAATATGAAATTTAATATATTATATGATTATATAATATTACATTTTATTATATAATAATATAATATTATAATAAATTAATTATATTATTATATAATATTATAATAATATAATATATAAATTATAATATAACATATAATATATTATACATAATATAATGTATATTAAATTATAATATAATATATGTAATATATTATACAATATAATTTTATATTATAATATAAAATGATAAATGATATCTTACATTTCAAAAAATATCGCCAATAACTATATGGCCGGGTCCTAGACCCAACCATATATTAAAGAAAACTACATAAAGGAAACATATATCTGTTTCTTGTTTTATAAAATCAAAAGCAAACAACCCGAGAGCTCATTTTTAGCAGACTGGACATGGGTTTTCTACTCCACAACTCAGATATCCATTCCCAAGTGAATCTACTTGCCCAAATTAATCAAATTTGAAAGGTATTTTTGGATTTTTATGTTTTTCTCCAATTTATATTAGTGTTGCATTGTTTTTTTTGTGAATTTTAGTCAAAAATAGGATATTTGATATGTTTTTTATTGCATTAAAATGATTGTTAATTTTGAAAAAAAAATCAATTAACAAGCTTAAAATGGTTGATCCCAACCCCGTTCAACATGAAAACCCTCAAAATCCTCCTTCACTGTGACATTTGTTTCCAAACCAAAATGTGCCAACAATACATGAATCTATTCATAGGCATTTAGATAAATTGAGAAATGTATGTCGAATCTACGAGACACTCACTGAGCTATCAGACATGAAATTTTCTTAGAAACAATCATTTCAAATGTTGAAACTTTGGCAACTCAACACAATAGAAATGCATAGTGGCAAGAGGAAAAAAGTCAATTTTATGCCAATGGATTATCATATGATGAGGTGACGACACTTGATATTGACAAAGCCCAATTAGCCCCATTATTCATTGATCATAGAATAGGACAACCCATTAATGTGCGGAAGCAAAAATTTTCAAGTAAATGGCACACCCATAGAGGCATATTAGATAATTTTTGGAGACGGTGGATGGTTTTTGATAAACCACCCAACAACAATCTTGGTGTCCCTCAATATTTTCTTTGAAAAATTATATGTTGAGTTTGTCCTGGGGAGGCATGTCAATTACTTTGACATGTGAGATTTTCAGGGTGTTGGTAGAGGGATACCACAAGATAGACCTAGAGCATGCCGAGTCACCCTGGTTCATCCTACTCTTCCTATTGCTACCTTGACTCCACTACCTTACCCTGAGATTGCTTTAGATGCAGGGACTTAGAGCATTTATGCCTTACATTCATTGAGTGATCATTTGATCATGTAGATCCATCATGTTGCATATCCATTTAATAGTGCATCCCATCATGATGGTGATGCACTTGATACATCCCAGCATGATGGTGGTGCACCTACTGCGTCGGCTCCCATTGGTACACTATCCTCTTTAGCAGATATTTATGTGCCCACTACTGCATGAAGTGCAACAATTTATGTTTGGGTCCTCTCCGTTGGTCCACTAAGGCTACCATAGACACACCAGACTATGAGGTTCAAGATATGTCGAATGTAGGAGTTGATAGAGCATGGAGTGGACCATTTTCAAGAGATACATTGGCTACCAGGGATGATGTGCGAGCATCAGTAAGAGTTAAAGTAATTTCATAGCGTGTTTTATCTAAATTATTTCATATTTTATAAGAGATATTTTTACTAATATATGTTTATGTTCCCAAATCTTTAACATTTGTTGATAGAGGACCAAATATCCCAAGTGCAGGAGGCTACGCAACCAGCCATTTCATTTTCCCTAGTGAATCAATATACAATATTATTTAAATTGTTATTTAGATGTTAATTTTTGAAATATATTATGTTTAAATACATGTACTACATAGATTGATAGTCTAATGTAATCTTGTCTTTTTTATGTAGCAACCTGGTTCTTTTACAACCATGTTGACTGAGCTTGGCCCATTGGATGAAGCTGCACAACAGGTATATATATTTTTTATTCTTGACATTATGATTATATGTGCGTGTTCATTTAAATTGTGTTACATTCTTGTGATTTTTTATATAGGAAACCATCTTAGTTGCTTCATCCACCATGATCCCATCTAGTGTCGTAGCATCACAAGTATGTGTTTATTTTATATTGTAGATATTTAAATTTAGATAGGAGTAGATATATGTTTAGTAAATATGATAATTTTTCAACAATTATATGTTAATTTGTATCATTGTTATTTTACTTGCTATAGTCCTCTTCCTGACTTAGCATTGTGATGAGTGTGAGACCATTTTTTTATACAAGGACTCTTGATCATCCTAGGGGACAATCATATGTAGACCATCTTGCAAAAAAGATAGCAAGGCATGATGTAAACAAAAATTACATTATTGATATAATATAGTACACATATAATGATTTTGATGTTAAATTCATAATTTATAAATGAGAGTATATAAGTTTCTATTTACTAGTCTATCTTGTCAACCATTCACATAATTAATCTAATTTGTGGTTTGAATTGTTATTGTATAGGAAGTTGCAGAGCAACTAAGTTCTTCGAAGAGGTTCGATTTTGATGGTCCAACACAGGATTATGATTTGATATAGATTGATAGGTACTTAGGGTTTGATAGATCTTGAGATGGCATATATGCCATAATTTGTAAAATTTGTTCTAAAACTTGTTCTGAGTAGGTATATATGCCAAATTTGTACATGCACAAGCACAATTATTCTACATTTTGATATATTAGAATTGATATTTGATCTATTTTGTTCCTCATGTACATCTCTTTCTACTTTGAATCTTCAAAATGGAATGTATAATTATCTTATAATGGTTTAAAGTTATGATCGATAACACATTATAGATTAACAAAATTGGATTTTAATAGAACTTATGAATTGCAATTGGTAATCCATCTATGTTATAGTTCATTCATATTAAGGTTCACATACATTACATTCCATGAGACCACATTTCTTTGAGGAGTTTTTTCAAACAATTCACTGCCTTTTCTATTGTACCACATTTTTAATACATGTATGCCAAAACATTTTTATCTAACACTCAATTTGAGAATACACATGATTTCAAGCTCTGTTGAATAAATTTACATTTGACATTATTTTGTTTTTTGAACTCCTGTAATGAAGTAGGAAGCTAATTTTTATTTCAAAAGAAGTTAAAATTAATGAAAAATGGTATGAGAAGCATTGTATAATATTTGTTGAGAAGGATTGTTTGAAAATATGCTTCAAAGAATTGTGGTCTCATAGACAAGGCAAAAAAGATGAAAAGAGCAGCTTATGACAGTCTTATGGCATTGATTCTTTTGATTGATTAAAAAATTCAAACAAATGGCTACAACTTAATGAAATATATGTCATTACAACATTCATTCAAAAGTAATATAATCATCTTGATAAAAATCAATGTCACTCAATGTTCATTCAAGCTTAATAACATACATAAAAGGTATAAAATCATCTTGAATAATAATCACTAGCTTTCAACCATAGGGGTTCGATGCAACCCTCAAACAAAGTCCTTACAATTGAACAAGATACATTTTCATCAGATTGTTAATGTGAAATCTATACAATAATCATGATCAACAATTAAGACATCACTCAACCATGATACAACCATTAAAAAAACCAAATGAGTGTGATACAACCATTAAACAAACCAAATATAAATCCATGACATGCATGTTATTTGACCTTCCACATGCAATTTTTATTATCTTAATGCAAAATAATGAATGTTTCTAACCATAATGCATCGATAAGAAAACTAGGCATACTATTTGGGCTTGATGCACACTATTTATAATGCACACTTCGTACAAAAGCAATAACACTGATATGATATTGTCATATATCTCAATCAAACTTGACCCACACCAAACTTGCTATATCACAATTGTTGTCATATATGCCATTCAACCTAGAACACAATTGAGGTTTTGTATTTGGTAAGAATTTGTGTAGGAAAAGTGATGCAAAGTAGGTGCAAATCCTAACACAGCTTGACTGTTTTAACACACTTCTTACAAGGGTTCATTGAAAGCAATGCATAAGACATCTTAGTATACCTTCTCACCATTGACAACCTAGCCTACAGGACATCCAAGGAAGGGGAACACATCAAAATAAAGGTAGAATAGTATGGGATAGTGGGGCAGCAATACTTCAATTCTTTCCAACACATTTGATGACTCATAAATGTTCTTGATCCAAGCAGTCACTTCAAACAGTCACTTGGGAATTCTAGTGCTTTTGGACAACATTGGAAACATAGTCATATGGTATCCAAGGAAAGGTAACCACCATGGAACAGGAAATTAATGGCTTGTGTAGGCCTGCCTCAATACCCTTTGAAGGGTTCCAAACACTTCTCAGTCTAACAATTGATCAACACAAAGAATCCTACAACATTGTCTTGTTATCTCGTCAAGCATCCTAGACCTCAACATGAACGATTGAAAGAACGACTTCTCAATTGGAACCTTGGACTCATTTCAGCTTCTAACAACATGGTACAATGATTACCAAACCAAAATTTAAGAGGCAATGCATGGATTTAATCAAGCAACCATCATGTAGGGTTTTAGGACTGTCTCAATGAGGCTATGAGACATACTGTCAAACATATCTTTTACACACGTGCAAATAATGGACTCCAATCTTGAAAATATGTAGATGGTGTCAAGACAGAGCATTCCACAAATTTTCATCATTTTATTACGGTGGAATATCTGTCTATGACATTTATTCAATGATTGGAAACCCTAGGTAGGGTTTGTGACAGTTTTTACAAAACTACCTATATCTCCTACAAAACTCAATGGATTTAGATCAAACAAAAAGAATTTTAAAGATAATTAACTCCTACAACTTCCATAATCAACTTCTAGGCCATACAAGAAATTAAAAATCCGTACAAGATGAGTTACAATCTATTTTTACAAGGAAAAGTAGTCTAGAACATGCAAAATTGAAATCTTCTTCATTCAAACTCTTGCCAACCTTGGGGATCGTGTTTACAATAGATATTTATGTTGTTAAAATCATTTACCAACCTTCAATTGACCCACAACTATTCACTAACAAATACTACAAAAGTTGTCATTACAACATTGACAACATTTGAGTAACTTTATATATTTTTCCTACATTGCACCTATGACCCAAAATGGTCCTAGATTGACTTAGAATGGTCTCAAATGGCCTTATTTACATAAGTCAAGCCAAAACAAAACAAAACCAAAATTTTCCCAACATGGCCCAAGGTGCATCAAGGTGCCCTTGCACCACAAAGAAAGTGAGAGATGATGGTTAAGATGGATTTGAACAAATGAATTTTTTGTTCTAAGCATTGAAAACTATATCAAACAAAGGGATATTCTTGTCTTAAGCATTGAAATTGAAGCAAAAAAACTGAAGACTAAAATTAACCACTTACAAAAGGAATAAAAAGATAAGAAGAAGATTTTATCATCAATGAAAGGGATATTAGTCTTCTCTAAAACTAGTTCCAACACATGTACATGGGTACGTTTAGGCTAGGCATGGTCCTGTTTCAAACCCAAACATGTCGAAATAGTTAGAGCTACATTGGACCAATGATATCCCTTAAGAGTCTAAAGTGAAAAAAGGCAGCAATCTTTGATGGGCTATTACTTAGTGTAGATGCTAAGTTACCTGCAAATGCTTAAACTTTGGCAAACATTAGTAATAATGTCAAATTAAACACAACAAATCGAGCATCCCTATGATATATCTAATCATGCTATATATGCCAAACAATACACTAAAATACCAAAGAAAATTAATTGAAAGCATATAAAAGCAAGATCATACCTTATCCCATAGTGGAATTGGTGCTACTTTGATGTGGAAAGTAGCCCTTTCCCAACCCCTTTTGATAAGCTCTAGATGTGATGAAGATGCAAGATGATGAGTGATCAGGATGAAGTGCAAGATGAATGTGTGTATAGTGCAAATGCATAAGATTGTGGAACATAACCTTGCATCAAATTGGGGATCCTCAATCAATAGAGAAGGCCTCTATTTATAAGGGAGAAGGGTTGAAGAGTGAAGAATGGGGAGAATGTGGGATTAAACATTGGACCAATGGCATTGTGCAACTTGTCAACATGCTAATGAATCTAGAGGAGATGTGCTCACACATGTGTGAGCACTTCTTGGGAGATGGGATGTGTAAGAAGAATGAATGCCAAGGTGGCTTGTGTAAGAGGAGTTGTAAGAGCCATTTAATGCCAAGGTGGCTTGTGTAAGAGGACATGTAAGAGCCATAAATGCAAAGGTGGCTTAAGAAAGAGGACAAAAGTCCTTTGGGAGGGAAAAGTCAAGTGGGTGGAATATTCCAAGAATATGCCATTTTGAATGAAAATAGGGTAATTACTAAATCAAATAATTTGATTTACATGTGCCACTTGGTTAGTTGACCAAGGTTGACTTACCCTAGGGTGGAGTTAAAAGCTAGAGGAATGGGGGATTAGTGTTAGGAGTTAATTAATCTAGGATTAATTAACTTAGGTGAAATTAGTTGATTTATGACATTTGATTTAAATGTTTGGGTTTATTTAAATAAAATGAGAGGATGTTTAGGACTTTAGGATTTTAATTAAATAAAATTGATTTATTTAATTAAAGGAAGAACATTAGGATAATCTGATAAAGTGTCTTATCTAATTTTAGGAGGAAGATTATTCAATTAATTGGTTAGTGTGGAAATGATTAAGGAAGAATTGATGTTAGTTAATCAGAATCAAGTGCATTATGTCAATCAGGATATTTTGAGTGTCTACATTTTTCTCCTCTTTGAAGCAACGCGCCAGTTGCTTTGGTTCAAATAATAACACTACTGAGATCAAAATTCAAAAATTTCTTAATTTTTTCGGATGCCCCAATGTTACCCCAACAGAAAGAAGTATGTTGGTACATTGGCCCCTCGAGTGATCGGGCAAAAATTTGATTTTAGGGTCGATCTCATGACGAAGAGGTTCAAGATGGATGTATGGATGGTTAGACTAATAGATCTATATGATAATGATGATGCAAATGAGATGGTGTTAAGATGCTTAGAATAACAAATCTATATTATCCTAAACAACTTAAATGATGATGCAATGCATGTGAGATGGATGATGTTTCCTATTATGATGATATGTATGAATATGCAAGATGAGTATGTTGGCATTTTATGAATGCAGGATGGATGCATGTCATGATAGCATGTTAGAGTGAAAGAGGATAGAAGAATGAGAGGAATCAACCCTTGATTTCGAGAAGATGCAAAAGTCCAACAAGTCTATGAATCACCAAGACTTTATTATATGTGATGATGAATGTTGATGATGTATTGCTTATCTAGGGATTGGGGATGTAAAGAGCATAACTTTCCTTATTTTTGATCACACACATAGATATGATGCATCAAGGTATAGAAAACCAGGATGGTGTTGTACCTAGTGAGATGGACTTTGACTCGAAAAATAGATAGAAGTATTCTTGTTCACACCTGACATACAAAAACCTCACTAAGATGTATTTCAAAAGTTTCAAACATCTCAGACCAAAACACGGAAAGGCATAACCTATCAATGTAATAGTCAACAAGCTATCCAAAACTCCCTCCATACACACCTACCAAAGCAAGTATCACCAAGTTATATGACAAGAATGTCTGAAAAGCACAAAAAACAAAAGATAATGATCAATGCCCCATTCCATTATCTCTAAATAATTTTTATTAAACATCATCGAGAGGTCATTGGAATGAGAAAAATAAGATAAATCAAAAGAAAAGATCAAGTAAACAAACAAGCTAATGGTCTTCATACCTCTAGCCAAGACTAAACTACGATGATGTTTGATGTTGATGCCCATTGTCGGAAGGATGCATCCTAGGACATGATGTTATCAGATGATGGTGAGATTGACTGGATGATAGGCTATTGATACAAAGAGTTTACCAACTTGTTTACCTCCTGACCTAAGCTTAAGATTTTTTGACGTTTGAGTTCACACTTTCAATTTGCTATACCTGTTTCCAATTGCATTGCCAAAGGGTGAAGGTGACGATCGATTTATTGTGAGTGGAAGTTTATTGCGTGTGAAAGTGAAATGGGATAGATGATTTTTTGGTATTTTGCAATGTTTTGAGGCTGTTTTGGGTTTTTTGAGATGTTTTACCAATGTTTTAATTTTTAATTTTTTCAATGTTTTTGGCATTTTCTGATATTTATGAATGTTTTTGTATTTTGTGTCTCAAGGGCCCATCAATAATGGCCTAACCTATGTTTAAGCTCAGAGATGACGTAGTTCGAAGAACATGTTTTTGACATTTTTTTAACTTCTTAACTTGTTTTGGGATTTTGATATGTTTTGGATGTTTTTGGATTTTCACATGATTTTGATGATTTGGATATTGATATGTGTGATGATATTAGTGATCTATTTTGGGATTTTGTTGAAAACCAAGCTAAGGTTGATTGATCGGATCGATGTATTGATGATGATAACATTGTTGAGGATACACAAAAATGCAAGGATAGTGTTTAAGCAACATGAGGATTGGGATGGATATCCTGAGATGATGATGGATTGATTGGATTTGATTGATCAGGATTTTGAAGCTTGATTTGGAACAAACTTTGTTTTAATGATTTTATGTGACGTTGAAGTGCTAATTAGATTCCATTGATATTGATTTTTTGGACTGATGTTTGATGAAAGATAAAGCTTGATAAGGAACACCTTCTTGTCAAAATATGCCATGGGCTAGTGATTTGGATTTTTGGCTCACAAATGTTTTGACCAATTTGATTTCACATTTGCCAATATTCGTATCACCACATAAGTTTGAAGATATAGATCAAGATTTATTCCCAAAGCAAGATGTAAATATCTGCCCTCAGTGTCTAGCAACGTATGGAATGCCAAGGGTGGAGGCTTAGATGTATGGATGGATGGATATGGTAAGCACAAAAAGGATTCCAAGAATTATCTTGTGACAAGATAAGTTGTTCGAACATAGGAATGCTTCAGTGGAAAATGCTTCATGGCTCATATAATGTTGGATAGGATAGTATAAATGAAAATGGCCCATGTTAAGATGTTTACCATAAGCAAGTGTAAAGTGTACACCAAAATTTGTCAAAATCAAGATAATGTAGATAGGTGGTAATGGGTTGGATAAATGGTTTATGGATGAATGGACTTATTATGGATAAGGTGGGTGGAATGTTGCATTTATTATGGATGGGATGAGATGCTTCCACCTGAACTAGCACATCCAGATGATTGATTCTACACATGACACTAGTTTTCCATGTTTTCATCATGGTACCTATCCAAAGCGCCACCATAGTGGTTTTCACTAGAGGACAATTTTTATTTTTACTATTTTCATAGTTTTTTTTTTATTTTTTTGGTTTTTTCTAAAAGATTTTAAGCTCATACTGAACCACCTAGTGTTGTTGATGTATATACTTCTTTCATAATGTGCCATCGATATCCTACTTGAAGAAGCTACTTTTCCAAGATACGTGCACTTGAATACAAATTTTGGGATTCCTAATCTACTTTGTTGATATCGGAGTTAACTTTGTCTTTATGCGTGCATCACAATAGAGTGCCTTCTGAATCCTTATGGTGAAGGGTGGTTTCCAATACATGGTGAATGTGAGAATTGGATATCATGCATGGAGGTGTGGATGGAGTGTGTTTAGGAATAAAAGATGGATTGGTTGATACTTTGGAACCGTTGACTCTTCAAACTTGGGAAGATGAGCAATAATGGGTGGATACTGAAGTGTGTATGGAAATAGAACCAACTAATTGATGTACTTTGTATGTTGCTTGGGAAGCCTATTTTTTTCCTTTGTGGACATCTTTGATGGATACTTTTCCCTTTTTGATTTTTTCCCATAGTTTCTTTGACTGATGGAGTTTGATAGGGATGATCCATCTTTGTATTCTTTGGTATCCATGTGTATTTGATTTGTCCATTATGCTTCTCAACTTCTTTTTCTTTGATAACATTCTTTATGCTTTGATTCAAATCTTTCTTTTGATGTTGGTCCCAATTCATGGATGAGGTAATGGGTGGATGAAGATTTTTGATGTGGCTAGTTGTAGTATTGGCATCAGTTTCATCATAAGGATTCTTTGTGCTCCCTATGTTGATGTTTGCACTAGATAAAATTTCCCCCAGTATTATAGAGGTATCACTAACATTTTTAGATCCCTTAATTGTCGAATAACCAAGACCTTGATGCTTAGGATTTCCAATAATCTACACTGGTTCTAGGATACCCTATTCATGTAGGCATAATCCTCTTCCTTGATAATTCATCCATTGAAACATTTTATTTGCAATAGGATATGATTTACTTGGAAAAAAGGTGCTACTCTTTCTCTGCTCTGTTGTGGATCTTCAAAGGTGATAACTTATTCATTGATAATATAGCTTCCTCTAAAAAAGGTAAGTGGTCCAAGTTTATAAGTGATAGGATCCTCCATATAAGTGGGATAACTTCCTGATTCATATCTTTGGATTGATCTTGTGAAATATCAGATTTTAATGCTTCTTCAAGAGGTGTTGATGATTCATTGTCCACATAAAATTCTTCCTCATGATTCATTTTTTATATGCCTTCATAGGATGTTTTTGATTCACAACTTCTGTAGAAGCCTTCTCCATGACCCATTTCTGATATGTTTCTAGATTTTTCTATATCTTGATCATGTGTACAAATGTTAAGAGTAGGAGACTCTTGTTCCTTGGTAATGATATCAAGATTATGAGACTATTGTTTTGAATGAAGATCATCTACATATCCATTAGGAGTAATCATCTCATGGGTAGATGGAGGAATATGTGCTATATGGATATGATCATCATTTGCGACATCTTGTATAGATAGGAGAGTGCCCATTAGATCATTGTAGTATCTTGGAGATATGAATTCTTGATCTTGATTAATTTCATAATTACTTTTGACATGCTTTGGATCAAGTTTTTTGACATGGGTCAATTTCAAAGGATTGATTGCTTATAAAGGTTTCTTGTATATCGTCATTGGGAATGGGAAGTGGCTCAATATCCTCTTGAGCTTTGAGTGAATTTGGATCAAGTGTTGAGTTGAGGATTTCTACAATATCTATTACCATGAGGTCAAAGGATGCCAATATGTCTTGGAAAAGACCATTGCTAGACTTTGGTGAAAGATGTTGATCATGCTTTGGAATGAATTCTTGAGATATGTCCTCTAACTCATTAGGTGATGGAGAGAAATTTTCAATATGATCATTGGTCAATGGATCATGGATTATGTCAATAGGATCAAATAATTCTAACACTCCTTGAAATAGATCATTGTCGGATATTGTTGAGGTGTTTTGATCATGACTAAAAAGTGACTCTTGATGTATGTTGAGTTGACCATCAGATGAGGTAGAAACATCTTCATGGTTCCCATTGATCGATAGATCTTGATCATTGTTTTCAACAATTGTGGTGGAGAGATTGTCAATGTTTTCAGCCATAGGATCAAATGATGTTAATATTTTTTGAATTGGATCATTGTTGGATATTGTTGGTGGATTTTGATCATGATTGAAAAGTGACTCCTGATAGATGTTGATTTGATCGCTGGAATGAGGTAGAAATATCTTCAAGTTGCTCATTGATGGATAGTTGTGATTGATCTTCGAGATGTGATGATTGATCTTCGAGATGGGGTGATTAGGTTTGTTGTTGATGTCGTTGATCTTGATATCCAACCTCTTGACATTGGATATATTGTTCTTGATGTGGTTGTGGACACAACTCAATGCTTTGATGACATGGTTTGACCAATGGAAGAGCATATGATTTTGGGGTGGAGATGTCTCTTGGTGATATGAATCAATGAATTTTCTAAGTATAGCAATATGATCTCAAAAAAATTGATCTTGATTTTGATCTTGACACCCTTGATATAGTTGATTTGGTTTTTGTTCAAGCATATTTGGAATGTCTACTTGTGGTGTTTGTATGGGGTCATGGACAAATTGATTTTGTACAATTTTTTGATTTGGGAAGATGTTTGGATTTGGAATTATAGGTTGAAATTGAACATTGTTGTGGTTGGGAATCAAATTGCTTTGATTTAGGTAACTTTGATTTTGCATGGTGTTACCTTGACTTGGATCAATACATCGATTTGTTAACATGTTGTTTGGACTTTGAACAACATTTGTATGATTCACAAACATATCTATCCCAAATTTTACCGAGTGTGGATTTGAAATGTTCATGTTTAGTAAACTTGTACTTGGTATATTCACATTTGGCATGTATGGATTTGGTGGGATAATGTTGTTTTGTTGAAGACTCATGTATTGATTGTTTGGTTGATAGATTTGTAAGTTTGGACTTTAATTTAAATCTACCATAGGAAAATGTATTCCAAAATTTAGATTGGGAAGACTCACATTTGTTGTACCATTGAGGTTTGTAGGAGATAATGATGCCATGTATGGGTTGTATAAATGTGATTTTTGATAATCAATTGGCATTGTAAGGCTTTGATAGTTTGGTTGACTTAGATCACTCATGATGTATGAATCAAGTTTATATTCCATGTTTTTCTTGCATTTTGACCTTGTTTACCACTAAGGAATCTAGGACCAATGAATGATGAGATGAAGGATGAAAGGCGTGAATGATATGGGTATTGAACTTTTTAGGAACTTTGGATTAATGCTAGAATTTAGGATTTGATTTTTATTTTTTGATTGGATAATGAACTTGTGAATCCAAAGATGTTAGATGTTACCTTAGGATGAACTTATTCAAAGAGGTGTTAATTTAACTAGAGGTATGAGAAAGGATGCATTATCATACTCCTAACTAAAAAGGGTGATTTTGATGTGTTTGATGATTTACCCAAGTGTAGATAATGATGTTTCCAAAGCTCTAAAGTTTGTGGGATGGAGATGATAAATGTTTGGGATGGATGAAGTGTTTGATTTGATCCTAAATGATCCTAAGGAGAGCTTTGTTTACAAGACCAAGATAGTGAAGAACATGCTTTACCCTATGAGTAGTTCAAACCAAAAGACCAATATTTTGCTTGGAAGACCATAAAACAAAAGATAACAAGCACATGTGTGGGGTTCAATTGATTTAATCTTGGTTAAATGGATTATTTTTACCACATCCACACTTCTTGCTTTAGCTTTCAAACTGAATGTCTATGTCTCAATTCCTTTTCATACCACAAGGTCCATTATGTATAAATCAAAGAATTAAGGGAATAGTTTTTCCTAGGTTGACTTTAGAGAGAGAAAATTGAGATATAGGCCCAAATATTTAGAAGCCTCTAAGGATAGAATCCCTAGGGACAAGCAGTAATACTTGGACCCTTCAAAGGTATTTTCTCTTTCTAAAGGATTTAAAATTCTGATATTTTTTTGAATGTTTGTTTTCCAATGTTTTAGATTCAAGCAAAGTGTTTTGATTCCAAAATAATGCACAACCCTAGGATAGAAAAGACAATATTTTTTGATTTCCCACTTGGCTTTATCTAGTTGCGCTTATTCAAAGTGGATGATTAGAAGCTTGACCACATTGGCTCCCCTCCACGACACTCACTTCTACAGGTCAGCCAAGCTTCGAGTTCTCATGAATCTCCCATGACAAACTCTTCATCTCTACTAAGAACTGCAAGTATGTGGGACGGCTTTAGAGGTCCGAACTCCTGAAACCAACAAATAGTAGGGTTTTTGGCTATTACACAGATTGGTTCGTAATCAGGGTACTTGGTCAAACAACCATATGAGAGTCAAGATCAAACCATATAAAGAGTATCACTTGATTGTCCATAGGAGTGCCTATAATGATGAGTTTCCTCAACATTCGAATTTATATATCGGTTGTGAGTAACTTGGCATTTAGCTCATCACTGGTTTGAGTCGTTCCCTTGGGGTGAGTACTTTTTCCCACCAAGGCGAGCCCTCTAAAGGTAAACACTAGCGAAGGAGTACATTTGTAGTTCAATTGCCTAACACACTTAGGAGGGAACACACACAATTCCTTTTCTTCACGCTCGCATGATTTGTTCAATTTTAAACCCAAATTTGAAGTGTGGAGGAAATATTTTAGACAACCTAATGTCACTAAAATGCTTTTGATTCTCAAGATCGTCATGAAGCGTGAGAGAAGTGCATACATATTCGAATGACACAAGTTTGTAAAGAAGACTACAAAAAAAAGTAAACACAAGTTCATTTTAAATCCTCAAAGGTAATAATGAGTTCTTTTTATAGCACCAAAACCAAATGTTGAAGTTGCTTGTTCAATTTTAGTCCGAAAACCAAATTCTAGTGAGTATCTAAGGTTTAATTTTAACCAGATTGAAGACATCAAATCAATGGTTAATTTTAAACCCAAAACTGAAGTGAGTTGTCCTAAAACAAAAAAATAAAAGAAATAATCAATGCTCTAGGATATTACAATAAGAATTTAAAATTCTTTTGTCAAGTTCAAGTTCAAGTTCAATTCTCCAACTCAAATCTTCTTGCTTTCGCTTAAGTCCAATGCCCAATTTTGATTCCAACCCTACAAACAGTATAAAGTTATCAGAAATAAAATAACCCACCAAATCTCTTATTCACCAATATGATAAACATAAACTGAAAATTAATAGTAAAGAACAATTATCAAGAAAAAAAACCTATGACCTCTGCCCTTCGAATGCTTGCACACATAGCTAAAAAATATATAAAAATTTAGGCTTTGACTCCAAATTACTGCAAATGATGACAATGATTTTAAATTTTTGACAATGATTCCAAATATTTGTGAATTTAATGATTGTATATGTTCACCACCTCCCTGTAGAGAGTGAGATTCCTTTGCATGATTTAATATCTACCTCCTTCAATGCCTTTGTATGGACTGCAATGCCTTTATACACATCAAAAAAGTGGAATGCCAAGCTTGCAATCTAGATGCTTTGTTTTATTTAAATTCTTTTTTGTTAGAAATCAACACCTCTTTTCTACCTTAAATTGCTTGCATTCAATAATTACTCAAATGCTCTAAATGACTCCTCAGATTGATACACATGCATTTAAATTGTCGGACATAAAACCTCTAGGAAAATGCGCATTAATGTGTAGCCAAGCCTTTTCCAGATTCACTTCAATATATTCTTTGGGAAACTCATTAATGAGTTAAAGAGAAATGATTTATAGTGCCGAGATTTCAGGCACATCCCATTATAACAGATATATCATATTTTACTTAGAATGAAAAAAACAATCACATAATAACGAATAAGATAGTTTGGGATAGCTACAGAGAAGTATTGGGTAAGAGGGATTTACAACTGACCATAGACCAACTGTTTCTTTTTTTTTCTTTCCACTAAATCTAATATGAAAAGAATGTTATAATACTCAGTACACCTTAAAACCTGAAAAGCTTGCAAACATAGTGATCTAATTTCATTTTGAAATCAAATAAAAATCCAACATAAATCCAATAAGGGAGAGCCCATACCTGATACGATAACAGTGCAGAGAATTCAATACTTTGTTGGGTAGAATAAGCCAACAAAATAAATATAAAAAGGGCAGCCAAATAATGAATCCTCTGAAAGATTAGACTGAATTCGGATAAAGAGAAAAGGTCTGAATCAAACAACACAATTCTCACTTTTCTTCAAGGTAAGAGCACATACCCTGCTATATATTTTTCTTAAAATGTATCTTATGCTCTTCATTTATGCCTTTATAAATAGTGGGTTTGCATAGCAATCCAATGTCAAAAGAACAATTAAAAGAATCATGAATAACAAAAAGGCCATTATACGTCAATTACATCGCATGGATTTTTACCCACATTGCAGGTTCGAGTCTTTCAAGAAACATTCAACAATTTTAAAATTTGAGTGTGCTCATCAACCACCCATACACAAATAAGACAACTTAGCAAGTTAAGGGCAGAGCTACCTCACGTGGCTTTCATCATTTCTTTCAGATTGCCTACCACTGTTGGACAAAATAAAGACAACACATAACCCTTCAGACTCCCTTCCAAACTCTAGGTCAAAAGTTCAAAACACTGTAAAATTATGTATCAATATTTGCACAAAGAAAAGATAAAGTCAGCTTCACACAGAGCACGTGATGCTGGTTAGATTTGGTCATAAAACACATAGTTTTATATTTCCAATGTCTATAGTTGTAAATATTTACGAATGAGTGTAAAAGTCAAAGATAAACTATATATTACTCTTGAACCAAAAATGTTCTCTCTAAAATTCTTTCCAAAGTACAATTTAATCTAATCTAACCTCAAATATTAAGTAGTGACCCTAAAAAACCACTACTATTTCCCCTATAAGCTTCATTGACAAATGGAATCTCATCAAAATCAATCCATTGGATCTGCCAAACCTCTCTTAAATGCACAAATTATTGAGCTTGTTTATCGTCAATTTCAGACTTTATACGAAGTATTTCATCTTTAATTCTCATGATCAAATGATATTGTACAACTTTACTGCTGCAAATCAAGCTACAAATCCTTTAAAGAAAACCAGAATTATTTACTGTGCTATGTAAAACTACGTTTTTGACTTGCTGATTTGTTGTGGTTTATTAGTGCCAGGATAAATGACAGACAAACTGGCACATTTAACATCTACCCACATTTATCATTCATGTACCCAATATAAATAGGTAAAAGAGAAATCTACCTCACTATACGGCTGCTCGACTCTATTTCACTTTTTGATTGTCTCTAAAATGAGGGAACAAAGACTTCTAATGTTAAAATGACAACAAATTAGTGAGCGATTTATGCATAAAATCTAGCAAACATGAAACAAATGTATATCATAGAAATGTTGAAAATCCCAGGGGGGCCTCCTTCTAGTGCCATTATGTAGAGGCTAAACCTGCAAATGCTTAAACTTTGGAAAATATTAGTAATAACGTCAAATTAAATACAACAAATCGAGCATCCCTATGAGATATCTAATCATGCTATATATGCCAAACAATACACTAAAATACTAAAGAAAATTGATTGAAAGCATATAAAAGCAAGATCATACCTTATCCCATAGTGGAATTGGTGCTACTTTTATGTGGAAAGTAGCCCTTTCCCAACCCCTTTTGATAAGCTCCAGATGTGATGATGATGCAAGATGATGAGTGATCAAGATGAAGTGCAAGATGAATGTGTGTATAGTGCAAATGCATAAGATTGTGGATCATAACCTTGCATCAAATTATGGATCCTCAATCAATAGAGAAGGCCTCTATTTATAAGGGAGAAGGGTTGAAGAGTGAAGAATGGGGAGAATGTGGGATTAAAGATTGGACCAATGGCATTGTGCCACTTGTCAACATGCTAATGAATCTAGAGGAGATGTGCTCACACATGTGTGAGCACATCTTGGGAGATAGGATGTGTAAGAGGAGTTGTAAGAGCCATTTAATGCCAAGGTTGCTTGTGTAAGAGGACATGTAAGAGCCATAAATGCAAAGGTGGCTTAAGAAAGAGGACAAAAGTCCTTTGGGAGGGAAAAGTCAAGTGGGTGGAATATTCAAAGAATATGCCATTTTGAATGAAAATAGGGTAATTAGTAAATCAAATAAATTGATTTACATGTGCCACTTGGTTAGTTGACCAAGGTTGACTTACCCTAGGGTGGAGTTAAAAGCTAGAGGAATGGGGGATTAGTGTTAGGAGTTAATTAATCTAGGATTAATTAACTTAGGTGAAATTAGTTGATTTATGACATTTGATTTAAATGTTTGGGTTTATTTAAATAAAATGAGAGGATGTTTAGGACTTTAGGATTTTAATTAAATAAAATTGATTTATTTAATTAAAGGAATTAGGAGGAAGATTATCCAATTAATTGGTTAGTGTGGAAATGATTAAGGAAGAATCAGTATTAGTTAATCAAAATCAAGTGCATGATGTCAATCAAGATAATTTGAGTGTCTACACTCAGAGACCATGATGCTTAAAAAATCTCTATCTGAGGCTACAGGATTGTGTTGGGACCCTCTATAATAAATTCTCTTGGTTTTTTCTATCTCAGAGGCATTTTTACGTGGTGACAATTTTTTAGTTGAGGAAAAAGTTGTCAGATGCAAGTAGTGTAAAGTTGCAAAGTGGTGCAACTTTCATTCTGCAACTCCTATGACCAATCAGACTATTCCAACACATCTGTATGGATACGTTTATGCTAGGAATGGTATTTTTTTGCATCCAAACATGCCAAATCACTCTGAGCTACGTTCAACCGGCTCAATCCCTTAAGAGTCCAAAGTGCAAAAAGGCAACAATATTTGAAGGGATATTACTCGAAGACCACAATGCTTAAAGGCGTTCTATCTAAAGCTATGGGATCATGTTGGAACCCTCTATAATAACCTCTCAATTTTTTCTATCTCAGAGGTGTTTTTCCATGGTTATGAGTTTTTGGTTCAGGAAAAAGTTGTCAAATGCAAGCAGTGTTAAGTTGCAAAGTGGTGCAACTTTCATTTTTCAACTCGTACGAACAAATAGACTATTCCAACATGTATGTATGGGTATTTTTACACTATGAATGGTCCTATTTTGCAACCAAACATGCTGAAACACTCTGAGCTACATTGGACCAGTGATTTCCCTTAAGAGTCCAAAGTGCTAAAAGGCAGCAATCTTTGATGTGATATTTGTCAAAAATAATGATGCTTACAGACTCTCCATCTGAGGCCATGGCATCATTTTGGGACCCTCTACAATAACCTCTCTCATTTTTTTTTATCTCAGAGGAATTTTCCCATGGTGATGAGTTTTCAGTTGAGGAAAAAGTTGTCAAATGCAAGGAGTGTAAAGTTGCAAAGTGGTGCAACTTTTATTTTGCAACTCATATGACCAAATGGACTATTCCAACACATCTATATGGGTACGTTTATGCTAGGTATGGTCATTTTTTTCACCCAAAAATTCTGAATCACTCTAAGTTATATTGGACCAGTGATTTCCCTTAAGAGTCCAAAGTGCTAAAAGTCAACAATCTTTCATAGGCTCATACTCAGAAACCATGATGCTTACAAAATCTCTGTCTGAGTCTATGAGATCATGTTGAGACCCTCTACAATAACCTCTCTCATTTTTTTCTATCTCAGAGCTTTATTTCCTGTGGTGACGAGTTTTTAGTTGAGGAAAAAGTTGTCAAATACAAGCAGTGTAAGTTGCAAAGTGGTGCAACTTTCATTTTGCAACTCATACGAACAAATAGACTGTTCCAACACATCCAAATGGGTTCATTTATGCTAGGCATGGTCCTCTTTTTCACCCAAACATGTTGAATCACTTTGAGCTACATTGGACCTATGATTTCCCTTAAGAGTCCAAAGTGCTAAAAGACAACAATCTTTGACGGGCTATTACTCATAAACCATGATGCTTATAGACTCTATGTCTGAGGCTATGGGATCATGTTAGGACCCTCTATAATAACCTACCTAGTTTTTTCTATCTTGGAGGTTTTTTCCCATAGTGACAAGTTTTCAATTGAGAAAAAAGTTGTCAAATGCAAGTAGTGTAAAGTTGCAAAGTGGTGCAAATTTCATTTTGTAACCCGTACGACCAAACAAACCATTCCAAAATATCTACATGGGTACGTTTACACTAGGCATGGTCCTCTTTTGCACCCAAACACGTTGAATCACTCCAAACTACATTGGACCAACGATTTCCCTTAAGAGTCCAAAGTGTTAAAAGGTAGCAATATTTAATGAGCTATTACTCAAAAATTGTGTCACATAGAAACAATACATCTAAGTCTACGGGATCACATAGGACCCCTCTACAATAACCTCTCTTGGTTTTTGATATCTCTAAGGCATTTTCCCGTGGTGTCAAATTTTTAGTTGATGGAAAAAGGGTTAGATGGATGCAGTGTAAAGGTGCAAAGGGGTTTAGGGTTCATTATACTCCTCGTGAGTAAGTGAATAAGTGAATCATTTACTCAAATACATATAAGTCATGAACTACACACATGAATACAAAGTATATGCATGAAAACATGTAGGTCACAAAATATACAGTGGAATACTCATAAGTGACAAAGTATACACATAAGTTGTAAAGTATACACTTGAATACACGCAAAGTATACAAAATACACATGATAATAACATTCAAGAATTGCTATCAAATATAGGATTTACAAAATGCCACATAGGCATACAACAAATGACCTTAATACATAGTTATTTCCCAGTAGGGGAAGGAAATAGATCACGCATTGCCTTAGCGGTCGACACACTCTTCCACAACAGTATCATGTTGAAATTTTGGAGTGACAAGTACCTATTCAAACCATCAAGGTAGTAGTTAAACTACATACAAGCATCACAAAAAATTTCAATAATAGGCCATAGAAGAGAAAATATAATGTCAAATTTACTAATCTATTGCATACCTCTACCAAAGGATTAGAGTTGGCTATTGTTGCAGCAACTCCATAATCAATTGTGCCATGAACATCAAAATATACTTCAAATGACAAATCTATATGATCACAATAGAAAAGATGCTTAGACTAACAAATCTATATTATTCTAAACAACCTAAATGATAATGAAATGGTAATACAAACTAGAAAAGATGCTTAGAATAACAAATCTATATTAGTCTAAACAACCTAAATAATGAACCTTAGCAGATAAACAATATCAAAATGTGATGAACAATATCATACCTATCCCATACAACAAATTATCTGCTACTCAAGTGTGCCTGAAGGGTCATCTCTTACATTCAAAATTTTAAGTAATGCTTCATGATCAACACTACTAATTGTCCATAGTTCCTTTGTTTTTGGTCTAGCATGATGTCTCAATAACTTAACATTTGTTGCTATAACAAGGTGAAAATACATGAGAATGCTTTTGTGTTTCTCATAGTCTTCAAATGTAGGTATGTTGTTCTTTCTAATCATACATGTTTGCAACCAAGTTCCGAAAACATCAACTGAACTTGTATGATCATAAGTTTTTTATCAACATCTAAATATACGTAGAATAACAAATCTATATTATACTAAACAACACAAATGATGATGAAATGGTAATTCAAACTAGAAAATATGCTTAGAATAACAAATCTATATTATTCTAAACAACCTAAATGATGATGAAATGGTAATATAACCAAGTTCAAGAAGCAACAATTGAACCTATAAGGTACATGAACCCATCATCATTTGTCATTGGTTGTGTTAGCTTCTTCTTTCCCTGTACACATCGTGCCAACCAATAGTTTGATCCCTCTTCATTCCCCTATGGTGCTACAATTGCATAGACATGTCTTGGCTGTACAAGATCTTAAAGATGGTCATAGTCAAGTGAACATTCCATTTCATCTTCTAAAGAGGATTGTGCTACATATAAAGGGGTTAGGTACTATGGAATCCATGTATGTACCCACTCACTTGACTCGCATTGATCCCAATCACATTGAATACAATTCTAAAAAAAACAAGCCATCTCTCATGTCCATATGGTCCATGTACTTGCATCTGAGCTTCAAAATAAATGCATCTTTGAAGAATCTCTAATCGTTTGAAATTCTAATTTGTCTCCCATTGTGCCCTCCTCAACCAACCAAAAGAACCTACACACTTGTGAATCTAGTGTCCCTCCTTGTGATAATGCATAAGTACACCAATCAATAATAGAGTGTGCATCACTTAATGTAGCACCACCTTTGATCTTCATTTTTTCCTTAACCAAAGCTCTCTTCAATCATGCACCTGCGCCATCATGCTCATCTTTTCCATGCCCAGCTTTGAAAAACTCTAAATACGTGGTACACTTCTCTCTATATGCATCCTAATCAACCAATAAAACATGTGAGCATTCTTGAATTTCCCTATGTAGTTATTTAACCAAATCAGATGACCCATTGCAATACCTTTTTCCTACAAGAACTCAAAAAAGTTTTCAAAATAATGTTGTACAAACTCGGATGAATGAGATCTATCATCACGCATGTAAAAATGGTACTCCTTGATCATCTTCCTATCCTTTTTTGTACTATTAGTGGCATGTTTATATGTTATGTGGACAAAAATAGCAATTTGAATAGAATTATAATACTATGATTGTACTTCATTTTGTGGTTACAATGTGTAATTTTCAAAAAAATTAACTATAGATACAATAGTTCCAATGGGGAAAGAGTCCTTACACATCCTAAATTTTTGATCCAACCATTGTGACCTGTGGTTATGCCTTGCATACTTATAGAAAATATTTTTCTTAAAATCGGAAATAAAATCAGCAATACTTACTTCTCTTGCAACCAACTTGCATCTAGAACCCTCACCTCCACTCTTCAATGTGTATTTGACTGTCTCAAACCTTTTTTTCTCAAAAATATTGTTACCAAAATCATGATAGTTTCCCTCATGAAAACATGTTACAAACTTCAATAAACCACCACATTGCAAACACATTTCATTTAAACATGTTGATAATATGTGTCTCAAACTCACTAGTATAACCCTGGTTCTGTCACCGAGTAGCAAAGAAGTCTTAAGTATTAAGTTCATGATTGTACCTCTATATCATGGGAGCCTCTCAGCTGTGTAGCAGTAGTGGGGTTGATATCACCATACCGTGGGTGTCCTTTCACTGGGGTGTGATAGTGGGGTTACCACCATACCGCAGGAGTTCGTTGGATGTGTTGCGGTAGTGCGGTGAATATTGCCATATAGCGGGTGTGTTTACATTGTGTTACAATAGTGTAGTTACCACCATACTATGGAATCCTATCAACTATCTAGCAGTAGAGCAGTTACCACCATACCTCAGGAGCCCTCAACTTTTCTCGAGGTAGCACAGTATATCGCCACCTTGCGGGAGCTAGTTGAGTGCGTAGTAGTAGCACGGTGTAATGTGAAGAGCATGGATTTGGTGGACTACTGAGGTGTAATCTGTTAAGTGGAGGAAATTTTTGACTTGGAAGGTGGTCATTTGAATGCCTAGGAAGTTTGACAGTTTCTCTATAAAGGATGTTGAACTGAATCAATTATGTAGAAAATGAATTGACTCTTGGTTGTTACTATACATAGTAACATACTGTAACCATGAATGGGTTCGAGGTTTGATGATCGATGGTAGGATGATCAAATGGTTAGTTAGTGAATTTCATTATATGTTGTTGGAGAGCATTGTAACAGTGATGTTTTGTATGAGGTTGATCTATTAAATGTTGTTGTTGTAATATTGACATCTAAAAGGAGAGTCTGTAACTTGTATGTAATTCGATTACTATAATACAAGTGATTTTCTTTGGTGTGGTGGGTTTTTCTCCTATAAGGGTTTTGCCACATAAATCTAGTGTCAATTGTGTTTGAGTTTATTTCTCCATTCTATTATTCCTTTCATGCGCATCTTACTGTACTCTAATTGTAAAAAATTAAAGTCATATCTGCATTCTTCTCTAAGTTTTGACATTAGGAAAGTTTTTTCCACATCAATAGGCTTTCCTTACAAGTGGTATCAAAGCCTGGCTAGTTGTGTTATCCTTGTGGGTAGGTTGAGTTTTTTTTGTCAATTCTATTCAGTGGGAGTTTTGTAGAAACTTGGTAATCTATATTGCAAATTAAAATGGAAAGAATATTAGGAAAGATTGAAATTGAGAAATTCAATGGTAGCAATTTTGAGTTGTGGAAACTCAAAATGGAGGACTTGTTGGTGGATTGTGATCTTTGGCTTGCTGTGTCTAGAACGAAACCTTCTGGCATGAAGCAAGAATATTGGAACCTCGTAGACTAAAAAGAAAAAGGGTTAGTAAGACTCTATTTGGAAGACTTTGTTCTCTTGAATGTTCATGAAGAGAAGACTGCATCTTCTTTGTGGAAGAAGCTTGGAGATATTTATTAGGGTGGATCCTTGGTGAATAAATTGTTCTTAAGGAAGAAGTTGTACTCCTTGGAAATGGAGGAAGGGGTGTTTATGGATGATCATCTAAATATGTTTAACATGTTGATTGCTCAGTTAACATTTGTGAGTGTGAAAATTGATGATGAAGATCGTTGTATGCTTTTGTTGTATTCTTTGCCCGATTATTGGGATCATTTAGTGATGGCGATTAGAAGCATGACAATGAATTTCAAGATGGAAGATGTGGTTGCTTCTTTGTTATTAGAAGAAATGAGGAGGAAATCTTCTGAGATGGCTAAGGAGGCTCTTGTTGTTCAAAACAGATTGAAAGAAAAAGGAAAGAAGAAGGACAAGAAGTCCAAATCAAAATTAGAAGGGAGATCGAAGTCTCTTGGTAAGAAGTCCAAGGTGAAGTGATAGAATTGTGGGCAACCTAGTCATGTCCAAAAGGATTGCAAAGAGGAGAAAAAGAAGAAGAAGAACTCTTTCGACAATGATTCTTCTCAAAGTGATGCAGATTCCTTCATTGCAGCCTTGGAAACTCAGGCATTAGATGATGTCTGGCTGATTGATTCTAGAGCATCTTTTCACATGACTTCTCATAAAGACTAGTTTACAAAGTATGAAAAATATGATGATGGAAAGACGTATTTAGCAAGCAATTCATCTTTTTGAAATTGTTGGTCGTGGAAGAGTCAAAATTCAATTTCCTGGTGGAAGAATTAAGGGAATTTATGGCATAATACATATACCAGGTCTGGCTCATAACTTACTTTTTGTAAGTAAGCTAAATGATGTTGGAGTGCAAGTCTCATTTTCTAGCAATGACTACAAAATCACTAGAGGATCGATGGTGTTGGCTAGGGGTGCCCGAATAGGTACTCTGTATAAGTTGGACACACTTGTTGTTCAATGTAATGGTGTCTCTACAAAGTCACAAAAGGTTGTTCATGCAAAGGAGACTAAAGTCCTTGTAGGGGCTAATTCTTTGGAAGTTAAGCTTCCTACAGAGAAGACTATGCTCTGGTATCAAAGGCTAGGTCATATTGGTGAGAAAGGCTTAAAAGCTTTGAAAAATAAAAAAATGGCTGAGGGGCTTGATGATTGTAATTTGGAATTTGAATTTTGTGAACATTGTATATATGGAAAACATCATCATGTTTCTTTTCACTCTAGTCCTCATAAATATTCTAGTGTTTTGGATTATATTCACTCTAATGTTTTTGGTCTAGTAAATGTTCCTTCTTCATTGAAGTCAAAATATTATGTATCATTCATTGATGATTATTTGAGAAGGGCATTTGTATATTTTCTAAGAAGTAAATCAGAAGCGTTCAGTTGGTTTAAAGAGTTCAAGAACTTGGCTGAAAAATCAGACTAGTAAGAAAATCAAATGCTTGAGGAGAAATAACAGTGGTGAATTTTGTTCTGCAGAATTTGAAAGGTATTGCAAAGACCGTGGAATTAAGAGGCATAAAAACAACACCTTACACTCCGTAGAAAAATGGAGTTTTTAAAAGGTTGAACAGGACATTGATGGAGAAGGAAAGAAGTATGTTGAACAATGCTGGTCTAGAGCATAAGTTCTAGGCTGAGGTTGTGGCTACAATGTGTTACTTGGTAAATCGATCTCCTTCTTTAGCACTTGTTGATGAAACACTTATGGAAGCTTGGTCTGGTAAGAAGCCCTCTATGAGACATATTCGTTTCTTTGGCTACAAAGCATATGTTTATGTGCTAAATGTGAAAAGATCTAAATTGGAGAACAAATTTGTTAAGTGTATCTTCATTGGCTATGACATTGGTGTGAAAGGATACAAGATTTGGAATCCTGTGACTGAAAAGGTTGTATACAATAGAAGTGTAATCTTTCGAGAGCTAAAGCCTTCTTCAATGGAACTGCAGTCAGGGATGAAAGAAAATAAAGAGGACAATGTTGTTGTTGAAATACCTCTAAATCGTGAAAAGGAGGAACAACACATTGATAGTGTACCTAAAATTGAGGAGAGTTCAAGCAGCTTTGAGAGTTCAAAAGAAGAACCGCAACCTCAGCCTCAGCTTGTGAGGAGGTCTACACATGAGAAGAATCAACTTGATAGGTATGGATTCTCTATGTTGGATTCTAGTTGTGCCTATACTTTGATTACTAATACTGATGAGCCTAGGCTTGTAAAACAGGTAGTTGAAATGTCTAATTCATATTCCTAGTTGGAAGCCGTGAATGAAGAAATGGCATCGTTAAAGAAGAATGATACTTGGGATCTAGTTCCATTGCCTGAAGGTAGAAAGCTTGTGGGCTGTAAATGGGTTTTTAAAAAGAAAATAGGTCTGGATGGTAATATTGAAAAGTACAAAGCGAGGTTGGTTGTGAAGGGTTATTCCTAGGTAGAGGGAATTAATTATGGAGAAATTTTTTCTCCTCTAGCTAAGCTGACATCTATCAAATTTCTTTTGTCACTTGCAGCAGTGTATGACTTAAAGATTAAATAGATGGATGTGAAGACAACATTTCTTCATGGTGATCTTGAAGAAGAAATATATATGTCCCAACCTGAGCACTTTGTGGTAAAAGTTAAAGAAAATATGGTTTGCAAGTTAAAAAAATATTTGTATGGTTTAAAATAGTCACCTAGAATGTGGTACCAAAAATTTGATATGTTTTTTTTGTCACTATTTTTTGTAAGATCAAAATCAAATCATTGTGTGTACTTTAAGACTAAAAATGATCAGTTTCTTGTTATTGCACTCTATGTTGATGATATGTTGTTCATAGGCAATATCAAGTTTATGATTTCTAATCTAAAATCTTAGTTGTCTATAAAGTTTGAAATGAAGTATCTTGGTGCAACTAGGTATATTCTGGGAATGGAAATAACTAGGGACAAAAAGAGTAGAAAACTTTGTCTCAGCCAGAGTAAGTATATTAACACTATTCTGGAGAGATTTTGTATGACTAATTGCAAGCAGCTAGTTGTTCCAGTTTTGTAGGGAACAAAGCTATCTATTGATGATTGTCTAAAATACCCTATTGAGATGGAGGACATGACCAAAGTACCTTATGCTAGTGTAGTTGGCAGTTTAATGTATGCAATGGTTTGTACAAGGCCAAACATTGCCCAAGTAGTGGGAGTTCTTAGTCAATCTATGGCTAATCCACGAAGGACACATTGGGATGCTATGAAAAGAGTGTTTAGATAGTTGAAGGGCACTTCAAAATATGCTTTGTGTTACCATGGTAATTTGGTTGAATCACAGAGGACTCTTACCATTCATGGGCATGTGGATTCTGATTGGGCAGGGGACATTGACAGTAGAAGTTCCACTAGTGGATATAGTTTCATGATGAATGGTGGTGTAGTTAGTTGGATGAGCAAGTGACAGGCTGTAGTTGCTTTATCTACTATTGACGTTGAGTATATGACAACAACTCATGCCTATAAAGAAGCCATTTGGCTTAGGAGATTATGTTCTGATATTGGTTTTGATGTAGGGAAAATTATTATTTGTTGTGACAGTCAAAGTGCCATTTTTCTGGCAAAAAATCCTACTTCCCATGCCAGGATGAAACATATTGATGTGCCGTATCACTTTGTATGAGATATGGTGGAGGATGGAAAGGTCTGTTTAGAAAATTTGGATACTCTGAAGAATGTTGTTGATGCATTGACAAAGCTAGTGAGCATGGATAAATTTAGATGGTGCAAAAATTTGATGGGCCTTGGGGTCCAAAATATTCAATGACTTTAGGTATTGAAAAGGGTTCAGTGAGTTCTTTGTCAAGTGGGAGATTGTTGAGAATATGTGTCTCAAAATCACTAGTATAACCCTGGTTTTGTCATCGAGCAGCAAAGAAGTCTTAAGTATTAAGTTCATGCTTGTACCTCTATAATGTGGGAGCCTCTCAGTTGTGTAGCGGTAGTGTAGTGGATACTGCCATACCACAGGTGTCCTTTCACTGGGGTGCAATAGTGCAGTTACCACCATACCACATGAGTTCATTGGATGTGTTGTAGTAGTGTGATGGATACCGCCATACCACAAGTGTCTTTACACTAGGGTGTGGTAGTGTGCTTACAACCATACCACAGAAGACTATCAACTATCTGGTGGTAAAGCAGTTACTGCCATACCTCGGTAGCTCTCAACTTGTATGGAGGTAGCACGATATACCGCCACCCTGTGGGAGCTAGTTGACTACATAGCGGTAGCATGGTGTAATGTGAAGAGCACAAATTTGGTGGAATGCTGAGGTGTAAGACATTTAGTGGAGGACGTTGCTGACTTGGAAGGTGATCATTTGAATTCCTAGGAAGTTTGATAGTTGCTCTACAAAGGAAGTTGAACTGAATTGATTGTACAAAGAATGAATTGATTCTTGGTTGTTAATATACATAGTAACATACTATAATCATGAAGGGGTTTGAGGTTTGATGTTCAATGGTTTGATGATCAAATGGTCAGTTAGTGAGTTTCATTGTATGCTATTGGAGAGCATTGTAATAGTGATGTTCTATATGAGGTTGATCTATTAAATTTTGTTGTTGTAATATTGACATCTGAAAGGAGATTCTGTAACTTGTATGTAATTTGATTACTGTAATACAAGTGATTTTCTTTGGTGTGGTAGGTTTTTCTCCTATAAGGGTTTTCCCACATAAATCTAGTGTCAATTTTGTTTGAGTTTATTTCTCCATTCTATTATTCCTTTCATGTGCATCTTAATGTACTGTAATTGTAAAAATTTAAAGTCATATCTGCATTCTTCTCTAAGTTTTGACATTAGGAAAGTTTGTTCCGCATCCATAGGATTTTCTCACAAAATAATCATTTCTATAAAATAAGTAACCATCACCTCTAATGCATAAAAATGAATCTAACAAGTCCCTGGATGACTTGGGAAGTTACATTGCATAACACTCTTGCAACATTTTGTCAGTATGCATAGTAGAATGAATATGGAATAATGATTCATGATACATTGAAAAATCAACATGGTATTTACAAAATGTATTAAAAACACTAATAGGTAGACAATAAAATGGCTTGCAAGACTCAAAATCCCTTTGTGAGATTTGCAAATTTGTATATTCTTGAAAAAATTGTTTGGCTACATTCCAAGAAATGTTTAGGCTATGGTGTATGATCTCTATTACCAATTCATAACTTTAAATCATCCTTTACATTCGGTGATACTCTAGAGTGAGAGTTCCAAAATTGTTCAATTCGCATCTTTGCATTATCATTTAGCTTCTTATCGACACATGGAAGCCTCCCACTAAAATCCCACGTATCATTTTGAAGAGGACTATTGAGTCTTCCTCTTCCTCAGAGTGCTCTATTCAATGTTTTATAATTTAGATTTAAATCAATACAATTTTGTCTCATTAAATGAGTCTTTTTCAAATTATGGCTTACTAGTGAGGTTGTGATCACTCTATGAACAACCCTTTTATCCTTTTCCTTACTAGGCTTTCCAATAGAGGTTAAAGCATTAAAAATATTTTTTACAATAATACTATTTTTTTTCAATTTTTTGGTAACACAAATCTTCAATTTTTTTAATAATGGTCTCATTTTGTAAATCTTAAGTAATTACACAAAAATTTGACATTATTTGGTTAATCTTATTGGAAAATTATTCATTGAAAATTTTGGTAGCCCACAAATGAACCATTCATTGTGACCTTTTTACTTGAAAATTATCTATTATGTTCTCATCTATTTTAAGCAACCATTTATGGGTTCTAATGTAATTAGGTGTTACATAAGGTTCATTTTCAACATTTTCATTTTCAAGTTCAATGTTATTAACATTTTCATTCTCACTATTTTCAATATTTTCAACATTTTCAATAACAATTTCATTTTCAACAACATTTTCATTTTCAATAACAATTTCATTTTTAATAACATTTTCAACAACATTTTCATTTTCAATGTTGTTCATATTTTCATTTTCAATTTCAATATGATGTTCAATATTTTCAAAGTCTATTTCATCTTCACTTGAGTTAACATTTAACGGTGCAGAAGAAGCTTCAATTTGACTATTTTTCATACCTTGTCTTATTTTCCTATGAATTTCTCTATCTTTTGCTCTATATGCTTCAATTTGATCTGTTGTTAGTTTTGTTTTACCTTTTCTCTTACGGCGACTGCTGCTTCCCATTGAACAAACAAAAAACACACAAATGATTATAATTGTAAATAAAGTGTAAGAGAATATTCCAAAATTAGAATTTTGTCTGATATAGAAAGTAATCACGAGAATTTCATGACAGAAAGAATGTAGGGACCATTGAAATACTCAAAACGGTCCCATTTTTGTTTTTTATACAATTTACTAAAAAGATATCCGTTTTGAAATAGATACCTATCATGTCTTACACTTGATATGCCCACCGCTACTCATGCAAGGCTACCTTTAGAACCTATAACATAGGAAATGGATATCCATTTACTTTAGTGTTGTAGACACTAAAAAATGTTCTAGATGATATCATACACTTGAATCAGGTTTACTAACATCATTTCCTCTCAAAACCCATCCTCTTTTTGCTTAATTAATTAAATTAGCCTAGCTATTTAATTAATTTCCTCATTTTTGTCCATTAACCTAATTCATCAAATCAGGTTAATTCACCCCCTTTTCATGCTAATTGTTAATCTCATTAAATTAAATAAAACAAAGTATTTAATTTAATTCCCTAAGTCATCTTATTTAATTCCTTACCCCTTTTTGCACAATTAAAACTTTGTTTTAATTTACAAAATATCTTTTTTCCTCACCCATGAGAATATTCCAAAGAATATTCTCTCTCCTCCAATCATCTCACTTGGCTTCTTGAGCAAGCTAAACTTTTAACCTCTTGAGCAAGTCATCTTGTAACCTGTGTGTGTAGGTCAAAAGTGTGTTTGTTTGAAACAAATGTGAGCCCTTGATTAATTCTCATCTTGCATTCTCACCCGTTGATGAGAATCCATGATCCATGCCTCCTATTTCCTCCATTCTTGACCGTTGATTAATCTTTTAGATCTCAACTGTTCATTTCTCATTTTCTTTCCTATAAATAGGACACTATTTGGAGACAAATGGATCCATCTTTTAATTGCAAACTTATGCTATTGAACTCACTTGCATTCACACTCTCAATTTACTTACTTTTAGCTAATTTTAGTTCATTTTTAGTTGCATAATATCTTAAGACATCCATTAATGGTTTCCATGCATCCATCTTAGCTTGTTTATAAATTAGGGTTTCCATATTTTAGCTTAGAATTAGCTTATATTAGCCTAGCAATTGCATAGTCAGATCAATTTTAGCATAAAATCATGTTTTTGATTAGAGGTAAAAAATGAGTTTTGAAGGGACTCAGAACCCTTTACAAAAGAAAGCGGCTGAACTAAAGATAAAAGCAATACATCAACAAACAATCCCACAGTAGCGACCCATTAGCAAAAAAAATCCAAATAGGAGAACCACCCAACAACACTACATTTCAGAATGTCTGCCACCTCGACGTCACAGTCGATAGCTTTCTATGCATCATCAAAAAAATCAAAACTTTCCTTACTAGAAGCCCCTCCCTGAGCTTTAGTTTTTTCCTATTATGTGCTCCAAGACCACCCGTATTTACCTCATAAATCAAAACAATACCTTTTTCACCACTCTTCTTAGCAGCAACAGCTTCACCCATCTGCTTACCAGCAACAACACCCCCATCATCATGGGAAATATATTTCTTCTTTTTAGCACTAACCAAAGAAGATGAAACAACAAAAAACTCATAATTAATAACAATTTTATGACCCTCCCCATCTCTCATCACAAAGTCCCAAACTTTCCCCATTTGTTCCTCAAGATTGAGGATTCTTTCTTCCATGTTCTACTTCATTTTGAGGGTTTCCTCCACCACCGTGTCCACCGCAGTGTTCAAGGATTCAAACAACTCATCAATTTGGTTCTGAACAAAGAACCCCTTAGTCTTGTTAACCATACCCCTAACTCTGACATTCGTTTTATTGAGCTCATGGAAAAACCACTTAAAAAGCTTAAAGAAAACAATAGACCCCTCACATGCAGTGCCAATCGCATCAAAAAAATCATCTCTATCAATATTAAAAACTCCTTTACCTAGAGCATCCTCCTCAGAAGAAGAACTATTCATACCCTTTTCAGTAGGGGATTCCTTACCTTTTTCCATAGCAACTGGAGCTTTAAGCTTGCAGATGGAGCTCGCAATTCCCTCAACCACTGTTTTTCTCTTCATAACCCTCTCTGGGTCCTCAACTTGGGTCTCCAAAACACCATCAGTAACCCCATACTTCTCTTTCATCTGCATGGCTAGCTAAATGCTTGGGGAAACATCAACAAAGAGGCCACCCACAATAGTGAGAGGGACCCTACTCTAGAATCTGACTCACAGACCGTAAAACCCTTTTCTTCCCACTGGCATCCCCAATGTCCTTCATCTTGGTGGCCGAAGGTGGAGATGATGCCTCTCCATACAAGTCATTCCTTATCTTCAGGCCCCTACTTAGCACCATAGCAGCAACTTCATCACTACAGGTTAAATAATCACCACTATCACAATCTTCCCCTTTTTTCTTCTTTCCCAAGGGATGGCAATGTGGACCCCCTTCTAGAGAAGCAAGAGAATCTAGAACAAACTCCACATCATCAACCAACTCATCCTCTTTACCCAAAATCAAATTCCTTCTCTTGGCCCTTTTACTAACATGTTCATCATCAGAAGTTGTATCATACCCTTCAATAGGTTTTTTACCCTTCGAGGTAGCCATAGGTTTGGGAACCTCAAAAGATTTCACATAATCAAAAATCAAGAGAATTAACCCAACATGTAAAACATGATTTTTTGGGTTCTTCTTGTGATCCTTAATCCCTGCATCAAGAGACATAAGATAAAATGAGAAAGAGACCCTCCTCTTGTGACAAAAGTGATTTAATAGAATGAAATGACAGTTACTCACCACTAAGAAACGACCTTCTAGGGTAATGCAACACATCAATTCCTCCGTAACATCCCCCCATAGGGCCTTAAGGGAGTTGCGCTAATAACCACCACTCTTAGAAGTATTTAATTCCTTTCTTCATAATCTTTGAAGAAAATTTTCATTGTAGTATGTGCCTCCTTTTTATCCCTGAAAACCTTTATATCATCCATAGGCAAGCCCGTAACTTCGGTGATGAATTCCTCATTCACCTCAAACTTAGTCTCATAAAGTTTAAGCAATCTATCATTCCAACCCTTAAGAAATAGCTCCGTCACTTGAGGGTTGTTTCCATGAATTTTGTCCAGATAGGAAGTTAATCCTCCCTTAACCGGCACCTTCCATACCTCCTTCTTTTCCTTCGCAGCATCACAATATTTGGGTTCAACCCAATTTCTATCGCCCTCCATATTTCTACAATTCACACTAGAAACCAACTTATAGAAACTAAGCCCAACACCAAGAATACTCTAGAACACAATGCCAAAACTACCTAGAATCTATGTGAGGCTAGAGTTGGGATAGGGGAAAATAATAATCCTTTGTCTACGAAACCCTGCACCTGTACGAATCTCTTGATTCAAATCTTGCACCCCATTCTTATTCATAACATTCTACCATGTGATGAGAAGCTTGTATGTCTCCCACCATAATAAGACTATAATCCAAATGAATTCAACACTCATTATTTATCATGGTAATAGCCTCTATAGGAAGAGGGTCATTTTGACCCCACTCCCTTAAATCTCTTACACCAATGTTTGCAAAAATATCCACAAGCCCATTTGCTTCTCTAAGGATATGTGAGATATAAAACTCATCAAAAGACTTTAAAATATCTAATGAATCCTATATTAAGGACTCAATAGTCCAAGAGGGAGGAGTGCTATTTTTCAAATTGTATATAATATTCAGAGAATCCCCCTCCAACCAATTTTTTTTAAAACCTTTGGTTTGGGCCAATTTGAGACCATGATAGGCTGTAGCTGCTTCCACATAGTGGTTTGTCTAGGTTCCCAAAGGGAGTGCCACAACATAAATGAGCCTACCATTTGAATTTCTTATCACTCCACCACAACCAGCAGGTCCCATATTTCCTTTAGCAGCCGCATCAAAGTTTATCTTCACCCAAACTTTCGGAGGAGCTTTCCAAACAACATCTTCTCTAGAAATTTTACCTTTAGTAATCGGGTGGGAAATATCACAAGACAACTTCCACTTCTAAGAAATAGTGATATCATAGTAGGTAAGATTTATTTTCAGACCATTTTGAAAAGTTAACCCAACAAGGAAATTTCTTTAATAGCAGAAAAAAATTACAAGCCACAAAAGTCGTAGGAAGGGAAGAGTTCCTAAAAATTTTGTTATTTTGCTCAAGCCAAATTCCCCAAGCAATATGAGGAAGGGAAAGAGACTAGAGAAATTGGAGAGCAGGATTGGATGAAGGGCCTATCCATTGAGCCCACAACTCATTAATAGAACCAGAGAACACCCAGCTTAAGTTCCATAAAGATAGCACATGGGCCCAAACCATTCTCACAAAATTATAGCCAATCAACAAATGACAAGGATTTTTAGCCTCCTCTTCACATAAAAAACACCTGTTAGGCATCACAAAACCTCTTTTGACCAAATTGTCAATAATTAATATTTTATTCTAGCAGAAAAGCCAAAAGAAAATATTAACGTTAGGAATCAATTTAGAGGACCACAAAGAAGGCCAAAACAGAGTTGGGCCAACAAAGGACTCATTTGAGCGAAAATTCGAAGCCACATAATATATGCCATTAGAGGAAGGATTCCAAAAAAAATTATCAAGAGAAGGGGAGGAAGAAATATGTACTAGAAATATAGCCTTATACAAGTTCTCCAATCAAGGATCGACCTCATACAACTTCTTCCAACCACCTCCCTCAATATAATCAACAACACATCTACCAAACTGTCTCACATAGAGATCCATGAGAGGATGATCCCATGGCTCATCTTTGAGAGGTCTGTTACCAAACTAGTTATCCTCCCAGAACAAGATATATCTTCCATCCCCCAAACTCCAAAAGAGACCCTTGGCCACAAGCCTATGAGCCTTACTAATTCATATCCATAAAGAAGAACTAGAAGGGGGGTTAAACTCTTGAGAAAAGAACCCCCTAATACCATCAATCTCATATAAGTATTTTCTACAAGAAAGTCGAGCCCATTCACTCTTAGCCATCAAAAGGTTCCATATTTTCTTACCAAGGAGGGCAAGACTAAAAGCTCTTATTTTACAGATTCCAAGCCCACTAGCCTTCTTCAGTCTACAAAAATCATCCCAAGCAACCAAATGAATCCTTCTCTTGTCCTCCACCCTAGACCATAGGAAAATTTTCTGAATATTTTCCAAAGTACCCATAATCTTCCTAGGCATATAATTAAGACTAAGAGCATAAACAGGGAGATTTTGAAAGGTAGATTTAATTAGTTGAACTTTCCTATCCTGGCTCAATAGAGCACCCTTCCAACCAGCCAATTTAGAGTTGAAATTTTCAATCATACCCCTCCAAAAAGAGTCAGGAAATTTAGAGCACAAGAGAAAACCTAAGTAAGAAGTAGGAAGTTCACCAATCTGACACTGCAGAATCCTAGCAATTTTAGTCTGTCTATGGATCTGAGTGTTGAAAAGAAAAGAACACTCTTAGGTAAGCTAACGTTCTTCCCTGAAGCCACTTCATACCTTTTTAAAATTGATTTGACATCCTTAGCCTCCTTAATGGATGACTGCCCAAGCATAATAGAATCATCCAAAAACTATTTATGAGAGCAAATAAGGTTACTAGAAGAAGGGGAAAATCAAGACATAACCCCAGAATTAACAAATATCTAGATGAGACGACCCAAGGATTCCACCATAATTATGAACATAAATAGAGAAATAGGATCCCCTTGTCGCAAACCTCTTGAACAATCAAAAAGAGAAGGGAACCCATTAATGAGAATAGAGAATCTCGAAGTAGATATAAGCTGAAGCACAAGGGTTACCCCTTTCTCTCCAATCCCAAGAGTAGATAAAATCTTAGCCAGATATCCCCAATCAACCCTATCATAAGCTTTAAGTAAGTCAAGTTTCAGGATAAAACCAACTTTCTTATTAACAAATAAAGAGTGGATGTTCTCATGAATAGAAAGAATAGTCTAGGATTTTCCTTCTAGCCACAAACCCATTTTGCTAAGGAGAAATGATAAGAGACAATATTCTTTGTAAATGAACCACCAGAACCTTGGAAATAATCTTATAAACCAAATTGCATAAACTAATATGACGAAACTCATCAAAAGAGGAAGCTCCTGATTTCTTAGGGACTAGGACAATAAAAGAGGAGTTCAATTCCTTAAGAAGGGATCCAGACCTAAAAAACTACTTAGTAGCCACCACAACATCTCTAGCAATAATTTCCCAAAAGGCTTGAAAGAAGAACATTAGAAAACTATCTGGACCCGGAGCTTTGTTACCCTCAAAGTAAAAAACAACACTCCAAATTTCATCCGTCGAGGGAATACAAACCAACTATCTATTCATATCATCATCCACCAACCAAGGGATATTTTTGACAAGCCAAATCAAGCTCCCCCTCCTTCAATAACAACTAGGATAAATACGAGGAAGATACAAGCATCAAATCAACATCCTTTTCCAACACTTTATCATTGAAGTTGATCAAGTTAATTATGTTATTAGCCCTGTGTTTTTGAGTGGAAAGGTGAAAAAGTTTGGTATTCTGGTCCCCACTTTTAAGCCACATAATCCTCGACCTTTGTTTCTAGAATTCCTCCTCCTTGGCCACAATATTATGCAATCTAGAGAGTAAGATATTTTCCTTCTTCATTAGATCCTGATCATATCCAGATTCTTGGGTCAAATGTTGCGCATCCTGAAGTTCCTTAGTCACACCCTCCTTTTCCATAAAGATATGACAAAAGGAGGTGTGATTCCATTTCCTAACCTTATCCTTAATATTGGAAAGATTTTTAGCAACTCTAAACATCACTGACCCATCCACCTGGATGTTCCACCATTCATGAATCAAATTCCCCAAGTCAGGGTGACACATCCACATTTTTTCCAAATCTAAAAAAAATTCTTCTTTCCCCCAACAAGTCCATCGACAAAGCCAAAGGGAAGTGATAAAAACAAAGTCTAGTCAGAGCAGAGAGCGAGAAAGAATAATGAACCAACCACTCAGGGGAGATAAGAGCATGATCAAGCTTCACTTGGATCAAGGCGTTCCTGACTCTCCTATTCGACCAAGTAAAATATGCACCCTTCAAATCCAGATCAAGGAGAGTTGAGTCATTAATGAGACTAATAAGATCATATCTACTATCATCCACCACCTGGGAACCACCCAATTTTCCATTATCATGCAAAGGAGTGTTAAAGTCTCCCAAAACCAACCAGTTCTCAATATGGTTCACAACTTTAAAAGAGGCAAAATTCTCCCAAAGTCTTTTTCTAGCACTCTTACAATTCAGAGCAGAAATATTAGACAAAGTCCAAGAGAATTTGTCACGCAAATGAGTAAAATAAGTAGCCACATGATTACAATCTTTAAAAATCTCGGCTTCCTAGATCACTCTAAGATTCCAAAGAGTAACAATCCCTCTTGAAGCCCCCATCGCATCAGAACAATGCATACCACAATCCTTAAAGAGCTTATTCTTCAATCTAGACAATTTATCCATTCCCATTTTAGTTTCTTGAATTAACACAATATCAGGGCGATGATCTCTTACTAGATTAGCTAGAAGATGACGCTTGCGAGGGTGATTTAATCCCCTCATATTCCATGAGATGATCTTCATAATAACTTATTGGAAGCTCTCTTACAACACATATCCAATAGTGTTCTCTGTGTTAGATTAACAATGTCTATTTGGCTCTCCTTATCCCTGGTTACATTTGCAAGAGGCCTCCCTCTTCCACGCGGCTCAAAACCACAATCTAACCTTTGTGGATTCCTTGTCACTACTCTCAGAGGAGAGTGTTTTTTCCTATTGTGTCCACGAAATCATGTTTAATTTAGCATATATCAGGTTTTCATTCATTTATCACAATGGTTTCATCGATTCTCTTCCATAGAATCAATTGAAATAGGCTCACAAATCACGGGATTGGTAAAGGGTCATTGTTCCACATCATCATGACACCAATTCTAAAATGGGATAAGTTTCAAATGGGTTAGAGTAGACTTTTAACTGTTTTAGTAGTTTGTAATTTTTAGTTTCAATAAATTCTTAGTTTAACTTTCAATTTGAATGATCTTGTTTGAGATTGAGGTCTAGTGGCTAAATTATGCTTTGATTCATCATGGATCAAGTGTAATTGACCCACACTGTCGATCCTTGGCCCACAAGTGTTAATAATTATTATATGTTATAATATATATACTTATTATATATTAATCTAATATATTAATTTATTATATATATATATATATTTATATAATATATTATATATATTAATATATATTATATATTATATAGTAGAGATAAGTTATGAGTTATGAGTTATAAGTTGTTCACAACTAAACTAATCTTGTTTGGGGCCCCGCCCCAAACCTGTTGTCTTGTCTTGATTTCTTGGGGGCCCCACTGTCTTTTTTCCCATTTGAGTGGGTCTCCCATTTATTAGTTTGATATCACTTACCTTTGATATATATATATATATATATATATATATATATTGTTGCTCATGCAAGTCTTATCTTTATAATCTATAACAAAGAAAATGGATATCTGTTTACTTTAGTCTTAAGAATTATTATTTGTTATGATATATATATTTATTATATATTAAATATATAATATATTATCCCACTCTCCCTCTCCCTCTCCCTCTCCCTCTCCCCTCTCGCTCTCTGTTCTATATCTCTCTCTCTCTCTTTCTCTCTCTCTCCTCTCTCTCTCTCCCACTCTCCCACTCCTCTCTCTCCCACTTCCACTCTCTCTCCATCTCTCTCTCTCCCTCTCCTCTCTCTCCCTCTCCTCTCTCTCTCTCCATCTCTCTCCCTCTCTCCTCTCTCCCTCTCTCTCCTCTCTCTCTCACTCTCCCTCTCTCCTCCCTATTAGTTCTTTTCTCTCTAAATCAAGTAATCTCCCACTCTCCCTCTCCCTCTCTTTCCTTTCTCCTTCCCTCTCCCTCCTCCTCAAGTCTTTCTCCTCTCCCTCTCCTCCCACTCTCTCTCTCTCTCTCTCTTTGTCCCTCTCTCTCAGACTCTCCCTCTCTCCCTCTCATGTCTTCTCTCTCCCACTCTCCTTTCAAGTTTCTCTCCCTCTCTCCCCTCCCTCTCCCTCTCCCTCTTTCTCTCTCTTCCTCTCTCCCCATCTCTCTCATCTCTCTCCTCTCTCTCTCTCCTCTCTCTCTCTCTCTCCCACTCTCCCTCTCTCCTCTCTCCCTCTCCCTCTCTCTCTCTCTCTCTCCCTCTCTCTCTCTCTCCCACTCTCCCTCTCTCTCTTTCTCTCTATAATGTCCCTTTTTGGAGTTAACCTAAATCTATCCCAAATTATCAATTTCCCAAGCCAAGGAGGCCCTAAAGGATACTTTGAACTGGTTTAGTCCCTATAGGTAAGTTAGAAATCCATCTCTAAAATAACCTAACAATTAATAATCCACATTGGGCATTAAAATTAAGTATGAGTAAACCTATATTAAGCATCATAACCAACATTTCCCATAATTGATCTTCTCCTCATGTTGCACCATGGTAGGAGGGTGAGATTCCAATGGTGGATCTCATGCTTGAACTAGACCCAAAGGCAATACCCTGATTAATTAGGTAGAACCCCCTTGGCCCTCATGGGCTCATCATGTCCCACCTCTGTGTGGAATATCTAGTGGAGACCAACCTAGACCTAAAGGTAGTACCCTGATTAATCAAGTATAACCCCCTTGTCCCTTGTGGGCTCATCATGTCCCACCCCCGGATGGCGTATCTAGGTGGCTCTGTTACACGGATTCTCCATCTTGTGATCCTACTTCCTTACCATGATGTAACATGGATATAATAATATAAACAAATGACTAGCTACAAACATACATATTAACAGGGTATAGGGAATATATTAGAGCATATCATGTGGGTAAAGATAATACATAAGTATATATACAATCTCTCCACATTTATATTAAAGAATCATAAATACTTGTAAGACTCAATAATTATTGCAAGCACTATTATTGCACAATTGTAAATTATATATATATATATATATATATATATATATATATATATATATTCTATATGAATATGTATATATCATCATTTCTAATTGACTTCAATTTATAAGTATATACATATCATTATTTTCCATATGAATATGTATATATATATATATTCTATATCTATATATATTTATTTATAATAATGTTAGAATTGCTTCTCAATGTATTCTGATCAGATTTTTGGCTGAACAGTACATTGGTTCCCTCAATGATATTTCTTTCTTATTTTCCTTCATTCCATATTCCTATTCCATTTGATGCCTTGTTCTTGAGAACCATTCATCCTAAATACCCGATAGGATGGAAGTTATTTGATATGGATGTGTCCTTTTATTCAATCGTTGTTTTTAGACTATTCCAAATGGATGCAATAATCAATGTATTTAATATTCTATTGGGAACTGTTGACTTAAGGATGTTTAGTAATCATTGCATTAATCTTTCCTAATGTTTTGATGTTTTATCATTTATTCATTTTCTATTAATCTCTCTTTAATTGATGCCTTTGTAGATTTACTTATTTATTCATTAAGCATGGTTCCATTAGGAATCGATGCTTTTTAGAGTTAACTAAGGCATGGCCACATTTAAAGTTAATATTAGTTTATTGTGGATATTATTTTTATTTTCATTATTATGATATTATAATAAATAATATTTAGTGGTTCTTATGAGTTATGATAATGGTATGATAATATTATCTAGGATAATTAAAATTATAATATTTTTTGAATTGCAATATATATATATATATATATATATAATTTGATTATTGATCCTTTGTATTTTAATATTTCATATTTTAATCATTGAGGTATATAAATTGTCAATATATATTGTTATTCCATTTCAATGTGTTACAATCTTTTATTATGTTATGTATTTCACGTTAATATATTCTAATGATTTTAATATTTAGTATTTATATTTTGGTAATTACAATTTTATATTTGATATTTATAATTATAATATTATCTTTGATAATTATAATTAAATCATTAATGTTTTAATATGTATTTTATTTATCTTGTTTCTGATGCTTTATATCCCAATGCTACAATTTCGGGGGACATGACACTCTCTCTCCCTCTCTCCCTCTCTCCCTCTATCTCTCTCCATCTCCCCCACTCTCCCTCTCATGTCTTTCTCTCTCTCTCCCTTTCTCCCTTTCAAGTCTCTCTCTCTCTCTCTCCCCCTCTCTCCCTCTCTCCCTCACTCTCCCTCTATCCCTCTCAGGTCTTTCTCTCTCTCTTCCTCTCTTTAATATATAATGATCCATTTTGTTGAGGATTTTAAAACCCAAACCCTACCTAATTTTCATGATGATCCTAGTTGAGCAGTGACCTCCATCATGTGCAGCGACCTCCGACATAATCCAGGTATGTGTTTGAACCCTTTTCTTTGCTAATTAGTGATTAATTTAGGTTTTTTTAGTCCATTTTTAGGGATTGATGTAAGTTTCAAACCCAAATTCCACTCCAAAGGCCTCTGAAAACATGATTTACTACAACATAGAAAAAACCGAAAAAAATTGAAAATTTTAATTTACCAAATTTTCTTGGTTTTAGTTATTGTAACAGTGTTTTGACACTTGTGGGTCAATTATAACCCATCATATGTTGCTTTGGTTTATTTTTTAGGACCACCAATTTCCATTGAGTTTTAAAACTTACAATCTTAGGACCAACTAGCTTTCAATTGGGCTTAAAATTTATTTTCAAAGTTGGTTAAAACTGAACCCTCACCTCATCATTTTACTTTGGGTTTAAAATTGAACAAGGCAACTTAAGATTTCATTTTGTGCTTAAACTGAACTCATCACTACTTTCAAGTGTTAAAATTTATGAGTGTTTGTTGTGTTTTGATTTACAATGTTGTTATTGGATATGTATGCAATTCTATCGTGCCACTTGGAAATCTTGAGAAACATGAACATTCCTTAAGACTTTGCAAAATATCCTACATGTAGTGCCCCTCTAGTTGCTACACTTTGTTTCAGTTTGTTTATGTTCAATTGATAGTTGCTTTAGATGTTTTGATACTATATTAATTTACTTCAGTTATGACATTGATACTATGTTGGTTTTATACCATGTTGATGATACATTAGATACATTATTGATCATATGATTATGTTTTTGTGGAAAAATTATGATGAAAATTATGTGTGTTATGGTTTTATGTTGGTTCGAAGCATTAGTGTATGTTAGTCTTGGTGAAGGAGACCGTGTAGCATTACTCACTTGTGAGTAACCTGCTACACTGCGACTCTCTTTTATGGTGTGATTGTCGTTTTATGTGGTTATGTTTGACAGTGTTGTTGTATGCAGTTGGTAGGTACTGGGCATCAACTCCACCTGCTTGTCAGGTTTGAGCATGCCATGACCCAATGGAAACATGTTGTTTTAGAGATAATATCAGGTCCTTTGGCCATCGTTCTCTTGTAGGACGATTATCTATATTGTCACCCGTCATTGTATTGTCGTTCAAGTTTGTTGCATCGTTCATGTTTGCATTTTGTTTGGAAATTAATTAATTAGTTAAATGGTTTGTTAATTAATTTATTTGATTTAATGTGATTTTATTGAAATGTTAAATCAAATGATTATGTTCATGTTTTGATTTATTAAATTAATTTAAATAAGATATTTATTTAAATGCAATTGTTGATTTTAAATGTGCAAACTTAAATAAAGGAAAAGTAGATATTTTGAAGGGTTTGTTTTCAATAGATTAAGAATAAATATCTAGAATCTTGAGTTTGAGTTAGGAAAATGTTATCTTGGGTAATTGTTTAATTAAAACTATCTGATCAATCTTGATTGCATGCTGATTGTTAGTTAAGTTATGCAATTATGAGTTAATTATAAATGAATTAAAAGCTTTTGGTTATGCAATATCAATAATGACAATCTTTCTAAAAGGTTTTTGCATGGCAGTTTTCAGGAAAAAATGATTATTTACAATATTTTTGTTTTCAAAAGCTTTGTGAAAAGGAATTTGGAAGAATTTTTGTGATTTGATTGTGGATTGGGTCTGAAGATCGCGATATTCAAAGTTAGTTGAAAATCCATAATTCTTCTTCGAATCTTTGATTGAGCAAGTGAGATTTAATAGGTTCCTTTCTTTTTTTATTTGATTTTAAGTCTTAAAGATAAAATTTCTGAATGTTATGTTTTAAATTAGTTTACATTAGAAAGATGGTTATGCTTTCTCGTGGAAAAATAAACTTAGCTAAACTTACAGATTCAAAAAAGAAAAAATTAGAATGAGTTTTCAAAGTGTAAAGGAAAACATAGAAAAAAAATGATAGGGAAAATTTAGAAGTATATGGTTACATTTTGTAATTCTTCATATAATTTATATTTTACATAATCTGTTGCTAATCTTCAAATGGAAGTTGGGTTTTCTTGAATCACTTTACATGTTTTAAAATGGTTTTGGAATTGAAATTTTATAATACTAGCTAAACAACACCTTCATTGGGATAACCTACATGTTACTGATTCCCTTTATTTGCATCGACTGATCTTATCAATAAATATAAACTAGCAGATCTTGATTCACCCTGTGCATCGATTGATTTTCATTAAGTGTTCTATACTACACGTTGAAGTTCATACTAAAATCGAATGGATGAGCTGATTTTGGTTTTCATATGTGTCTTTTTGTTGGATCTGTTGTCTATAGCTTTTGGCCACATAGCCATACATATCGAATGGCGAATAAACTATGGATAAGGAATTTGATAATAGCATAAATGAATCAAAACCTAGGCCTATCAGGCTATATCTTTACCATTACCATATTCTTTTCTCCTGTAAATTTTGTGTGTAGCCAGAATACTTATTGTTTCTTCATTCCTTTTCCTACAAAACTCTTTCGGTGTGTTGGCGCTTCCTTATTTCCATTGCCTAGGTTTTGTTTTTATCTAGCCTTTAGTTTTTCTTTTATGTGTTTTGGATCACTGTATTGTTTTGTGTAATATTCATTTAAAATAGCTATCTTTTGGTTAGCTATAGATTACTCTATAATTATGCCTTGTTGTTGATAAAATTTTGTTACTTCCAATATTTTCCTAAACCGAAAGTGATAGGAAGTTTACCCTTGTTAATTGGGGAGTGTCAGTTATACTTCAGTTGGGAGTGTTGTTAGGTCTATACTTTTTGCATACATGTTTACCATACATAGGATAGCCATTGAAATATATATTTACACTGATTCTTTACTTGAGCCGTGGTCTTTTATGTGAAATGAACTATATGGTATTTCCTCTTATATATAGCTATAACTAACATTAATTTATCATGTAGTGGCTTGTGTGGAAAATGAATCCACCAATTTATATTTATCTTAATGAAGAATGATCATGGATTTATTTTGTTAAAATAAAAAAAGTAAGACATTTAATTATGTTAATGAATTATCTATTATGATCTTTAGTTCATGAAAATTTGATGGTTGTTTATGATGGGCAATAATGTATGGGTTATAATATATGAGTATACTTTTGAGTTATGAGTTCTTTAATCTTCTAGAGGCTAGGAAAGTAAACTTGTATTGTAAGTTGATTATGCTTGTACTATGTTGTTCAATTACAATGATTTAATTTGGGACTTAGCCTTGCACAAATTGTTATTTCCCTGGTGGTATTCTGAAAGTTAAATGGTCTATCTCATTATTGAGATATGCTCATTCTTGGTTTTGTATAATGTGCATGAGGGCTATCCTTTGTAATTGTTCTAGAGTTATGTTATTAGGAAGAGTGTATTTTGATAGGGGCCAAAACCCTAAGTGGTAACCAGGGTAACCTATTGTGAGTTTGTAATCTAGTGAAAACCTAATTAAATGTATTAGGGGTTGGGTAGTATTCATTAAATAATTCAGGTAATTGATTGCCTCACCTTATACCTTAGTACTTGTATAGATTAAGGGTAGGTTGAGATGGTCTAGAATGGCATGATCATATACTTTGTATTCTTGAAAGGTAGTTCAATTCCACTTGAGTTTGTTTAGGATTCGGGAATCAGTAGACATTTCCAGGGTAACTCAGTATGAGGGTTGGTAATCTAGGAAGATTCACTAGGGTAACCTATAATAAACTATGTGATGACACTCTTATCCTAATGCATGTTATATGGTCTCTTGTGTAGAGTTACCTTTTATTACATTGTTTCCTCGAGGAGATTTGTTTGTAATTTGTGGTTTAGAGATCATTATGTCATAATGTGTACATCAAGCCATGTGATGTCATGTTCTGTCATAATGTTTCTTTGTCTTTGTGGACCTAATATTATCTCCTAGCATGATGGTGGACCTTCGGGTACCACATGGTTGGGAGGAATGTGCTTTATCCTCCATTGGGTCCCCTTACAAGTGCTTTTGTGCTTGGATACTATTATACTTGTGACAAGTTCATGTTTCTACACTGTTCGTGAAGTTGGACACTGTGTATGCTCATGAACAAGGTTGATAGAAGAATTATGATCTTCATCTATATTGTCTACACTCTTGAAGTATAAGAGTGATCTTATTATAACGATATTATGTTGCTACGAGATTTGTCTTAATCTCACTTGATGTAACTTAACTACATTATAATTATATGATTGGATCATTCATTATTGGTATGATTTATCCTTATGCTTTATGTATTTTGATATAGTAATGTAATGTTATTTCTTGTGAATGTTTATGTAGCATTGACATGGAACCTTGAGAACATATGTGTTTATGTATCTTTTGTACTCTTGTGATAATCAAATGCTTTTACAAAAAAAAATATTCAGTTATTTTTATATTTTGTGTTGTTCTCTGGGTTCCATGGCGGGGCGTTACAGATTGGTATTAGAGCACAAGGTTCTAACACTAGGTACTCTAGATATTTGTGATCCCATTTGGCTGTTCTAGATGTTATACTTTGTAATTTATGTTTTCCAATTGTCTTTTTCATCTTGTAACTAGGAATTCTCGTTGATTTTGTGTAGGACGATGCCTAGACATTAAGGTAGGGGTCGTGGTCGAGGCCGAGGTAGTGGTTGTATAGATAACCACCAAGGCACTCCCTCTCAAAGCTCTCATGAGAGTGAGCATGCAAAACAAGAGGGTCATCAAGTGGATCAAGTGAGCAGGGAACAAAATTTGAGAAAACCAGATATAGAGGGAGTATAGTTGTGTCCTTTACTGGAGGAGGTTCTTGCTCGACTTGGTCCTAGATAGGAGGCTGAACATGAAGTGGCTAGAGAATGATACAAATCACCTAGGAGAGTTGTTGAGACTATGGAGAAAGATGTCATTGCTATAGGGAACATGAGAGACTTATTGAGGGCATGCCCTCCCACATTTGACAATACTAGTGGTGGTCTGGAGGTGGAAACTTGGCTAATAGACTTGGGATGGTGTTTTGCTATGCATCCATATGGTAGCAAAACTAGAGCTAGATGTGCCATTATGCATCTTAGAGGCTTTGCCTCTACATGGTGGCGATTGGATGAGCATAAGCTTCATCTAGAGATTGGTTTTTTTTCATGGGACATGTTTTTGTTGAGATTTAGAGTGTGTTTTCTATCAGAGCATTGGAGAGAGTGACATATAGATGAGTTCCATGATCTGTGTTAGATGGCCATGTTAGTTGAGTATTTTGAGCATAGGTTCTACGAGCTCAAACAATATGTTGGGATTATGGATGATGAGGCTATGTTAGTACAACACTTTATGAGGGGCTTGAATGCATATGTTAGCGAAGGAGTCCAAGTCTTTGAGCCGAAGACTATGGAGGTAGCCATGGATAAGGAATATATTATGGAGGAGAATTTGACTATGGCTTTGGGTGGACATACATGTGTTCAAAAGGTAGTGCACCTTCTATAGGTTTTGGTCTACAAGCTGGTGAGACTTAGATAGGGGGTTCCTCTCAGAACCAATAGACACTTGCTAAGGGTGGACAATAGTAGTAGTAGCAACATTACCCACTGAAGAATAAGAATTCTCAACCTCAATAGGGTAATAGTTCATAGTCTGGGAAGAACCATAACTGGTGGTGTAATAAGCACAACCATCAGGATCAATCAACATAGAGTGCATAGTCTATGGTTAGCAGAGGCAATTTCTAGCAACCTAATGCACCATCAGGTGGCAGAGGTTTTGGCAAAGGTATTGGTTTCTTTTCATGTGGTCAATAGGGTCACATTGCTAGGAAATTCCCTATGAGAGATACATTAGGATTTGTTCAGGGATCGACAGCTTCAGAGCCGATAGTTGGAGATGCAGGGTGTGCACATAGAGTTTTTGTTGTGGTAGATAACCATCAAAAAGATCATTACAATACTATGGTTGAGACTTTAGGTTAGCTACAGGGTACTAATGTTTCTATTCTTTTTTATTCTAGAGCTACTGATTCATTTATTTCACCCTTTATTGTTGACCGATGTGGACTCATGGTAGTAAAGCAAGGCAATAGGTGACAGGTAGAATTAGTCTCTAGGGTTAAGGTAGCAGTAGAATCCCTTGTTCGCAATTGTGGCCTAAGGATTGGACCGTCTACCTCAGTAGATCTTCCTATTACACCTCTTGGTTCTTATGATATCATTTTAGGTATGGACTAGTTGGAATCCCATTGTACAGTAATTGATTGTCGAAAAAACACAGTACATTGCTTAGATGTTTCTAGTGCAGAAGTTGAAATAATTGGTGTATAGAGAACCATATCCTTGTGGATTATATTTTCTATGCAGTTGAGGAGATGCCTTCGTCAGGGTTTTCAGCTGTTTGTAGTAACTGTTAATGACTTGGATTTAGGGGAGAGTCAAGAGGCATCTCTTGATGATTACCCTATTCTTGGGGAATTCGCAGATGTTTTTCCTAGTGATATTCCTGGTATGCCATCGAAATGTGACATTGATTTCAGAATTTACCTGGTTCCTGGAGAAGAGCCTATATCTCGAGCTCCATATAGAATGACCACACAGGAACTAGAAGAGCTCCATCTACAATTGGAGGAACTTTTGGCTAAGCGTTTAATACATCCTAGTGTTTCTCCTTTGGGAGCACATTTCATCTTCGTGAAGAAGGATGAATCTTTCAAATTGTGTATCGATTATCATCAATTAAACAAAGTGACAATAAAGAATCAATATCCCTTACCCAGAATCAATGATCTCTTTGATCAAATCAAGGGAGCTAAAGTGTTTTCGAAGATTGATTTAAAATTGGGTTACCATTAGTTGCACATTGCAAAAGTGGACATTCATAAAATGACATTTCGTATTCGTTACGAACACTATGAGTTCATAGTGGTACTGTTTGAATTAACTAATGCACCATCTATTTTCATGAGTTTCATGAATGATGTCTTTCACATTTACCTATATCATTTTTTTCTCATGTTTCTTGATGATATTATGATCTATTCGAGAAATATGGAGCACAAAGAGAATTTGAGATAGGTATTGTTGTGCGTGAGAGAGAATTAGTTGTATGCAAATTTTGTGAAGTGTGAATTCTTCCAGACTGAGGTGAAATATTTTGGTCATGTTATCTCTGGAGAGGGTATTGTTGTGGATTCCTCGAAGATCCAAGCCATTATTGATTGTCCCGTGCCTACCAATGTAGTTGAGGTTCGTAGTTTTATGGGTCTTGTTGGGTATTACAGACAGTTTGTTCAGGGGTTTTCAAGGATTGCTCATCCTATTACTTATCTTCAGAGGAAAGGGAAGAAATTTATTTGGTCAGATCAGTGTCAGTTGGATTTTTTGACACTCAAATAAAAGTTGACTAGTGTGCCTATCTTAGCTATTCCTAATCCTACTAAGAACTTTTTCATTTGTACTGATGCATCTTTGGAGGGATTAGGAGTCATGCTGATGTAGGATGGTCGTGTGATCGCTTATGAGTCTCACAAACTCAAGGATCACAAACTGAACTATCCTACTCATGATTTGGAGCTAGCTGCAGTTGTTCATGCTTTGGTTTGGTGGAGGAAATTTTTGTTGGGGCACCATTTTGAACTTCATAGTGATCACCGTAGTCTGCAGTATATTTTCACGTAGCCTAATTTGAATGCTAGGTAGAGATGGTGGATGTAGTTCTTATATGAGTATGATTTCAAGGTGAAATTTGTTCAGGGGAAGGAGAACATAGTGGCTGACGCGCTTAGTTAGTGAAGGTATGAACATTCTATTGTGACTCTAGGAATTGACTTGAGGAGCCAAATTTTAGTAGCACTTCCTATAAACAGACTGCATTAGGAGGTGAAGATGAAGTTAGGATTAGGTAGACCCTTGGAGGGTAGATTCACAGGATATACTCTCGAGTCAAACGGATTGTTGTGACATTTGGGTCGTATCTACATACCACTTTCTGAAGGTCTTCACACTCTAATTTTGTTAGAGGCACATCGAACACCTTATTCAGCCCATTCTAGTGTTAAGAAGATGCATGCGGACCTTTGACAATTGTAATTTTGGCTAGAAATGAAGTGTGATATCATTGATTTTGTTTCAAGATGTCTTGAGTATCAGAGAGTTAAGGTCGAGCACCAACATCCCGCATGATTGTTGCAACCACATTTAATTCCTGAATGGAAGTGGTATAACATATCGGTGGAATTCATTGTTGATTTACCTATGTCATCTCATCGACATGATGCTATTATGGTTGTTGTTGATAGGTTGACTAAGGTAGCACATTTTTCTTTGATTCATTCTTCCTATAATGCCTCTTTTATGGCCAATATATTTATGGAGGATTTTGTTTAGTTGCATGAAATTCTTCACAGAATCATTTCAGATAGAGATCTTGTGCTTACATAAGCATTATGAAAATCCTTATAGCATGGCCTAGGTACTTAGTTGAACTTTAGTTCAGCTTATCATTTTGAAACCGATGGTCAAACTAAGAGGGTCAATTAGATTCTTGAGGATATGCTTAGGATGTATGTAATGGATCAACAGTCATGTTGGGAAGATTATCTCTACTTAGTGGAGTTCGCCTATAATAATGGGTATCATAGTTCCATAGGTATGCCTCCTTTTCAGGCATTATATGGATGTCCTTGTCAGACTCCATTGAGTTGGGATCGACTTGAGGATAGATTTCTACTCAGACCTGAGATGCTTGAGGATATGGAGCAACATGTTGATCGTATCAGAGAGCACTTGGTAGTGCCGCAGGATAGGTAGAAGAAGTATGTTGATGCACATAGAGTGGATTGTCAGTTTTTAGTTGGTGATAAGGTATTTCTTCAAGTTTTTCCATGGAGGAGTCTAGTACATTATGGAAAAGGCTCTAAGCTTGCACCTCATTTTAGTGGTTTGTTTGAAATTTTGGAGAGGATTGGTCCTGTAGCATACTGAATCACTTTACCACCTAGTTTGTTGCGCATTAATGATGTTTTCCATGTATATGTTCTTAGGCCTTATCATCCTGATATTTCACATGTGCTCAATTGGAATGCATTACAGGTAGGGGATGGGCAGCTGGCTTGGGAGCCCATAGGCATTCTTCAGCACAGGAGACTCATCCTCAAGGTTAGAGACATTGATCAGGTGAGGGTCTAGTGGGATCCTAGTGATGAGGCATCAACTACTTGGGAGGATGTGACACGTATGAGAGAGCTTTATCCATATCTATTTGTAGGCTTCCAGAAGTAAGCCTTATCCTAGGGGGATGATGTAATGTCCCTCCAATTGCTACACTTTGTTTTATTTTTCTTTTGTTCGGTTGATAGTTTTTTTAGCTATTTTGATACTATGTTACTTTAGTTACGACACCGATACTATGTTGGTTTTATACTGTGTTGATGATAGATTAGATACATTATTGATCATCTGATTATGTTTATGTGGTGAAATTATGATGAACATTATGTGTTTCATGGTTTTATGTTGTTACAAAGCATTAGTGTATGTTAGTCTTGGTGAAGGAGACAATGTAGCATTACTCACTCGTGAGTACCCTGTTATGCTGCGACTCTCTTTCACAGTGTGATTGTCAATTTATGTAGATATGTTTGACAATGTTGTTGTATGTAGTTGGTAGGTACTGGGCATCGACTCCACCTGCTTGTCAGGTTTGAGCATTCCATGACCCAATGGAAACATGTTGTTTTGGAGATAATATCAGGTCCTTCTTTGGCCATTGTTCTCTTGTAGGATGATTATTTGTGTTGTCACCCGTCATTGTATTGTCATTTGAGTCAATTGTGTCATTCATGTTTTTCGTCTTGTTTGGAAATTAATTAATTAGTTAAATGGTTTATTAATTAATTTATTTGATTTAATGTGATTTTATTGAAATGTTAAATTAAATAATTATGTTCATGTTTTGATTTATTAAATTAAATTAAATAAGATATTTATTTAAATGTAATTGTTGATTTTAAATGTGCAAACTTAAATAAAGGAAAAGTAGATATTTTGAAGGGTTTATTTTCAATGGATTAAGAATAAATATCTGGAATCTTGACTTTGAGTTAGGAAAATGTTACCTTGGGTAATTGTTTAATTAGAACTATTTGATCAATCTTTATTGCATGTTGACTGTTAGTTAAGTTTTGCGATTATGAGTTAATTAGAAATTAATTAAAATATTTTGGTTGTGCAATATCATTCATAACAATCTTTCTAAAAGGTTTTTGCATGACAATTTTCTAGAAAAAAAATTTCTTTACAATATTTTTGTTTACAAAAGCTCTGTGAAAAGGAATTTGGAAGAATTTTTGTGATTTGATTGTGGATTGGGTCTGAAGATCGCGATATTCAAAGTTAGTTGAAAATCCATAATTCTTCTTCAAATCTTTGATTAAGCAAGCGGGATTTAACAGGTTCCTTTCTTATTTTATTTGATTTTAAGTCTTAAAGATAAAATTTCTGAATGTTATGTTAGAAATTAGTTTGCATTAGAAAGATGGTTATGCTTTCCTGTGGAAAAATAAACTCAGCTAAAAATGCATATTCAACAAAGAAACAATTAGAATGAGTTTTCAAAATGGAAAGGAAAACATAGCAAAACAATGATAATGAAAATTTAGAAGTATACATTTTGTAATTCTTCATATAATTTATATTTTACATAATTTGTTGCTAATCTTCGAATGGAAATTGGGTTTTCTTGAATCACTTTACATTTTTAAAAATGGTTTTGGAATTGAGATTTTATAATACTAGCTAAACAATGCCTTCATTGGTATAACCTACATGTTATTGATTCCCTTTATTTGCATCGACTAATCTTACCAATAAATCGAATGGATGAGCTGATTTCGGTCTACATATGTGTCTTGTTGTTAGATTCAATGTCTGTAGCTTTTGGACGTGTAGCTATACATATCGAATGGTGAATAAACTATGGCTAAGGAATCTGATAATAGCATAAATGTATTGAAATATAGGCCTATCGACTTGTATCTTTACCATTACCATATTCTTTTATCCTACAATTTTTTTGCATGGCCAAAATACTTATTCTTTCTTTGTTCCTTTTCCTACGAAACTCTTTCAGTGTGTCAACGCTTCCTTATTGCCATTTCCTGGGTTTTTTTTTATCCAGCCTTCGGTTTTGTGTAATATTCATTTAAAATAGCTATCTCTTGGTTAGCTATAGATTACTATGTAATTATGCCTTTCCATTGAAAAAATTTCATTACTTCCAATCTTTTCCTAAATTGACAGTGATAGGAAGTTTACCCTTGTTAATTGGGGAGTTTCAGTTATACTTCAGTTGTGAGTGTTGGTAGGCCTATAATTTTTGCATACATGTTTACCATACGTAGGATAGCCATTCAAATATTTATTTGCACTGATTCTTTACTTCAGTAGTGGTATTTTATGCGAAATGAACTATATGGTATTTCATCTTATATATAGCTATAACTAAGATTAATTTAGCATATAGTGGCTTGTGTGGAAAATGAATCCACCAATTTATATTTATCTTAATGAAGAATGATCATGGATTTATTTTGTTAAAATAGAAAAGTAAGACATTTAATTATGTCAATGAATTATCTATTATGATCTTTAGTTCATGAAAATTTGATGGTTGTTTATGATGGGCAATAATGTATGGGTTATAATATATGAGTATACTTTTGAGTTATGAGTTCTTTAATCTTCCAAAGGATAGGAAAGTAAACTTGTATTGTAAGTTGATTATGCATGTACTATGTTTTCAATTACAATGATTTAATTTGGGACTTATCCTTGCACAAACTATTATTTCCTTGGTCGTATTTTGAAAGTTAAATGGTCTATGTCATTATTGGCATATGCTCATTCTTGGTTTTGTATAATGTGCATGAGGGCTATCCTTTGTAATTGTTATAGAGTTATGTTATTAGGAAGAGTGGCTTTCGATAGGGGCTGAAACCCTAAGTGGTAACTAGGGTAACCTATCATGAGTTTGTAATTCAATAAAAACCAAATTAAATGTATTAGGGGTTGGGTAGTATTCATTAAATAATTTAGATAATTGAATTCCTCTTCTTATACCTTAGTGCTTGTATAGATTAAGGGTAGGTTGAGATGGTCTCGAATGACATGATCATCTACTTTGTCTTCTTGAAAGGTAGTTTGATTCCACTTGAATTTTTTTAGGGGCCGTGAATCAGTAGAGATTTCTAGGGTAAGTTGGTATGAGGGCTGGTAATCTAGGAAGATTCACTAGGGTAACCTATAATAAACTATGTGATGATACTCTTATCCTAATGCATGTTATGTGGTCTCTTATGTAGAGTTACCTTTTATTATATTGTTTCCTCTGGAGCTTTGTTTGTAATTTTTGGTTTAGAGATCGTTATGTCATAATGTGTACATCAAGCCTTGTGATGTCATGTTTTGTCTTCATGTTTCTTTGTCTATATGGACCTTATATTATCTCCTAGCATGAGCGGTGGACCTTTGGGTACCACATGGTTGGAAAGAATGTGATTTATTGTCCATTCGGTCCCCTTGTAGGTGTTGTTGTGCTTGGATACTATTATACTTGTGACAGGTTCATATTTCTACACTATTCATGAAGTTGGACGCTGAGCGTGCTCATGAATGAGGTTGACAAAAGAGTTATGATCTTCATCTATATTTCTACACTCTTGATGTATAAGAGTGATCTTATTGTAACGATATTATGTTGTTACAAATTTTTTCTTAATTTCACTTGATGTAACTTGAATTTGTAACTTGACTACATTATAATTATATGATTGGATCATTCATTATTGGTATGATTTATCCTTATCCTTTATGTCTTTTGATATAGTAATATGATTTTCTTTCTTATGAATGTTTATGTAGCATTGTCATGGAACCCTAAGAACTTATGTGTTTATTTATCTTTTGTACTATTGTGGTAATCAAATGTTTTTTTTTTTTAAATTGTTTAGTTATTTTGATATTTTATGTGTCATTCTCTGGGTTCCATGGTGGGGTGTTACAGATCAAGGAAACTTAACATTTCATTTGGTGCTTAAAATGAACTCATCACTTCTTTGAGTTGTTAAAATTTATGAGTGTTTGTTGTGTTTTGATTTACAATGTTGTTATTGGATGCGTATGCAACTCTCTCATGCCACTTGGAAATCTTGAGAAATAGAAACACTCCTTAACACTTTGCAAAATCCCCTACATCTTTCATTTGGATTAAAAATGAACCCCTTGTGAGTGTGAAAAAAATGCATAGCGTGTGTTCTCTCTTTATTCATATGAATGGAGATGATTTAACTACATATGTACTTCCTTGCTATTGTTTATCCTTAGAGGGCATACCTCCCCACTTCAAAAGGAGGGAATGACCCAAGTGATAACAAGCTAAAGGTAAGATCTTCCAAATTGCTATATAAATGTGTGGTTGGAATGAAAATTTATATCAATGGGATGTAGTACATGATAGCTCTCCCCCAGTATCTTTATGATGTGTAAAGCCCTTGTTCTAAGGGTTGAAATAGCTCTTGATAGAGTTTATCATTGTATCCCCTAAACTAGAAGCCCTTACTATGAACCATTGTTTAGAATCCAAAATCCTTAGTACTTGTTGGTACAAGACCGGTCATTCTGAAGCCACCCCACATTTGTACTATTCAATTGTAGAAACAAAAAAATCCTTTTGATCTTTTGATTTTAAGGATTTTGAGATTTGGTGATTTCGAGAAGTGTGTGTCGTGGAGGGGATCCAGTGTCACCAAATCTCTAACTGTTCGCATTGTTTAGTGTTTGGAGAAATCCAAGTGGGGACTCAACAAGTATAACCATTTTTAACCTAGAGTTGTAAATGATTGTGAGTTAGTTTAATACATTGCTTGGTTCCAAAACAATACAAAAACAAACATTCACTATCTTCCTCAAAATTTTAAACATTTTGGCCTAAAAATGGATACCTCTTGAAAAAATCCTTGATATTACTACTTGTCCTAAGGATTCTATCATCAAAGATCTCTAAATATCTTGACTTATATCTTAATTCATACTTTACAAATACAACATAGACAATTATGGCTTCAACCTCATGATTTTCATGAAATGGACATTGTTAAAGTTATGATGTTTTTGACATAAACATTTAGTTTGACAACACAAACAAGACAAGTTTTTATGGTAAAAATAACCTCATTAATCCAATATTAAATCAAATGAACACCCCACATTGATGTATGTTGTTCAAATAATTGACTCCCCGAACACAAGCAAATTGAGACAAGGAAAAACATTGCAAACATTGAGTCCAAAATCGTTGAGTTCCATTATCCAAAATCATTGAGTCTCACTTTTTCAAAATCATTGGGTCCTATTTCCAAAATCATTTGAGTCCTATTTTACCAAAATCATTGAGTTCTTGGAGTATTATCACTTTAGAGGTATATCATGTTTCTCACTACCTTGTTCTTGGAAAACAAAGGCCCATTCTAGGTCAACATTGGGTCAAAAATTTCATCCTCCCCTTCATCAAATTTCATCCTTCACTTCACCAAAATTTGCAAAAAAATTGAATACACCAACACTTTGGACTTAGACATTTATCAAACCAACCCCTAGTTTAACTACTTTGTATGTGAAATAAATCCTTTTCCATGCATTTGGTTAGGTTAGTTATCATTTTTGAACTAGTTCATCTTGAAGGTCATGAGTCTACCCTAAATATTTCCAAGTTCATAAACATCCTTTATCAAACATCAAACATCAAACTCTTAAGCCAAAAGTGTTGTCTCGAAATGGTTGTAAAGATCACTCTCCCATATCATCCACCTTTTCATCCCCTATCATCATTGCTCCAAAACAACTAAGAGTGTCCCTTCTACCTAGATTTGATTCAACTAGAGAGTTCAAACATTACAAATATCAACACACCTCTCCCATTATTGACCCACAATCTATGGTTACAACAAGATCACAACACAAGAGAATCATTGAGAAAACCAAAGTCTTATCTACCATCAGTGATCCAAAACCTCAAGAATTTGATCTGAGAATTCATGTTACCCCATCATAACAACCCTCATCTCCATTAGGACCATATGAGATAGAAGACATCACGAACAACCTATATAGACTTACTAGAGAAGAAATCATGGAACATCAAGCCTTAGAAAATGTGGCTCCAATTTCCCCATATTTTGTTGCATAATCATTGACACAAGGCTTAAATTCATCTACAATTCAACTAGCTCCATCCCTTGTGCCAAGTGAGCCCTTAACATCTAGCCTTGCAACTTGGCTAGGAACCAACCTTGGTCTCACTTCATGTCTAGGAACAAACACAACTTTGGGTATTAATAAAACAACCATTCCATTAACCACCAACCTTCCCCAAGAAAAAGGTTGGATACCAACCTTTGGAAAACCACTCACATTCCATGACACCACAATAATCTCAACATTTTGAGCGAAACCATCTTCATCCATCATCAAAAATACCCTAAGTATGCCTAATGTTACACAAGGTAATGTGAACCAAGTACCTCAAGTTAACACTCTCACACAAAGTCAACCCCTGACAAGTGGTTCCAACAACCCCATTGACACATTGAAACAAGTGATTATCCAAGCTACTCAAGTTAGTCCACCATCCACATTAAACCCATCTACCATCAATGCAAATCAAAACAACTTGGTTACAAATCCTATCAACCAAGGTAATACCTTGATCACACCTCAAATACAACAAGGGAACCCTTTCAATAAGTTACAAGGTTTGAATGTTCCATTACCATCACAATATCTAATGGCATCATCATCTTTCCTTATGGTCCCTCTCACCATGCAAAATCAAATGGGGCATCAAACTTACATTCCTCCATCTCAATCTGACATCTTGCAAGGAATGTTGAACCAAGGGAACCCCAACCTCTCATCAACAAGATGCAACCCATGCAAAATATAAACACCCAAAACCCATCACAGATGTCTCAAAAATAAAATGATCCTACATTACAAGCACATACCTTATCTTTACAAAAAGCACAACAGGCATATCAACAAGTCATCCAACAACAAAAAAAATTGAGCAAGAAGCCTTAGTAGCAAAACAACAACAAGCAACCTTAATAACACAACAACAACATCAAGCAGCCTTAGCAACACAACATCAAGTAGCCTTGGTAGCAGAACAACAATAGCAACAACATCAAGTAGTCTTAGCAGCACAACAACAACAACAACATCAAGTAGCCTTAGCAACACAACAACAAAAGCAACAACATCAAGTAGTCTTAGCAGCATAACAACAACAAGAAGCTCAACAAGCTGCCTTAGTAGCACAACAATAGAAACAACAACAACAATCCCAATAGTATGTCCAACAACAACAATTGATTGTGCAACAACAAGGTTCCTACTATAACCCTCAATAGAACATCATCAATCCAAACACGTTGGGAACATATATGCCTCCACCACAATCACCTTCATAATATTCTACACCACCATACACCCCATACAACACCTTATCATATCAAATCCCACATACAACCCATATGTCATCCCAACATATGTTCCTCCAACAAACCCGCTAAAAGTATAGCATCGCAATTGAAGGCACTATCTCAAGAAATGCAGGACCTTCGAATAGGAAAGACAAAGAAGCCCCATACACAAAACCTATGTCCATATCCATTTGATCAAAAAATTGTAATGGGACCATTCCCTCCTGGTTTTAAAATCCCCAAATTTGACAAATACAAAAGGAGATGAAGTCTTGTGGACCATATCAAAGAGTTTAATGTCATGTGTATGGAGGTCACCTATAATGAGTCCTATTTGATGTTCCTTTTTCTATGAAGTTTAACAAGTCTTGCCATGGATTGGTTCTCTCAACTGCCCCCTGGCATCAAAATTTTCCAAGAAATCATTGACAAATTCATAGATCACTTCTCCTTCAATCTTGACATGGATGTAAGTCTAGAAGAACTATACACTCTTAGAAAAAACAAAGGGGAATCTTTTGCTAATTTCTTACAATGGTGGATACAAAGAGCTAGTAAAAGAAAGTGGACACTTCTTGATGAAAAAAAGTGGGAATTATCATAGAAAATATAGATCCAGATCTATCATTCCACTTGAAAATGCAACGCATCACATCTTATGCCGATCTCTTCCCTAGAGCCCTTAACAACGAGAGAGCGCTAATCTCATAGGAAAACACACAAGTGTATAAAGACAACCTCCCATCCACTAGTTTTAATGACAAGCCCCACTATTGGGCCAAGAACTAGAATGTTACTAGTGATGGTGTTGTTGATGCAAAGGTGGTCTTAACTACTCCTAGACAAGAAAACACCCAAACCATGAATACACAACAACCATAGACGTCACCGTCAAACAATCAAATCATCGATGCTGCAAACACTCAATATGGAAAATAGAGAACAAACAATGCTCCTGAGTGAGAACTCACTCCCTTAGGGGAACCTATGGAAGACATGTTGAAGAGGTTGATACAGTCTAACCTTATCACACTCCCATATTTCTCAAACTATCAAGAGCCACAAATCAAACCTCGTAGCTATATAGAAGATCACTTTTGTGAATTTCACTAGTACAAAGGTCATAGCACACAAAATTGTTTTAGGCTCAAACATTTAATAGAGGATCTTATTGAACAAAGAGACATTGAGGTCGATCAAAAGTTTGGGAATGAAAATCTAGAAATTTACACGAACCCTATGCTTGATCATGGAAAAACAAAATATTTGAAAAAGGCATCAACTTCAAACAATACCCAAGATACCGCATTGGGACATTTTTACACTGTTTATGAGGAATCAAATATGTATCAAGATACTATTTTTTTTAAAAGTACAAACCCATCAATAGTGTTTAACACTCTTTTATATCGTAATGGCATCAAGTGGATATCATATTGTGATATCTCTCCCACATATGACTCAATGATTGGGAATGTTGAAGAAGTTCCAAACGAGCTAGAAATATCCCTTTGCACCCATACCCACAAAATGTTACGAAGAGTCTTTAACCGATGGTATATCATCCACCCAAGGATCATGTCAAGAGGAGGCTCTTGAGGATAACAAAAGTTATTTCAAATCGAGTCAAGATCAAGAACCCCTATCCCTAGAGTTTCACAAAGAACTAAGGGAGATCTTTCAAACCATTTTAAACTCCAAATATTTCCCTGGTATCACTCCTGAGATGTTTCTTTTGGATGGACATATAGACATTCTTCATCCAAAACATGAGTCTCAAACTCTTGATATTCCTACACAAGAGCAAGCAATAGTTGAGATTATTGATTCTTATAGTGATTTTGCATCATCAACATGTTTTGAATCAGTACCAACATCTTTTGAAATAGTATCAATAGATAATGATGTCATAGAATCAAAGAAAATAGTTCATGAGCAAGAAACAGTCAAGATTATTGATTCTTACAGTGATTTTGCATCATCAACATCTTTTGAATCAGCACCAACACATTTTGAAGCAATATCAATAGATAATGATGTCATGGAATCAGAGCAAGCAGTTCATATTCCTGAACAACAGGAACCCATAACAATATTGTGTGTTCACGACAAGTCATATTCAGTGACTATGGATCAAATGATACATTATCAGGGCAAAGAATTAGGTATTGATAATACCTTCACAATGCCAAGGGAAATCTTGTCTACACCAAACATCAACATATGAGGCAAGAAGGATCCTTATGATGAAAATGTTTTCAATGCTACAACTTGTTGTATCATGAGTTGGCATTCACCCATCATCTCATATGCAAATTGGTACCAACATAAAAAGAAGAATTCCTATCAAATCGAGGTGAAGATCATCAAAGAAAATGAAATAGTAAAGAAAAAAGGACACATCAAGTACAAATGGATACCAAAGAAAAATAAAGAAAATCATCCCTCAAAAACTCCATTAGTCAAAGAAACTATGGGGTAAAATAAAAAAGGGAAATGTATTCATCAAAAGAGTCCTCGAATACAAAATCAAGCTTCTCAAGGAATAAAGTATATCTAATGGTTGGTCCTAATTCCATGAACACCTTCATTCCCACCATCATTGCTCATCTTCCCAAGTTTGGAGAGTCAAAGGTTCCAAACTATTGACCAATCCATCTCATATTCCTTCATGCATGACACCATACACTCCATTCACAATATCCAAGTCTCGCATTGACCGTGTGTTGGAAACTACCATTCTTCATAAGGATTTTGAAGGAACTTTATCGTGATGTGCGCACATAGACAAGGTTAATTCTGGTATCCACAAGGTAGATAAGAGTTCTTCAAGTTTACATTCAAGTGCTCGTATCTTAGCAAGCAATATTTTTCAAGTAGGATATCGCTAGCACATTATGACAATGACCTCTACATCAGTTCCAGCAGGTGGTTCAACATGAGGGTAAAATTTTCAAAAAATCCAAAAAAATCAAGAAAATAGTAAAAATAAAAATCATCCTCCAGTGAAAACCACTATGGTGGTGCTTTGGGACAATACCATGATGAAAACCTAGAAAATAGGCTTCATGAGTAGAATCAAGCGTCTGTATGATCCTTATCAGACAAAAGCATCTCATCCTTGTCAAGATAAATCCAATGTTCCTTACATCCATCCAATCCAAATTTATCCAGATATTCCACTTTATCTTGATCTTCACAAAGATTCAATGTATACTTCAACTCTACTCATGGAAAAAATTTGACAAGCTCTTTACCATTTTATCTCATTAAGTCCCATAACCCATATTTAGCATGCTAAAACTCTGCCAAAATCTTCACATAGACATTACCTATCTTGGTTAACCATTGCATTATGAAGAATTGCTAGACACTGGGGGCAGGTTATTACACTCTTTCTTTCAAATAACTCTTGATCCATGTCTTATATCTCACAATGTGACATTGACATCATGATCTAGGTATTGTTTGCCTCAAAATCTCATAAAAAAATCCCAAAAACATTCGTAAAATGTTCATCGAAAAATCCAAAAACATTCAAAAAATTGTTAAGGAAAAAATCCTAAACATCCAAAACACATCAAAATCCTAAAAAAAGTAAAACATAGAAAAATCTAAAAAATAGAATCCCTTGTCGAACTGTCATCTCTGAGCTTGAACGTAGGCAAGGCCATCATTGATGAGCCCCCGAGACACCCTAGGTTAGTCCTTTAGAAGTCTATCATAATAAATCGGTGATGAGGCTAATTTTTAGTCAAATTCTAGGTAGAATCTATAGTCCATTTGTTGGAAGTTTCATGAACTTTAGTAGTTAAGTGTTAATATTTGCATAATGTTTCCCTCAAACCATGTACATTGGGTTTAACCCTATCTCTGTGAAGTTTTAATGAGATTGGCATATTATGAGGATTATCTATAATTAATTTTGCGTATGGTTGAGGAATGTTCTTTAAGGTGATTATAGATGTGCAATTATTATGCATACTGACATTGCTATGCAAGACAAAATTTATGGATGCTAGGTTGAGAAAGGAAACCGTCAAATGGTCATGTAGGGGAATCATTCAAAGGAGCCAACTAAAGGACGACGACATCAGATTTCCCACGACAGTCAATTGTAATTTCCTTGTATTTATGGTATTAAGCAATCACAGGCATTACTATAGCGTTGAGTCCATGTTTGGGCATGCATGTTTGACTGGATTCCCTTCAGATGTAACCACTCTACCACTCTTTTCCTCATTGTCCCTAAATAAAGTCCTCTCAGTTAGTGGGAATTGACCATGCTATTTAACTAGTAGTTTAAATAAGGATTTGAATCTTCTTCTTGGAGGTTCTTAGTTCTTGATTGTTGTTGTTAGATGATATTGATGATGTATTAAGCATTCTCTAATTTCAATACAACCATGCTGCTACTCTGTTTACATACTTTTCAGTAAATGTGATGATAGTCTGAGTTTAAGAATTTGAGTTTGTATTAGTCTTAGTGGATACTAATCCAAGGGGGGCCACTTGGTGAGTAATCCTTTCTTTAGAGTAATTAGTTTAGTTACTATTTCCTATTTTGTACTTAGTTCAAAATTTGGAATCGACTATCCTACAACCACTAGAATTCTATTATATGATTGTTCTTGTAGCCAAAGAAGACAAAGTAGTTCCCTGTTTGTTCACCCAGATCTTTATTCTTTTTATGCATTTCAACTTGGCATAGTCGTTAATTGATGCTCAGTCTTGATTTATTTCTTTCCAAGTAGTTTACTTTCCAGTATTATGTTTTCCTTAGTTGTAGTGTAGACATGGCTACTAAGAGTTCCTAGTGCACATAAAGTGTTGAACCATTTCAAGTTTACGTCTCTAGGTTGACAAGTTAAATGCACCTTCATGATGATTGAGATAGCTATTCAGGTTAGATTTCCAATCTCTAAATCATGGTCGTAAAGGCTTAGTTATTGAATCATTGTAGGAGGCCAAAATTTTTTGCACCATTTCTGGGGATGGTGTCAAGCTAGGAAGTTCTTTGGAGTCATTGGTAGTTTCTCTAATTTAGCACTTCTCTTGAGTTGTTCTTAGAATACCCATTGCTTAGACAAGTAATTATCTGACATTCTTTTGCTCATTCTTTGTGTGAGTTAGCTGATGCTAAGTTGATACCACATGAATAGAAGAAGAAGAACCATTTCCCTTTGCTGACACATATCCTACTCTAACTACTTTTGAAGCCTCCACTGAAGATCAAAACTAGATTGATAGCCCCTTTTTCCTTGGGAATCCATCAAGAAGACATGGGTGATACCTTCTTGTTTGAGTTTGACATCCTTTGTGAAAGCTATGACTATACCACTGATGCTCATAGGCTTAAGCTATTTCCTACCACTTTAAAAGATGCTACACTAGGATGGTTTATGAGTCTAAGCAGAGACATCATGGAGACTTCAGAGGACACGAAGACAAAGTTTCTTGGAAAATACAAGGAATATTGTAGGGGTAGTGATATGAGAGGAGGTGATATCTTTAGGATGCAAGAGGAGGAAGATGAGAGCTTTGAAGATTACATTTCAAAGTTTTTGTTTTTCTTGCAGAAATCTCCACACCATACACTCAATGAAGAATCACAAAATTTTCTTTTCTTGAGAGTTGCATTGATGCTCTGGACTTGATGGCAGGAGGAGATATCACTCAAGTTCCTTGGGAAAATATCAAGAAAATATGTCAGAACTATTCCAGAGTAGCTTCAAAGGAAGGGAAATCTTACCAATCCTCTGTGGGTAATTCATTTACCTATGAAGTTTCAAGGATGGAGATTACTAATTTGTTGAAAGATTTCAAGCAAGATGTTACAAACAATCTATCTACTCAGTTGGATACACTTTAGACCAAAGAAAAACATGAGGAGGAAAAGGAAATGTTGACAGAATATTATCATCATTCTAGACAAAAGAAGAAGGACTACAGATGCAAGATGGTAGCTAACATTGACAACAAGATTCCACCTGAGTTCAAAACAATTCAGGCTAAGGAAGAACAAGTCCACTTTGTTTCACAAAGGAAGCCATGGGCTCCAAGGCAAGGTATTCCTCCAGATCCACTACCTTTTTTGGGCCAAACCAGACAACCATTTGCATGCAACCATCTTCTCAACCCCAACAGCCTGCTATAACACCTCCACCTACTAATTCAAGCTCCAATGCACCCAAACCTACTCAGCTACCTGCTCAACCCACACCAAACCCAAATAACAAACCACATCAGCAACCAGTATACTCTATTGATCCAAATCAATTTTTTGCATGTGTTGTGAGTGTGAGTAACATCCATCTATGTTCAAGAACTACCTTACCAACTCCTTCCATGATCACTGAGATACCCATGGAAGAGGAAGAGGAACCTTTGAATGACCCCATTCAACCAACTGTACCTAAAAATCTTGAACCAGTTCTAGCTAGGAAGACTGCACAAGAGCCACCATTTCCTCAAAGATTGGAAGTTGTCAAGCATAAGGAAGACAAGGAAGATACAATTGTTGAAATCTTGGAGCAGTTGAAACACATATGTGTCCAGATACCCCTATTTCAGGCCATAAAATATGTTCCTATATATGGCAAGGCAATCAAGGAAGCATGCCTCAAGAAGCTAGGTAGAAAGAAGAGGGACTTGACTACAGTCCATGTGATGGGTAGCTCGCTGACATCATGCTTGGAAAAATGACCATTCCCAAGTACAATGATCCAAGCAACCCTATGGTAGCAATTGTCACAATGAGATCCAAGTGAATAATGCCCTGATTGATTTAGGGGCAACAATCAATGTGATGACTAAGGACATCCTGCAACAACTAAATGTTGCAAGCATGAGATCTACTCCTACTGATAGTTCTACCGTGAAGCCTAATGGTATAGTAGAAGACCTTGTGGTAATTCTAGACTCCTGGGAGTATCTAGCAAACTTAATGATTCTCTCTCCTAAGGCCACCCTAGGAGGATATCCTATTATTCTTGGAAGAGCAGACACTTGTATTGGGTGTCGGTCAAGTGATATAACTATTTTTGATAGTAGGATTACTAGAAAGTTTATTCTTTATCCTCCTACTCAGTCGGCTCATAATGAAGAGGATTTTCTATGGCCACATGATGGTGAGAAAGACAAGGAATTTAACTCCATGGTGCAACTCATGATGTTAGGTAGAAGTCCTTTCTTGCAGTTTCAAGACAAAGATGAAGTGTTATCTTGTATAATTCAGAACCATTATGAGGTGAAGGAAGTATCATCTTCTACTTCAGTTAGGACACTTCTACCTGTTCTTCCTACAACTATTGTTCCTATGGAAATTTTTCCTATAGATGTTCTTCCTACAACTATTGTTCCTATGGAAATTTTTCCTATAGATGTTCTTCCTACAACCACTCTTCTTGCAAGCCTTGTTCCTGTAGACAAACTTCCTACAACGACAAACTTATTGAAGTCTCATCAGCATGCATTTTCATGGGACTATCATGATATGAATGGACTGGATCCTAATCCCTACACTCATAGGATCTACATCAACGATGATTTTCAACTCGTAGGGAAGCCTCAACAAAGAACCAACACTGCATTGAGATAAATTGTTAAAATAGAACTACAAAAATTGTTAGATGTTAGATTTTTCTATCCTATTTCAGAAAACCAGTGGGTGTCTCCATTAGTGATCGTGCTAAAGAAGGGAGGAAAATGGTGAGTTTGTGTTGATTACAGAGAACTTAACACTGCCACTAAGAAATAGCATTTCCCCTTGCCATTGTACACTCTCCTAACAAAATATGTTGAATTCCAATGGACAGAAGACTATGATAGAGCATTTTTTGATTTAAAGGAAGCCTTGACCCATGATCCTATTTTGAAGGGACCTAATTGGGAGACCCCTTTCCAAATTCATATAGATGCCTCAGATTATGCCATTGGAATAGTCTTAGGATAGAAAGAGAGAGTCATGTAGCTAAATGCTTTGGATGAGATGAGAAAAGCAACCTTGCACCACACTGAAGTAGTGCAAATTCAAAGGATGAGATGGCATGATAAATTTATCAAAAAGAAGAAGTTTCAGCTAGGTGACTGGGCACTATTATATGACTCAAAGCGTTAGGACAATGCAAGAAAATTATGGACAAGGTGGCTAGGACCATACAAAGTTGTTAAGGTCTTTCCTAATGGAGCTATTCAGCTCACCATGATGCATTGACCCTGTCAGATTCAAGAAACTTGTCAATGGTCATTGCCTCAAATTATATCATAGGCTAGCCTCCAAGGAAGAGTTCCTATAACAATTCACCCAACATTCAGCACATGAGCTTCCTGTAGCCGAAATTGGTGGACCTAGCATCCCACCTTTTGGCTAAATTAAGGTACGTACTTTTCATAATAAAGATTTCAACTTTAGTGGAAATCCATTTCTTCACCCATCCGCCCATCTGTCCATCCATATCACCTTTCTCTCTCTTCCATCATTTCATTTTTCCTCACTTCACTTTCATTATTGATCAATTATTTCTAAAAAAGGAAAAACGGTACTTTCTCTCCACGATCTTTGTACCACATCCTTCACATGCTCAGGTATGTACATGATAATTCTCATCTCTTAATTACCTTTAAGTGCATTTATTTTATCATGGCATGCTACTATAGGTGATTACATAATATGTCATCATTTCTTATCAATTCACGACTCCTCACATGTGTGGACACGTCCAAATTTAGGTTGGGGGGAATAAAAAATGCAAATATACTGCCTATGTGTCAAATCATAATTTGGCTACGTCAAAAAATTTAAATAATCCAATTTGAAAATCTAGCTTGCATGTGTGAGGTGATGTTAATTGAGCTACCAATTCTTTCCATCATCAGTCTCATTTATCACCCCATTTCTCGCCTTAATTTCCATATCGTAGTCTTGAGTTATAAGCAATAAATGCTAAAAAAAAGATAGAGACAAAGAAGGAAATTCAGTCGACACTGGCAGTGAAAATTTAGCAAAAAGGTGTTGTCTTTCAAACAAGAATTGCAAAGGAAATTTTTTTTACAGAGTGACGGTGATTTTAGACAATGGGAGGTGGCTTAATTTGAAATGAGCCTTCAGTTCATGAAGTTTTGTTGCAAGATGTGCAATGCCTGGTAGAATTTCAACGTTGTGGATGGTTTGATTATTTCATGAAGCTAGATGGATTTGACAAAGGCATTGCACTCGAATTCGCTCAAACATTCTCTAAATGAAAAGCCACAATAAAAGGGTTAGAAGTTGTGGAAACTGAAGAGAGAATTACAAAAGTTTTAGGGTTACCTACTGATGGAGAGCATTACCCTGCCTCTAGGTATGCCAAGTTGGCCAGAGTAGAATTTATAGTACATCGCAACCCACCAATTAGCATAGACAAGCAGGGCACAAAAGGAATGTCTCTGCCTAAACCATGGAAGTAGGCACTGTCTACATTATAAGGTATCTCACCTATGAGGGACGTTTTTCAAACTTGCATTCAATTCATTTCAAGTTCTTGAGCCACATGAGGCATGGAAGGAGGATGAACATTCCCAATGTTCTATGCAGTCTTTTCTCCATCATGGCAGCCGAAATACAAAAAGGTAGGCATAATTCTATTTCCCACCATTGCTTGATTAAATTGCTAGTTGAAAAATCTCTGTGTGATGTTTTTGGAATGACTTGGAAAGAATTTGTTAAAGTTGATCAAAATTACCATCAGGAAGAGTTTTTCAATGTTGAGAATTTTCCACCTAGGGCTATACCTCTATCTCGTAGGTCTAGCAGAAGATTAAGCATAGCTTAAGCCACTCTTGGTACTTCAACTTCTCGTGCTAGTTCCAGTATGAATCCTCCTGCAGCAGTAGAAGGATCCATAAGCATTAGTTCCTCTGAAATAGAGCATTCAGAAAAAAGCAAGCTCTTCATCTAATTTTGATGATGATGTCCCCCTACAAACCCTAATAAGAACTAGGGCACAAAAGAAAGAGGCTGAAACAAGAAAAGAAAAAGAAAGAGCCCAAACACAACTTGTAGAGAAAGAGGTGTCGAGTGCTAGGAAGAGAAAGGCTGACCACAACCAAAGGAAAATGTAAGAGCACTTCCAAGAAGTCAAAACCAGCTAGGCCAGCTTTTTGTATACCTTCACAGGAAAGCCTTGGGCATGGTGAGACATCACATAGGGACACTAAAGCTCCAATGGAACAAGAGCATGTTGAAGAAAAAGACGAGGATATATTTGAGAAAGCAACAAAAGTAACACTAGCAGACCTTGCTAATATTGCAGAGGAGTTTGAGGATGAGTAGGGGATCCTACAGCAAAATTAAGAACAAAAGCAGATGTTCCTGCAACCATAGTAGGAAGCACGACAAGAACCAAAGAAAAACCAAGAACAGGAACAAGAGGTCCTGCAGCAAAAAGGGGTGAAGAAATAGTACCCTCGCAACCACAGACAACTAGACAGCCTAAGTTCCTATAGATAGTACCATATGGGGAGCATCCATCAACAAAAACACTAGTAGGAATTCATAACCCTCCTAATTTTACGGTTCATGCAATAATTTTAAATTTATGGAAAGAAATAGAAGGGAGGGAGAAAGAATGGAAACAAGAGAGGAAGCAACTAAAAGAGGAAATCTAAAAGAGGGATGAGGTTATTGAGGATAATAATGAGGAGATTTCTACTTTGAAGAAGAAAGTAGATGAAATTGTGATCTTGGTGCCACAAATTCTAGAATACATAGTTCCTCCAAGTTTGTATGCCCTACACTTGAGAGAGAAATATCTCTCTTTCAAGTTGTCAAATTTTTTTTCAGACTTAAACCCCTCCATTGAAACTCCTATTGAATTCTTCAATTCCTATAGGATTGTTTCCCCTGAGATGAATTTTTTTTATGTGAATTCTATTTGCACAATTATGTTGTCATGCAGGATCATGATTGGAACTTGTTACTTTATTTTGGGGATATTCAGCTAAGAGTGTTTATGTCTTGGGTACAAAAGGAGATTAATTGGGGTGAGCAAAACAATGCTTATAAGAAAATGGAATCTAACATCCCTTTAGCCATCAGGGCTGAGTCAAGCCACCCAAGGGATATTCGCATAGAATGGCTCAAGATACTTCTCAGACCAAGCTATCGTAACAAAATCATGCCCTAGATTGAAGCTATTTACACTGAGTATGAGGTCAAAGCAGTGGAAAAAGAGGAGCTTGTAAGAGGATACTTGGCCCAATGATGGAATAGTTTAAGAGATGTACTAAAATAATATGAGCCCCATTCTATTCACAATTATGCTACAACATTGAAGCAAATTGACAGGTATATCTAGATTGGTAGAATAGAGGGGAGATTTTGGCTTCCCCTGACTTTCCAGCCACCCATTCTCATGTGGCCAGTACCAAACTACAGATTCTACCAATATGATATTGCTGGAGAAAGGAAAATATGGAAAACATTTGATATATTGGGAGGATTTTATTGGGATCCAGACTCATGCTTTGTTGTGGTAGATGTTGGCCAGCTTGTAGTTGCAAACTTCAAAGCTTTGACCAAACAAAAGAACAACCCTTCCACTACTGGAGGACCAGCAAGATGTTAGGTTGGGGGGGAATGATGAGCCTACTTTTTAGTCAAATTTTAGGTAGAATATATAGTCCATTTTCTAGCAGTGTCAAGAACTTTAGTAGTTAACTGTTAATATTTGCATAATGTTTCCCTCAAACCGTTGGCATTGGGTTTAACCCTATCTCTATGAAGTTTTAATGACATTGGCATATTATGTGGATTACCTATATTGATTTTACGTATGGTTGATGAATGTTCTTTAAGGTGATTATAGATGTGTAATTATTATGTGTACTGACATTGCTATGTAAGACATAATTTATGGATGGTAAGTTGAGAAAGGAAACCGTTAGATGGTCATGCAGGGGAATCATTCAAAGGAGACAACTAAAGGACGACGATAGCAGATTCCCCATGATAGTCAATTGTAACTGCCTTATTTATGGCATTGAGAAACCATGAGTGTTACTACAGTGTTGAGTCCACGTTTGGGCATGCATGTCTGACTAGATTCCCTACAAACGTAACCACTCTACCACTCTTTTCCTCGTTTTCCCTAAATGGCGTCCTCTCTGTTAGTGGGAGTTGACTGGCCTATTTTGTAGTACCCCTCCGTTTATGCTTATGCTTTCTGTTGTTACGTATTCACACTGTTAGTCTATGATACCTTGTTTGGATATTTTGATCACTGGTTTTGAGTGATAGTGGATTATTTTGTGACATGATACATTATAATTGCGATGTTTGATTTTTGATATGCTTTGAGATAGTGTAGATGTTTACTTTCAGGTGATTGTTGTTATGTATATGTTATGATGGACTAACAACTATTATTTCATCAGTTTGTTGTGAAGTGTATTGGTGTGGAGAATAGAATCGCATCACTCGCTTGCGAGTGCCCTGCAATATCTGTGATTTTCTCTACACAGTGTGTCTGTTTAATGCTTTATATATATATATATTTGTATGCTCGTTATTTGCCTGGTTGTAGCAATTGCAAGTACATGACACCAACTCCACCTGGGTACTCAGGTCTGAGCGTGTCAAGACTCAATGGATACGTTGATCGGGAGATAGTAGTTTGGTTTACCCTAGTCTAATCTTTAATCCCAGTCTTAGTACACCGTCTGTTTAGTTCAAAGTCTAAGTTGTCTTGCATTCTTCTGTTTGGATAAATTGTTTGAAAAGATAAAATTTGGTTAAATTATAATGTTGGTTTTTGTGCTTTAATTATTGTTATTTAAATTAAATTTAAATGTTAAAGAAATTAGTTGCTTGATAATTTAATTCATTAATTAGCTTATTTGGTTAAATGGTTTGATTTTAAAAGATCAAACTTATTTAATTAAATAAATTAATTAATTAAATAAAAATATTAAGTGTGTAAATAATTATATTTGAAAATTAAATAAGTTGTGGAAAGTTGTAAATTTAAATTAAATAAAATACATGCAATTGAAAATTGATTTTTAAATTTAAAATAAATTAATTAATTTGCATGCAAATTGAATTGGCAAGATTGCCGAGAAGTGGTGGAGAAGATATTTTTGCAACCACTTCTCGACATGTGTGCCAGTACTTTAATTGAATATTGTTGGGGAAAATTTGTTACAGAGGATATTTTGGATCTCGGGAAAACACAGAGGTTATTCAATTTCCTCATGGGGAAATTATCAAAGCTTTTGCAAAAAAAAATTCTTGCTGTGTAAAAATTATTTTTCTTCTTAGAAATTGTTCTCTTGTATCTGGTTGTATTTCTTTGTGGAAGATCCCTTGGAGGATTCTTGGTGGTTAGTTAAAGCTTTCTTGGATTTGGGATTTCCTTTGAAGAAGATTCAGGAATAGTACACTACAGGCAAGTGGATTTCTTCTACAGGCAATAATCTATTAACAGGTATTTTACTTGTAAATTCAGTTTCTTATTTTGAAAGAAAATCTGTTGTATAAATTTTATCTTGGCAATTGCTTGTAGAAAATTTTCTGTTGAAATTTGTTATCTGTTTGCAAGATTCTTCAAGAATGTAGTTAAGCCAAAAGAAAGAATTTAAAACAAGAATCTTTTGAAGTCCTCTGTAAAAAATAAATTGTAGAAAAGAATTTTAAAATTTGTTACAAATCTGCTTTGAAATTGATTGAAAATTCTTATTTTTTTAAAAGGGCTAAACAGATAAATTTCTTAATTATTCTGTAGGAGAATCCCTATGTCTGGTATTTTTACAGTCACAGTATTTGATTATTGTAGATATTTCATAAATATATATATATATATAATATATATATATAATATATATATATATATAATATATATATATATTAAAATTATGATAACATTCATGAAATTTTAGATCAGGGATGAGAAACCCGTACGCAGATTTCGTTTTATTAAAAAAAAATGCACGGAAATTTTAATCCAGAATAATTTTTATCGAATGAGATTTACAGTGAAATTTCATTAAAAACAAAGTATGATGGAGGCTGCTGGAGGCGGCTACCCCCACGGCCGACCCCCACGGGGGAGCCGGCTGTGAGGGTAGCACCCAGCGCTGCCGACACAGTCGTGCCCTCCAATGGAGGGTTCGGCTGTGTGAGTAGCCAGGCCCTACCCAAATGTATTTTATATTTATAAAATTTTGATTAATTCAAAATTGTTCTAAAATATAAATATAATATATATTTATATATTACATATATATATTATATATTAATAAACATATATGATATATATATGTAATGTATAAATATTATTATATATATAGTTTCTTTTTTTGAAGGAAATATGAATAAATTTTAATGATATTTAATATCATTTTATATTTAAGTACATGTGTTATTATTTGGTTATAAAGTGTTTTTTTATTTATTACTTATTTAAAAGAATGAAATAATGTTGATTAAGATGTGAATATTAAGAATAGATAATTATAATGAAATGTATTTTGTAGAGTAAATATAAATTTTCATTATTGAATATGATTGTGAAATTGGGATATTTGTAGATTTAATTTCCATTTTTTTAAAAAAAAGAAGATAAATTTTGTATTAGTTGGTTAAACATTAAACTTCTAGTTCTTGTTAATTTACTAGTTAATTTGGGAGTGTCGTAGTAGTTCAAGTCTTCCAGACTAAATTGTTTAAGGGGGAATGTGTTTATTCGAGTAGAGTTCTTGTATTAACTAAGGGTGTGTACATGAATTTGTATGGTGGTTTGTCACCTATTTTATGATCAATGATTTGATGTTCATGTTTGGTCTTTTATAGTGATTTTGGTTGTATGTACACCTTATAAACCTTAGTCAGAGAACATAGATTTCCATGATATGTTTAGGGGAGTGGCTATTTGTAAGGGCCAACACACAAAGTGGTGTCAGGGTAACTTATAAATAGTTAACTAAGTTAGTGACAATTAAATGACACAATAGTTAGATTAAAACACTTAACAAGATTTTAATGCCTCACTTATTACTCTTGAGCTACTTCAGTCACGAGTATAAGATGGGAAGGCCTGGAATGGAAAATCAATGTCTTGTTTCTTCAAAAGACATTCGATTCCACAATAGTTTGCAATGGGGCCAGGTTTTGTAAGAGGTTACCAGGGTAACCCAAGGATTGGGGGCCGGAACCTAGGAAGAAACACCAGGGTAACCTTTGCAACATTGTGATGACACTCCACCTAAAGTAATAGTTAACCTTGTATTTGTATTACAAACAATTGTCTAAAATATGGAAGAAATGTAACCAATAGGTTGTTAAGTACTAGTGTCTAGGATTAGTAGATTAGGTCTAGGTAACCTTATTACTATCTCCTAGCACGGGGGTGGACCTACGGGTACCACATGGTTGGGTGGAACATGTACCTTACTCCGTTGGGTCCCCAGTTTGTGATTATGGCATTGAGAGCTTCAAGGATGGAGAGCTCGCACTTGGATCTTATGTGTACTTTCATCATTGTATAATGTAAATCTTGTATTATTAAAACATCCCTCAAATTTTGTGAGGTGATCAATGTAATTGTAATTATTATTTGAACTACCTCATCAGATGAATGAGTATTGTATATACTATCAAATGCAATGTATGGAAAAACATGTTTGTACTTTATTATGTTATCTTGAATGGAAATTTCAGTGTTATGCAAAGTTTATCTTTATGTTAATTATTATTATGTGCAATACGAAATACTTAAGTCACTTATGGAAACTCAAAGTAGTGAAACATCGTATAGCCTAATGAATGTATGCAACTAAATTACTTAATAATTAAACTTTAAAAAAAAATTACTTCACCTATTTATACAATTGCAACATTCTTAGGTTATTAAGACAGGGCATTACATATTTAGTTGATAGTTTAAATAAGGATTTGAATCTTCTTCTTAGAGGTTCTTAGTTCTTGATTGTTGTTGTTAGATGATATCGATGATGTATTAAGCATTCTGTAATTTCAATATAGCCATGCTACTACTCTGTTTACATATTTTTCAATAAATGAGATGATAGTCTGAATTTTAAGCATTTGATTTTGTATTAGTTTTAGTGGATACTCATCCAAGGGGGCCCACTTGGTGAGTAATCCTTTCTTTAGATTAATTAGTTTAGTTATTATTTCTTATTCTGTACTTAGTTCAAAATCTAGCATCGACTATTCCAGTAGCCACTAGAATTCTATTTTGTGACTATTCTTGCAGCCAAAGTAGATAGAGTAGTTCCCTATTTTTTTTCCCAAATCTTTATTCTTGTTATGCATTTTAGCTTAGCATAGTCATTAATTAATTCTTAGTCTTGATTTATTTCTTTCCAATTAGTTTACTTTCTGGTATTACATTTTTCTTAGTTGTACTATAGACATGGCTACTAAGAGTTCCTAGTGCACATACAATGCTAACCCATTTCAAGTTTATGTCCCTGGATTGACAAGTTAAATGCACCTTCATGGTGATTGAGATAGCTATTTAGGTTAGATGTCCAATCTCTTAA
>VDFB02252616.1:126624423-126723268 GCA_007258455.2 Sequoia sempervirens
ACCAACTCTAACAATGGATCCCCCTAAAAGAGAATATATCAATTATATTATACATATTAATCTAAATAATGATGCAAGGAATTTAAAGATAGCTAGTGATTCTTTTGAGTAGGGTTGCAACATTACCAAAAAAGTGTCCAATAACTAGTTTTAGGAAATTTGGGTAGGATTTTACTAAACATGCACAACTTTGGTGTGAGTATTTTTTCCTTTTTTAACTATATTATTGTTGGAATTAAATAGGTGTTTTGGTATTATGGTGCTTTGACACAGTATAATACTATGAGGTGTAAAAATTAGTTTCATGATCCTATGAAGAATAACATAGTGAATGACATTTTCTCTAATTCACTTGTGCAAAGTGATCTATAGAGAGTTTGGAATGTCACATATAGATACTCCACCCTCCTTCAATGTAAGCTTTCCAACACTCAATACTTATATATAATTAATCAAATTATCATATTTCCTCCTAATACTAAAATGATATATTATATGAAATTTTAGCTGTTTAAAAATCCTCAATATCCATTCATTCACATTATAAGACATTTTTTAACAATAGATTACCCTGAGAGATGGGATCAAGAAAGGCTCAAATTATTTTTAAAAATTTACGTTAAAATACATCTACACTACCTAGTTGATAAACTGACTCAAACTAAAACTGAAAAAAAAAGATACACAAAATTTATCATAGTTTAACTAAAATTGGAACCATGTGATGCATTCGTGAACTTGTTCATCATGCAAACCATTTTATTCGTTAGCACCTCCACTTTCAATTTTGGAATTTTTCAATGAATGTATGAAAAGTAATCTAGAAATCCCTTACCTTCCTGTTCATGGCATCGTAGTGTATCATATCAATCAGTAATAATTGTAAAGTTCAACTATTCTAAAGAAAAAGAGTAGAGACAAATAAAGGGGAATTTCATTTTATCCCAAGCTAAACTGAAAGCATAAATTTACTTGTTGAAAAAGGAATCCATCGATGAACTCAGATTTCAATCCAATAGTGACTCCAAGACTTGTCTTCAAAGCCCACTATCTACTATCTTTTAAAGAACCCCTTTGTACATAGTACTTCCGGGGAAAAACCATTTGCATGATCCATGAGCGTCTTTTTTCGCTCACCACTAAGCAATTCATGAAAAGTATTGTTACCTACATAGAAACTGATGAGTAGCTGAATAGTGTAAGGGTGTAGATTCGTTGTCACCTAAATATTGCAACCACTCAAAATTACAATGTCCCCTAAAAGAGTTATTTTGGTATTTGTGTAGAATTTCTAAAATAAAGTTCCCCATCAAATTTGGTCATTTGTGTACTTTGAAAAATTTCCTAAATTGTGAATTGGCAATTTGTTAGCTGTTGGTATTTACAATCCATTTGTTTGTCCTTAAGTTGAATAGTTCGAAAATGTAAAGGAATGGCAGTTCAGAAAATATGGGCCATGAAAATAAAAAGTATTTATTTCCTTTGAAAAATAATTGCGAGAAACAAAGCTGGTACAACTGATAGGACCAAATACCATTAAATTTTCTTTTTACCCACTCAAGTGTTTTCTATATATCATGATTGCTTTGTCCTTATTAGCCACTAAAATAGAAATGTACATGTCATGCTTTTCTATACTAAAATATAAATCTGACCACCACTACGCAAGAAATTGATTTTAGGTACACTTGTGGGCAAGATTCTTTGAATCTAAACTAGTGATCAACTTTTCAGCCCATTAAAGCCATTATAATGTACTTATCTACATCTAAAACATTCATGAGAAGTAGCAGGGAGTCTTGTCCCTTCATGCCTTCCATACTCTTCAGTCGTACACCATAAAGCTAGCTGATGATTGATGAGATAACATTATTAAATCGTATTACTCACTGAAGTGCACTGTATTTTGTATGCCAATTGTATATAAATGGAGACTGAGCAGAGAAATTGCAGCTTTTATGTGTGCTCGTTAAGCCTAGCCATACAAGTAGGGATGATACTAGTGATAGAAGTGGTAGATGGAGTAGTCGTGGATGAAAGACAAGAATATGTGAATAATATTATATGGAATGCAAGTTATATTATGGTGGGTATAACTAAGAGATGTGCCAATGTGGAGGGAGGAATGGTTGTAAAGGAAGTAAGGATGATAGAGGTGGGGATAATAGAGATAAGGATCAGACTAGGAGAATCAACATGAATATTATGGGTCATGGAAATAGTAACTATGGGGATATAGAAGAAAATATTCAAAAAGGAAGGGTGGGTGATACACCATTAGAAACCATCAAAGATCCAATGCCATGTAGGATATCGATTCCAAATGAGGCTTTCACTAAAGTTTGATGTAATATGGTGATAAATTATTTAGGATATCAACTATCCGTAAGTGCACCCACAATCAATTGTCCAACAAGTGTAAGATATACTATATACCTATATGTCCATCATGATCAAAATCTCATTGGTTATCATGATCCTTAAAATGGATCTCAACATGAGCATTGGAAAATACTTCATTTTTATTGGATTGAGCAATTATGCAGGGTTTAGATGAACACTCCAAGTTGCAAAGGAATATTAGGATCTTGAGTAGCTCGTGGGATAAACAAAGTATTATGGCTATGACAACAAGGTGAATCAACATAAAACATTCTTAGATGTAAAATATTAAAAAATTAACAAGAGACTATATCTAAAAATGAAACCCTAGAGGTGAATCCAAGGGTAGGTAAGGTTGACAAAAGCAAGGCCACATTATACATCACAAACCCTGAGATAAGAGTAGTCTATGGAGCACCAATAAGAGGGTCTATGCAAGATCATGGGGGTCCAAAAAGAGGCGATGTGAAAAACAGGTGTTTTTAACTCACCCCAAAACATGAAATTCCGCTTTGACCTTTTATTGGCTTGGGTAGAAAGTACACATTGTCAAAGCAAATAACAAACCGAAACAGATATCCATTTCTAAATGGATATTAATTTTGTTTAGGTCATATTTTTAAATTTTGTCGGGTCCAGGGCCGACCAATATTTTTATTTAATATATTATAATAATTTTTAAATATATTTATAATATATTTATCATATAGCATGGATATTTAATTTAATAGATTATAATAATGTTTTTTAATATATTTATAATATAACATGGATATTTATATAGTATTAAATATTATATAATATTACATTATAATATATTAAATATAATATGAAATTTAATATATTATATGATTATATAATATTACATTTTATTATATAATAATATAATATTATAATAAATTAATTATTATAATATTATAATAATATAATATATAAAATATAATATAACATACAATATATTATAATATAATATATATTATACATAATATAATGTATATTATATTATAATATAATATATATAATATATTATACAATATAATTTTATATTATAATATAAAATGATAAATGATATCTTACATTTCAAAAAATACCGCCAATAACTATATGGTTGGGTCCCAGACTCGACCATATATTAAAAAAAACTACATAAAGGAAACGGATATCCGTTTCTTGTTTTATAAAATCAAAAGCAAACAACCCGAGAGCTCATTTTTAGCAGACCGGGCATGGGTTTTCTACTCCACAACTCAGATATCCATTCCCAAGTGAATCTACTTGGCCAAATCAATCAAATTTGAAAGGTATTTTTGGATTTTTATGTTTTTCTCCAATTTATATTAGTTTTGCATTATTTTTTTGTGAATTTTAGTCAAAAATAGGATATTTGATATGTTTTTTATTGCATTAAAATTATTGTTAATTTTGAAAAAAAAATCAATTAACAAGCTTAAAATGGTCGATCCCAACCCTATTCAACATGAAAACATTCATCTGGCTCAACATGAAAACCCTAACCCCACTCACAACAAAAACCCTCCAAATCCTCCTTCATTGTGACAGTTGTTTCCAAACCAAAATGTGCCAACAATACATGAATCTATTCATAGACATTTAGATAAATTGAGAAATGTATGTCGAATCTATGAGACACTCACTGAGCTATTCGACATGAATTTTTTTTTAGAAACAATCATTTCAAATGTTGAAACTTTGGCAACTCAACACAATAGAAATGCACAGTGGCAAGAGGAAAAAAGTCAATTTTATTCCAATGGATTATCATATGATGAGGTGACGTCACTTGATATTGAAAAAGCCCAATTAGCCCCGTTATTCATTGATCATAGAATAGGACAACCCATTAATGTGCGGAAGAAATTTTTTTCAAGTAAATGGCATGCCCATAGAGGCATATTAGATAATTTTTGGAGACGTTGGTGGATGACTTTTGATAAACGACCCAACAACAATCTTGGCGTCCCTCAATATTTTCTTTGAAAAATTATATGTTGAGTTTGTCCTAGGGAGGCATGAAAATTACTTTGACATGTGAGATTTATAGGGTGTTGGTAGAGGGATGCCATAGGATAGACCTAGAGCACGCCGAGTCACCCTAGTTCATCCTACTCTGCCTATTGCTACCCTGACTCCACTACCTTACCCTGAGATTGCTTTAGATGCAGGGATTCAAAGCATTTATGCCTTACATTCATTGAGTGATCATTTGATCATGCAGATCCATCATGTTGTGTATCCATTTGATAGTGCATCCCATCATGATGGTGATGCACCTGATACATCCCAGCATGATGGTGGTGCACCTACTGCGTCAGCTCCCATTGGTACACTGTCCTCTTTGGTAGATATTTATGTGCCCACTACTGCATGAAGTGCAACAATTTATGTTTGGGTCCTCTCCGTTGGTCCACTAAGGCTCCCATAGACACACCAGACTATGAGGTTCAAGATATGTCAGATGTGGGAGCCTTAAAGTAATTTCATAGCATGTTTTATCTAAATTATTTCATATTTTATAAGAGATATTTGTACTAATATATTTTTATGTTCCTGAATCTTTAACATTTGCTGACAAAAGACCAGATATCCCAAGTGCAGGAGGCTATGCAATTAGCCATTTCATTTTCTCTAGTGAATCAATATACAATATTATTTAAATTGTTATTTAGATGTTAATTTTTGAAATATATTATGTTTAAATACATGTACTACATAGATTGATAGTCTAATGTAATCTTGTCTTTTTTATGTAGCAACCTGGTTCTTTTACAACCATGTTGACTAAGCCTGGCCCATTGGATGAAGCTGCACAACAGGTATATATATTTTTTATTCTTGACATTATGATTATATGTGCGTGTTTATTTAAATTGTGTTACATTCTTGTGATTTTTTATATAGGAAACCATCTTAGCTGCTTCATCCACCATGATCCCATCTAGTGTCGTAGCATCACAACAAGTATGTGTTTATTTTATATTGTAGATATTTACATTTAGATAGGAGTAGATATATGTTTAGTAAATATGATAATTATTCAACAATTATATGTTAATTTGTATCATTTTTATTTTACTTGCTATAGTCCTCTGCTCGACTCAACATTGTGATGAGTGTGAGACCATTTTTTTATACAAGGACTCATGATTGTCCCCACTCCTGATCGTCCTAGGGGACAATCATATGTAGATTATCTTGCAAAAAAGATAGAAATGCATGAGGTAAACAACAATTGCATTATTGATATAATATAGTACACGTATAATGATTTTGATGTTAAATTCATAATTTATAAATGATAGTATATAAGTTTCTATTTACTAGTCTATCTTGTCAACCATTCACATAATTAATCTAATTTGTGGTTTGAATTGTTATTGTCTAGGAAGTTGCAAAGCAACTAAGTTCTTCGAAGAGGTTCGATTTTGATGGTCCAACACAGTATTAGGATTTGATATAGATTGATAGGTACTTAGGGTTTGATAGATCTTGAGATGGCATATATGCCATAATTTGTAAAACTTGTTCTGAGTAGGCATATATGCCAAATTTGTATATGCACAAGCACAATTATTCTACATTTTGATATATAAGAATTGATATTTGATCTATTTTGTTCCTCATGTACATCTCTTTCTACTTTGAATCTTCAAAATGGAATGTATAATTATCTTATAATGGTTTAAAGTTATGATCGATAACACATTATAGATTAACAAAATTGGATTTTAATATAACTTATGAATGGCAATTGGTAATCCATCTATGTTAGAGTTCATTCATATTAAGGTTCACATACATTACATTCCATGAGACCACATTTCTTTGAGGAGTTTTTTCAAACAATTCATTGCCTTTTCTATTGTACCACATTTTTAATACATGTCTGCCAAAACATTTTTATCAAACACTCAATTTGAGAATACACATGATTTCAAGCTTTGTTGAATAAATTTACATTTGACATTATTTTGTTTTTTGAACTCCTGTAATGAAGTGGGAAGCTGATTTTTATTTCGAAAGAAGTTAAAATTAATGAAAAATGGTATGAGAAGCATTGTATAATATTTGTTGAGAAGGATTGTTTGAAAATATGCTTCAAAGAATTGTGGTCTCATAGACAAGGCAAAAAAGATGAAAAGAGTAGCTTATGACAGTCTTATTGCATTGATTCTTTTGATTGATTAAAAAATTCAAACAAATGGCTACAACTTAATGAAATATATGTCATTACAACATTCATTCAAAAGTAATATAATCATCTTGATAAAAATCAATGTCACTCAATGTTCATTCAAGCTTAATAACATACATAAAAGGTATAAAATCATCTTGAATAATAATCACTAGATTTCAACCATAGGGGTTTGATGCAACCCTCAAACAAATTCCTTACAAATGAACAATATACATTTTCATTAGATTGTTCATGTGAAATCTATACAATAATCATGATCAACAATTAAGACATCACTCAACCATGATACAACCATTAAAAAAACCAAATGAGTGTGATACAACCATTAAACAAACCAAATATAACTCCATGACATGCATGTTATTTGACCTTCCACATGCAATTTTTATTATCTTAATGCAAAATAATGAATGTTTCTAACCATAATGCATCGATAAGAAAACTAGGCATACTATGTGGGCTTGATGCACACTATTTATAATGCACACTTCGTACAAAAGCAATAACACTGATATGATATTGTCATATATCTCAATCAAACTCGACCCACACCAAACTTGCTATATCACAATTGTTATCATATATGCCATTCAACCTAACGCAATTGAGGTTTTGTATTTGGTAAGAATTTGTGTAGGAAAAGTGATGCAAAGCAGGTGTAGATCCTAACACAGCTTGACTATTTCAACACACTTCTTACAAGGGTTCATTGAAAGCAATGCATAAGACATCTTAGTATACCTTCTCACCATTGACTTCCTAGCCTACTGGACATCCAAGGAAGGGGAACACATCAACACAAAGGTAGAATAGTATGGGATAGTGGGGCAGCAATACTTCAATTCTTTCGAACACATTTGATGACTCATAAATGTTGATCCAAGTAGTCACTTCAAACAGTCACTTGGGAATTCTAGTGCTTTTGGACAACATTGGAAACATAGTCATATGGTATCCAAGGAAAGGTAACCACCATGGAACAAGAAATTAATGGCTTGTGTAGGCTTTCCTCAATACCCTTTGAAGGGTTCCAAACACTTCTCAGTCCAACAATTGATCAACACAAAGAATCCTACAACATTGTCTTGTTATCTCGTCAAGCATCCTAGACCTCAACATGAACGATTGAAAGAAAAACTTCTCAATTGGAACCTTGGACTCATTTCAGCTTCTAACAACATGGTACAATGATTACCAAACCAAAATTTAAGAGGCAATGCATGGATTTAATCAAGCAACCATCATGTAGGGTTTTAGGACTATCTCAATGAGGCTATGAGGCATACTGCCAAACATATCTTTTACACACGTACAAATAATGGACTCCAATCTTTCAAAGATGTAGATGGTGTCAAGACAGAGCATTCCACAAATTTTCATCATTTTATTACGGTGGAATATCTATCTATGACATTTATTCAATGACTGGAAACCCTAGGTAAGGTTTGTGACAGTTTTTACAAAACTACCTATATCTCCTACAAAACTCAATGGATTTAGATCAAACAAAAAGGATTGTAAAGATAATTAACTCCTAAAACTTCCCTAATCAACTTCTAGGCCATACAAGAAATTAAAAATCCGTACAAGATGAGTTACAGTCTATTTTTACAAGGAAAAGTAGTCTAGAATGTGCAAAATTGAAATCTTCTTCATTCAAACTCTTGCCAACCTTGGGGATCATGTTTACAATACATATTTATGTTGTTACAATCATTTACCAACCTTCAACTGACCCACAACTATTTGCTAACAAATACTGCAAAAGTTGTCATTACAACATTGACAACATTTGAGTAACTTTTACATCTTTTTCCTACATTGCACCTATGACCCAAAATGGTCCTAGATTGACTTAGAATGGTCTCAAATGGACTTATTTACATAAATAAAGCCAAAACAAAACAAAACCCAAATTTTTCCAACATGGCCCAAGGTGCATCAGGGTGCCCCTGCACCACAAAGAAAGCGAGAGATGATGGTTCAGGTGGATTTGAACAAATGAATTTTTTGTTCTAAGCATTGAAAACTATATCAAACAAAGGGATATTCTTGTCTTAAGCATTGAAATTGAAGCAAAAAAACTAAAGACTAAAATTAACCACTTACAAAGGGAATAAAAAGATAAGAAGAAGATTTTATCATCAATGAAAAGGATATTAGTCTTCTCTAAAACCAGTTCCAACACGTGTAGATGGGTACATTTAGGCTAGGCATGGTCCTGTTTCGAACCCAAACATGTCGAAACAGTTAGAGCTACATTGGACCAATGATATCCCTTAAGAGTCTAAAGTGAAAAAAGGAAGCAATCTTTGATGGTCTATTACTTAGTGTAGAGGCTAAACCTGCAAATGCTTAAACTTTGGCAAACATTAGTAATAATGTCAAATTAAACACAACAAATCGAGCATCCCTATGAGATATCTAATCATGCTATATATGCCAAACAATACACTAAAATACCAAAGAAAATTAATTGAAAGCATATAAAAGCAAGATCATACCTTATCCCATAGTGGAATTGGTGCTACTTTGATGTGGAAAGTAGCCCTTTCCCAACCCCTTTTGATAAGCTCCAGATGTGATGAAGATGCAAGATGATGAGTGATCAAGATGAAGTGCAAGATGAATGTGTGTGTAGTGCAAATGCATAAGATTGTGGAACATAACCTTGCATCAAATTGGGGATCCTCAATCAATAGAGAAGGCCTCTATTTATAAGGGAGAAGGGTTGAAGAGTGAAGAATGGGGATAATGTGGGATTAAAGATTGGACCAATGGCATTGTGCAACTTGTCAACATGCTAATGAATCTAGAGGAGATGTGCTCACACATGTGTGAGCACTTCTTGGGATATGGGATGTGTAAGAAGAATGAATGCAAAGGTGGCTTGTGTAAGAGGAGCTGTAAGAGCCATTTAATGCCAAGGTGGCTTGTGTAAGAGGACATGTAAGAGCCATAAATGCAAAGGTGGCTTAAGAAAGAGGACAAAAGTCCTTTGGGAGGGAAAAGTCAAGTGGGTGGAATATTCCAAGAATATGCCATTTTGAATGAAAATAGGGTAATTACTAAATCAAATAATTTGATTTACATGTGCCACTTGGTTAGTTGACCAAGGTTGACTTACCCTAGGGTGGAGTTAAAAGCTAGAGGAATGGGGGATTAGTGTTAGGAGTTAATTAATCTAGGATTAATTAACTTAGGTGAAATTAGTTGATTTATGACATTTGATTTAAATGTTTGGGTTTATTTAAATAAAATGAGAGGATGTTTAGGACTTTAGGATTTTAATTAAATAAAATTGATTTATTTAATTAAAGGAAGAACATTAGGATAATCTGATAAAGTGTCTTATCTAATTTTAGGAGGAAGATTATTCAATTAATTGGTTAGTGTGGAAATGATTAAGGAAGAATTGATGTTAGTTAATCAGAATCAAGTGCATTATGTCAATCAGGATATTTTGAGTGTCTACATTTTTCTCCTCTTTGAAGCAACGCGCCAGTTGCTTTGGTTCAAATAATAACACTACTGAGATCAAAATTCAAAAATTTCTTAATTTTTTCGGATGCCCCAATGTTACCCCAACAGAAAGAAGTATGTTGGTACATTGGCCCCTCGAGTGATCGGGCAAAAATTTGATTTTAGGGTCGATCTCATGACGAAGAGGTTCAAGATGGATGTATGGATGGTTAGACTAATAGATCTATATGATAATGATGATGCAAATGAGATGGTGTTAAGATGCTTAGAATAACAAATCTATATTATCCTAAACAACTTAAATGATGATGCAATGCATGTGAGATGGATGATGTTTCCTATTATGATGATATGTATGAATATGCAAGATGAGTATGTTGGCATTTTATGAATGCAGGATGGATGCATGTCATGATAGCATGTTAGAGTGAAAGAGGATAGAAGAATGAGAGGAATCAACCCTTGATTTCGAGAAGATGCAAAAGTCCAACAAGTCTATGAATCACCAAGACTTTATTATATGTGATGATGAATGTTGATGATGTATTGCTTATCTAGGGATTGGGGATGTAAAGAGCATAACTTTCCTTATTTTTGATCACACACATAGATATGATGCATCAAGGTATAGAAAACCAGGATGGTGTTGTACCTAGTGAGATGGACTTTGACTCGAAAAATAGATAGAAGTATTCTTGTTCACACCTGACATACAAAAACCTCACTAAGATGTATTTCAAAAGTTTCAAACATCTCAGACCAAAACACGGAAAGGCATAACCTATCAATGTAATAGTCAACAAGCTATCCAAAACTCCCTCCATACACACCTACCAAAGCAAGTATCACCAAGTTATATGACAAGAATGTCTGAAAAGCACAAAAAACAAAAGATAATGATCAATGCCCCATTCCATTATCTCTAAATAATTTTTATTAAACATCATCGAGAGGTCATTGGAATGAGAAAAATAAGATAAATCAAAAGAAAAGATCAAGTAAACAAACAAGCTAATGGTCTTCATACCTCTAGCCAAGACTAAACTACGATGATGTTTGATGTTGATGCCCATTGTCGGAAGGATGCATCCTAGGACATGATGTTATCAGATGATGGTGAGATTGACTGGATGATAGGCTATTGATACAAAGAGTTTACCAACTTGTTTACCTCCTGACCTAAGCTTAAGATTTTTTGACGTTTGAGTTCACACTTTCAATTTGCTATACCTGTTTCCAATTGCATTGCCAAAGGGTGAAGGTGACGATCGATTTATTGTGAGTGGAAGTTTATTGCGTGTGAAAGTGAAATGGGATAGATGATTTTTTGGTATTTTGCAATGTTTTGAGGCTGTTTTGGGTTTTTTGAGATGTTTTACCAATGTTTTAATTTTTAATTTTTTCAATGTTTTTGGCATTTTCTGATATTTATGAATGTTTTTGTATTTTGTGTCTCAAGGGCCCATCAATAATGGCCTAACCTATGTTTAAGCTCAGAGATGACGTAGTTCGAAGAACATGTTTTTGACATTTTTTTAACTTCTTAACTTGTTTTGGGATTTTGATATGTTTTGGATGTTTTTGGATTTTCACATGATTTTGATGATTTGGATATTGATATGTGTGATGATATTAGTGATCTATTTTGGGATTTTGTTGAAAACCAAGCTAAGGTTGATTGATCGGATCGATGTATTGATGATGATAACATTGTTGAGGATACACAAAAATGCAAGGATAGTGTTTAAGCAACATGAGGATTGGGATGGATATCCTGAGATGATGATGGATTGATTGGATTTGATTGATCAGGATTTTGAAGCTTGATTTGGAACAAACTTTGTTTTAATGATTTTATGTGACGTTGAAGTGCTAATTAGATTCCATTGATATTGATTTTTTGGACTGATGTTTGATGAAAGATAAAGCTTGATAAGGAACACCTTCTTGTCAAAATATGCCATGGGCTAGTGATTTGGATTTTTGGCTCACAAATGTTTTGACCAATTTGATTTCACATTTGCCAATATTCGTATCACCACATAAGTTTGAAGATATAGATCAAGATTTATTCCCAAAGCAAGATGTAAATATCTGCCCTCAGTGTCTAGCAACGTATGGAATGCCAAGGGTGGAGGCTTAGATGTATGGATGGATGGATATGGTAAGCACAAAAAGGATTCCAAGAATTATCTTGTGACAAGATAAGTTGTTCGAACATAGGAATGCTTCAGTGGAAAATGCTTCATGGCTCATATAATGTTGGATAGGATAGTATAAATGAAAATGGCCCATGTTAAGATGTTTACCATAAGCAAGTGTAAAGTGTACACCAAAATTTGTCAAAATCAAGATAATGTAGATAGGTGGTAATGGGTTGGATAAATGGTTTATGGATGAATGGACTTATTATGGATAAGGTGGGTGGAATGTTGCATTTATTATGGATGGGATGAGATGCTTCCACCTGAACTAGCACATCCAGATGATTGATTCTACACATGACACTAGTTTTCCATGTTTTCATCATGGTACCTATCCAAAGCGCCACCATAGTGGTTTTCACTAGAGGACAATTTTTATTTTTACTATTTTCATAGTTTTTTTTTTATTTTTTTGGTTTTTTCTAAAAGATTTTAAGCTCATACTGAACCACCTAGTGTTGTTGATGTATATACTTCTTTCATAATGTGCCATCGATATCCTACTTGAAGAAGCTACTTTTCCAAGATACGTGCACTTGAATACAAATTTTGGGATTCCTAATCTACTTTGTTGATATCGGAGTTAACTTTGTCTTTATGCGTGCATCACAATAGAGTGCCTTCTGAATCCTTATGGTGAAGGGTGGTTTCCAATACATGGTGAATGTGAGAATTGGATATCATGCATGGAGGTGTGGATGGAGTGTGTTTAGGAATAAAAGATGGATTGGTTGATACTTTGGAACCGTTGACTCTTCAAACTTGGGAAGATGAGCAATAATGGGTGGATACTGAAGTGTGTATGGAAATAGAACCAACTAATTGATGTACTTTGTATGTTGCTTGGGAAGCCTATTTTTTTCCTTTGTGGACATCTTTGATGGATACTTTTCCCTTTTTGATTTTTTCCCATAGTTTCTTTGACTGATGGAGTTTGATAGGGATGATCCATCTTTGTATTCTTTGGTATCCATGTGTATTTGATTTGTCCATTATGCTTCTCAACTTCTTTTTCTTTGATAACATTCTTTATGCTTTGATTCAAATCTTTCTTTTGATGTTGGTCCCAATTCATGGATGAGGTAATGGGTGGATGAAGATTTTTGATGTGGCTAGTTGTAGTATTGGCATCAGTTTCATCATAAGGATTCTTTGTGCTCCCTATGTTGATGTTTGCACTAGATAAAATTTCCCCCAGTATTATAGAGGTATCACTAACATTTTTAGATCCCTTAATTGTCGAATAACCAAGACCTTGATGCTTAGGATTTCCAATAATCTACACTGGTTCTAGGATACCCTATTCATGTAGGCCTAATCCTCTTCCTTGATAATTCATCCGTTGAAACATTTTATTTGCAATAGGATATGATTTACCTTGGAAACAAGGTGCTACTCTTTCTCTGCTCTGTTGTGGATCTTCAAAGGTGATAGCTTATTCATTGATAAGATAGCTTGCTCTAAAAAAGGTAAGTGGTCCAATTTTATAAGTGATAGGATCCTCCATATAAGTGGGATAACTTCCTGATTCATATCTTTGGATTGATCTTGTGAAATATCAGATTTTAATGCTTCTGTTGATGATTCATTGTCCACATAAAATTCTTCCTCATGATTCATTTTTTATATGCCTTCATAGGATGTTTTTGATTCACAACTTCTGTAGAAGCCTTCTCCATGACCCATTTCTGATATGTTTCTAGATTTTTCTATATCTTGATCATGTGTACAAATGTTAAGAGTAGGAGACTCTTGTTCCTTGGTAATGATATCAAGATTATGAGACTATTGTTTTGAATGAAGATCATCTACATATCCATTAGGAGTAATCATCTCATGGGTAGATGGAGGAATATGTGCTATATGGATATGATCATCATTTGTGACATCTTGTATAGATAGGAGAGTGCCCATTAGATCATTGTAGTATCTTGGAGATATGAATTCTTGATCTTGATTAATTTCATAATTACTTTTGACATGCTTTGGATCAAGTTCTTGACATGGGTCAATTTCAAAGGATTGATTGCTTATAAAGGTTTCTTGTATATCGTCATTGGGAATGGGAAGTGGCTCAATATCCTCTTGAGCTTTGAGTGAATTTGGATCAAGTGTTGAGTTGAGGATTTCTGCAATAACTATTACCATGAGGTCAAAGGATGTCAATATGTCTTGGAAAGGACCATTGCTAGAATTTGGTGAAAGATGTTGATCATGCTTTGGAATGAATTCTTGAGATATGTCCTCTAACTCATTAGGTGATGGAGAGAAATTTTCAATACAATCATTGGTTGATGGATCATCGATTATGTCAATAGGATCAAATAATTCTAATACTCCTTGAAATAGATCATTGTCGGATATTGTTGAGGTGTTTTGATCATGACTAAAAAGTTACTCTTGATGTATGTTGAGTTGACCATCAGATGAGGTAGAAACATCTTCATGGTGCCCATTGATCGATAGATCTTGATCATTGTTTTCAACAATTGTGGTGGAGAGATTGTCAATGTTTTCAACCATAGGATCAAATGATGTTAACATTTTTTGAATTGGATCATTGTTGGGTATTGTTGGTGGATTTTGATCATGATTGAAAAGTGACTCTTGATATATGTTGATTTGATCATGGAATGAGGTAGAAATATCTTCAAGTTGCTCATTGATGGATAGTTGTGATTGATCTTGGAGATGTGATGACTGATCTTCGAGATGGGGTGATTAGGTTTGTTGTTGATGTCGTTGATCTTGATATCCAACCTCTTGACATTGGATATATTGTTCTTGATGTGGTTGTGGACACAACTCAATGCTTTGATGGCATGGTTTGACCAATGGAAGAGCGTATGATTTTGGGGTGGAGATGTCTCTTGGTGATATGAATCAATGAATTTTCTAAGTATAGCAATATGATCTCACAAAATTTGATCTTGATTTTGATCTTGACACCCTTGATATAGTTGATTTGGTTTTTGTTCAAGCATATTTGGAATGTCTACTTGTGGTGTTTGTATGGGGTCATGGACAAATTGATTTTGGACAATGTTCTGATTTGGGAAGATGTTTGGATTTGGAATTATAGGTTGAAATTGAACATTGTTGTGGTTGGGAATCAAATTGCTTTGATTTAGGTAACTTTGATTTTGCATGGTGTTACCTTGACTTGGATCAATACATCGAAGTTTTTAACATATTGTTTGGACTTTGAACAACATTTGTATGATTCACAAACATATCTATCCCAAATTTTACCAAGTGTGGATTTGAAATGTTCATGTTTAGTAAACTTGTACTTGGTATATTCACATTTGGCATGTATGGATTTGGTGGGATAATGTTGTTTTGTTGAAAACTCATGTATTGATTGTTTGGATGATAGATTTGTAAGTTTGGACTTTAATTTAAATCTACCATAGGAAAATGTATTCCAAAATTTAGATTGGGAATACTCACATTTGTTGTACCATTGAGGTTTGTAGGAGATAATGATGCCATGTATGGGTTGTATAAATGTGATTTTTGATAATCAATTAGCATTCTAAGGCTTTGATAGTTTGATTGACTTAGATCACTCATGATGTATGAATCAAGTTTATATTCCATGTTTTTCTTGCATTTTGACCTTGTTGACCACTAAGGAATCTAGGACCAATGAATGATGAGATGAAGGATGAAAGGGGTGAATGATATGGGTATTGAACTTTTTAGGAACTTTGGATCAATGCTAGAATTTAGGATTTGATTTTGATTTTTTGATTGGATAATGAACTTGTGAATCCCAAGATGTTAGATGTTACCTTAGGATGAACTTATTCAAAGAGGTGTTAATTTAACTAGAGGTATGAGAAAGGATGCATTATCATACTCCTAACTAAACAAGGTGATTTTGATGTGTTTGATGATTTACCCAAGTCTAGATAATGATGTTTCCAAAGCTCTAAATTTGTTTGTGGGATGGAGATGATAAATGTTTGGGATGGATGAAGTGTTTGATTTGATCCTAAATGATCCTAAGGAGAGCCTTGTTTACAAGACCAAGATAGTGAAGAACATGCTTTACCCTATGAGTAGTTCAAACCAAAAGACCAATATTTTGCTTGGAAGACCATAAAACAAAAGATAACAAGCACATGTGTGGGGTTCAATTGATTTAATCTTGGTTAAATGGATTATTTTTACCACATCCACACTTCTTGCTTTAGCTTTCAAACTGAATGTCTATGTCTCAATTCCTTTTCATACCACAAGGTCCATTATGTATAAATCAAAGAATTAAGGGAATAGTTTTTCCTAGGTTGACTTTAGAGAGAGAAAATTGAGATATAGGCCCAAATATTTAGAAGCCTCTAAGGATAGAATCCCTAGGGACAAGCAGTAATACTTGGACCCTTCAAAGGTATTTTCTCTTTCTAAAGGGTTTAAAATTCTGATGATTTTGTTGAATGTTTGTTTTCCAATGTTTTAGATTCAAGCAAAGTGTTTTGATTCCAAAATAATGCACAACCCTAGGATAGAAAAGACAATATTTGTTGATTTCCCACTTGGATTTCTCTAGTTGCACTTATTCAAAGTGGATGATTAGAAGCTTGACCACATTGGCTCCCGTCCACGACACTCACTTCTACAGGTTAGCCAAGCTTCGAGTTCTCATGAATCTCCCATGACAAACTCTTCATCTCTACTAAGAATTGCAAGTATGTGGGACGACTTTAGAGGTCCGACCTCCTGAAACCAACAAATAGTAGGGTTTTTTCTATTACACAAATTGGTTCGTAATCAGGGTACCCGTTCAAACAACCATATGAGAGTCAAGATCAACTCATACAAAGAGTATCACTTGCTTGTCCATAGGAGTGCCTGTAATGATGAGTTTCCTCAACATTCGAATTTATATACCGATTGTGAGTAGCTTGGCGTTTAGCTCATCACCGGTTTGGGTCGTTCCATTGGGGTGAGTACTTTTTCCCACCAAGGAGGGCCCTCTAAAGGTAAACAATAGCAAATGAGTACATTTGTAGTTTGATTGCCTAACACACTTAGGAGGGAACACACACAATGCCTTTTCTTCACGCTCGCATGATTTGTTCAATTTTAAACCCAAACTTTAAGTGTGGAGGAAATCTTTTAGACAACCTAATGTCACTAAAATGCTTTTGATTCTCAAGATCATCGTGAAGCGTGAGAGAAGTGCATACGTATTCGAATGACACAAGTTTGTAAAGAAGATTACAAAACAAAGTAAACACAAGTTCATTTTAAATCCTCAAAGGTAATAATGAGTTCTTTTTATAGCACCAAAACCAAATATTGAAGTTGCTTGTTCAATTTTAGTCCCAAAACCAAATTCTAGTGAGTATCTAAGGTTTAATTTTAACCAGCTTGAAGTCATCAAATCAATGGTTAATTTTAAACCCAAAACTGAAGTGATTTGTCCTAAAACAAAAAATAAAAGCAATAATCAATGCTCTAGGCTATTACAATAAGCATTTAAAAATTATTTTGTCAAGTTCAAGTTCAATTCTCCAACTCAAATCTGCTTGCTTTCGCTTAAGTCCAATGCCCAATTTTGATTCCAATCCTACAAATAGTATAAAGTTATTAGAAATAAAACAACCCACCAAATCTCTTATTCACCAATATGTTAAACATAAACTGAAAATTAACAGTAAAGAACAATTATCAAGAAAAAAAACCTATGACCTCTACCCTTTGAATGCTTGCACACATAGCTGAAAAATATAAAAAAATTTAGGCTTTGACTCCAAATTATTGCAAATGATGACAATGATTTTAAAATTTTGACAATGATTCCAAATATTTGTGAATTTAATGATTGTATATGTTCATCGCCTCCCTGCAGAGAGTGAGATTCCTTTGCATGATTTAATATCTACCTCCTTCAATGCCTTTGTATGGACTGCAATGCCTTTATACACATCAAAAAAGTGGAATTTTAAGCTTGCAATCTAGATGCTTTGTTTTATTTCAATGATTTTTTGTTAGAAATCAACACCTCTTTTCTGCCTTAAATTGCTTGCATTCAATACTTACTCAGATGCTCTAAATGACTCCTCAGATTGGTACACATGCATTTAAATTGTCTGACATAAAACCTCTAGGAAAATGCGCAGCAAAGCCTTTTCCAGATTCGCTTCGATATATTCTTTGAGAAACTCATTAATGAGTTAAAGAGAAATGATTTATAGTGCCGAGATTTTAGGCACATCCCATTATAACAGATATATCATATTTTACTTAGAATGAAAAAAAAATCACATAATAACGAATAAGATAGTTTGGGATAGCTACAGAGAAGTACTGGGTAAGCGGGATTTACAACTGACCATAGACCAACCGTTTCTTTTTTTTTCTTTCCACTGAATCTAATATTAAAAGAATGCTATAATACCTAGTACACCTTAAAACCTAAAAAGCTTGTAAACGTAGTGATTTAATTTCATTTTGAAATCAAATAAAAATCCAACATAAATCCAATAAGGGAGAGCCCATACCTGATATGATAACAGTGCAGAGAATTCAATACTTTGTTGGGTAGAATAAGCCAACAAAATAAATATAAAAAGGGCAGCCAAAGAATGAATCCTCTAAAAGATTAGACTGAATTCAGATAAAGAGAAAAGGTCTGAATCAAACAACACAATTCTCACTTTTCTTCAAGGTAAGAGCACATACCCTACTATATATTTTTCTTAAAATGTATCTTATGCTCTTCATTTATGCCTTTATAAATAGTGGGTTTGCACAACAATCCAATGTCAAAAGAAAAATTAAAAGAATCATGAATAACAAAAAGGCCATTATATGTCAATTACATCGCATGGATTTTTACCCACATTGCAGGTTCGAGTCTTTCAAGAAACATTCAACAATTTTAAAATTTGAGTGTACTGATCAACCATCCATACACAAACAAGACAACTTAGCAAGTTAAGGATGCAGAGCTACCTCACGTGGCTTTCATCATTTTTTTTAGATTGCCTACCACCGTTGGACGAAATAAAGACAACATATAACCCTTCAGACTCCCTTCCAAACTCTAGGTCGCAAGTTCAAAACACTGTAAACTTATGTATCAACATTTGCACAAAGAAAAGATAAAGTCGGCTTCACCAAGAGCACATGATGTTGGTTAGATTTGGTCATAAAACACATAGTTTTATATTTCCAATGTCCATAGTTGTAAAGATTTACGAATGAGTGTAAAAGTCAAAGATAAACTATATATTACTCTCGAACCAAAAATGTTCTCTCTAAAATTCTTTCCAAAGTACAATTTAATCTAATCTAACCTCAGATATTAAGTAGTGACCCTCAAAAAACACTGCTATTTCCCCTATAAGCTTTGTTGACAAATGGAATCTCATCAAAATCAATCCATTGGATCTGCCAAACCTCTCTTAAATGCACTAATTACTGAGCTTGTTTATCATCAATTTTAGACTTTATACGAAGCATTTCATCTTTAATTCTCATGATCAAATGATATTGTACAACTTTACTGCTGCAAATCAAGCTATAGATCCTTTAAAGAAGACCAGAATTATTTACTGTGGTATGTAAAACTACGTTTTTGACTTGCTAATTTTTTGTGGTTTATTAGTGCCAGGATAAATGACAGACAAATTGGCACATTTAACATCTACCCACATTTATCATTAATCTACCCAATATAAATAGATAAAAGAGAAATCTACCTCACTATACGACTGCTCGACTCTATTTCACTTTTCGGTTGTCGCTGAAATGAGGGAACAAAGCCTTCTAATGTTAAAATGATGAAAAACTAATGAGCGATTTATGCATAAAATCTAGCAAACATGAAACAAATGTATATCATAGATATGTTGAAAATCCCGGGTGGGCCCTCCTTCTAGCACCATTATGTAGAGGCTAAACCTGAAAATGCTTAAACTTTGGAAAACATTAGTAATAATGTCAAATTAAACACAAAAAATTGAGCATTCCTAGGAGATATCTAATCATGCTATATATGCCAAACAATACAATAAAATACTAAAGAAAATTGATTGAAAGCATATAAAAGCAAGATCATACCTTATCCCATAGTGGAATTGGTGCTACTTTGATGTGGAAAGTAGCCCTTTCCCAACCCCTTTTGATAAGCTCCAGATGTGATGATGATGCAATATGATGAGTGATCAAGATGAAGTGCAAGATGAATGTGTGTATAGTGCAAATGCATAAGATTGTGGATCATAACCTTGCATCAAATTGTGGATCCTCAATCAATAGGGAAGACCTCTATTTATAAGGGAGAAGGGTTGAAGAGTGAAGAATGGGGAGAATGTGGGATTAAATATTGGACCAATGGCATTGTGCCACTTGTCAACATGTTAATGAATCTAGAGGAGATGTGCTCACACATGTGTGAGCACATCTTGGGAGATAGGATGTGTAAGAAGAATGAATGCCAAGGTGGCTTGTGTAAGAGGAGCTGTAAGATCCATTTAATGCCAAGGTGGCTTGTGTAAGATGACATGTAAGAGCCATAAATGCAAAGGTGGCTTAAGAAAGAGGACAAAAGTCCTTTGGGAGGGAAAAATCAAGTGGGTGGAATATTCCAAGAATATTCCATTTTGAATGAAAATAGGGTAATTAGTAAATCAAATAAATTGATTTACATGTGCCACTTGGTTAGTTGACCAAGGTTGACTTACCCTAGGGTAAAGTTAAAAGGTAGAGGAATGGGGGATTAGTGTTAGGAGTTAATTAATCTAGGATTAATTAACATAGGTGGAATTAGTTGATTTATGACATTTGATTTAAATGTTTGGGTTTATTTAAATAAAATGAGAGGATGTTTAGGAATTTAGGATTTTAATTAAAAAAAATTGATTTATTTAATTAAAGGAATTAGGAGGAAGATTATTCAATTAATTGGTTAGTGTGGAAATAATTAAGGAAGAATCAGTGTTAGTTAATCAGAATCAAGTGCATGATGTCGATCAAGATATTTTGAGTGTCTACACTCAGAGACCATGATGCTTAAATACTCTCTGTCTGAGGCTACATGATTGTGTTGGGACCCTCTATAATAAATTCTCTTCGTTTTTTCTATCTCGGAGTCATTTTTACGTGGTGACAATTTTTTAGTTGAGGAAAAAGTTGTCAGATGCAAGCAATGTAAAGTTGCAAAGTGGTGCAACTTTCATTCTGCAACTCGTACGACCAATCAGACTATTCCAACACATCTGTATGGATACGTTTATGCTAGGAATGGTCATTTTTTGCATCCAAACATGCCAAATCACTTTGAGCTACATTCAACTGGCTTGATCTCTTAAGAGTCCAAAGTGCAAAAAGGCCGCAATATTTGACGGGATATTACTCGAAGAACGTGATGCTTAAAGGCATTCTATCTAAGGCTATGGGATCATGTTGGAATCCTCTATAATAACCTCTCTCAATTTTTTCTATCTCGGAGGTGTTTTCCCATGGTTATGAGTTTTCGGTTGGGGAAAAAGTTGTCAAATGCAAGCAGTGTAAAGTTGCAAAGTGGTGCAACTTTCATTTTTCAACTTGTAAGACCAAACAGACTATTCCAACACATATGTATGGGTATTTTTACACTATGCATGGTCCTATTTTGCACCCAAACATGTTGAATCACTCTGAGCTACATTGGACCAGTGATTTCCCTTAAGAGTCCAAAGTGCTAAAAGGTAGGAATCTTTGACGAGCTATTTCTCAAAAATAATGATGCTTACAGACTCTCCATATGAGGCCATGGCATAATTTTGGGATCCTCTACAATAACCTCTCTCATTTTTATTTTATTTTAGAGGCATTTTCCCATGGTGATGAGTTTTCAGTTGAGGAAAAAGTTGTCAAATGCAAGGAGTGTAAAGTTGCAAAGTGGTGCAAATTTTATTTTGCAACTCATATGACCAAATGGACTATTCCAACATGTCTATATGGGTAGGTTTATGCTAGGTATGGTCCTTTTGTTCACCCAAAATTTTTGAATCACTCTGAGTTATATTGGACCGGTGATTTCCCTTAAGAGTCCAAAGTGCTAAAAGTCAGCAATCTTTCACAGGCTCTTACTCAGAAACCATGATGCTTATAGACTCTCTGTCTGAGTCTATGAGATTCTGTTGGGACCCTCTACAATAACCTCTCTCATTTTTTTCTATCTTAGAGGTGTTTTTCCCATGGTGACGAGTTTTCAGTTGAGGAAAAAGTTGTCAAATACAAGCAGTGTAAGTTGCAAAGTGGTGCAACTTTCATTTTGCAACTCATACAATCAAACAGACTATTCCAACACGTCCAGATGGGTGCATTTATGCTAGGCATGGTCCTCTTTTGCACCCAAACATGTCGAATCACTTTGAGCTACATTGGACCTGTGATTTTCCTTAAGAGTCCAAAGTGCTAAAAGACAACAATCTTTGACGGGCTATTACTCAGAAACCATGACGCTTATAGACTCTATGTCTGAGGCTACGGGATCGTGTTGGGAGCCTCTACAATAACCTACCTAGTTTTTTTCTATCTCAGAGGTTTTTTCCCATGGTGACGAGTTTTCAATTGAGAAAAAAGTTGTCAAATGCAAGTAGTGTAAAGTTGCAAAGTGGTGCAACTTTCATTTTGTAACCCGTACGACCAAACAAACCATTCCAAAATGTCTGCATGGGTACGTTTACACTAGGCATGGTCCTTTTTTGCACCCAAACATGTCGAATCACTCTGAACTACATTGGACCAACGATTTCCCTTAAGAGTCCAAAGTGTTAAAAGGTAGCAATATTTGATGAGCTATTACTCAACAACCATATCACATAGAAACAATACATCTAAGTGTATGGGATCACGTAGGGCCCCTCTACAATAACCTCTCTTGGTTTTTGATATCTCTAAGGCGTTTTCCCCTGGTGTCAAATTTTTAGTTGATGGAAAAAGGGTTAGATGGATGCAGTGTAAAGGTGCAAAGGGGTTTAGGGTTCATTCTACTCCTCATGAGTAAGTGAATAAGTGAATCATTTACTCAAATACACATAAGTCATGAACTACACACATGAATACAAAGTATATGCATGAAAACATGTAGGTCACAAAGTATACAGTGGAATACTCATAAGTGACAAAGTATACACATAAGTTGTAAAGTATACACTTGAATACACGCAAAGTATACAAAATACACATGATAATAACATTCAAGAATTGCTATCAAATATAGGATTTAAAAAATGCCACGTAGGCATACAACAAACGACCTTAATACATAGTTATTTCCTAGTAGGGGAAGGAAATAGATCATGCGTTGCCTTAGCGGTCGACACACTCTTCCACAACAATAGCATGTTGACATTTTGGAGTGACAAGAACCTATACAAACCATCAAGGTAGTAGTTAATCTACATACAAGCATCACAAAAAATCTTAATAATAGGCCATAGAAGAGAAAATATAATGTCAAATTTACTAATCTGTTGCATACCTCTACCAAAGGATCAGAGTTGGCTATTGTTGCAACAACTCCATAATCAATTGTGCCACAAACATCACAATATACTTCAAATGAAAAATCTATATGATCACAATAGAAAAGATGCTTAGACTAACAAATCTATATTATTCTAAACAACCTAAATGATAATGAAATGGTAATGCAAACTAGAAAAGATGCTTAGAATAACAAATCTATATTAGTCTAAATAACCTAAATAATGAACCTTAGTAGATAAACAATATCAAAATGTGATGAACAATATCATACCTATCCCATACAACAAATGATCCGCTACTCAAGTGTGCCTGAAGGGTCATCTCTTACATTCAAAATTTTAAGTAATGCTTCATGATCAACACTACTAATTGTCCATAGTTCCTTTGTTTTTGGTCTAGCATGAACTTAACATTTGTTGCTATAACAAGGTGAAAATACATGAGAATGCTTTTGTGTTTCTCATAGTCTTCAAATGTAGGTATGTTGTTCTTTCTAATCATATATGTTTGCAACCAAGTTCTGAAAACATCAACTGAACCTGTATGATCATAAGTTTTTTATCAACATCTAAATATACGTAGAATAACAAATCTATATTATACTAAACAACCTAAATGATGATGAAATGGTAATTCCAACTAGAAAATATGCTTAGAATAACAAATCTATATTATTCTAAACAACCTAAATGATGATGAAATGGTAATATAACCAAGTTCGAGAAGCAACAATTGAACCTATAAGATACATGAACCCATCATCATTTGCCATTGGTTGTGTTAGCTTCTTCTTTCCCTGTACACATCGTGCCAACCAATAGTTTGATCCCTCTTCATTCCCCTATGGTGCTACAATTGCATAGACATGTCTTGGCTGTACAAGATATGAAAGATGGTCATAGTCAAGTGAACATTCCATTTCATCTTCTAAAGAGGATTGTGCTACATATAAAGGGGTTAGGTACTATGGAATCCATGTATGTACCCACTCACTTGACTCACATTGATCCCAATCACATTGAATACAATTCTGAAAAAAACAAGCCATCTCTCGTGTCCATATGGTCCATGTACTTGCATCTGAGCTTCAAAATAAATGCATCTTTGAAGAATCTCTAATTGTTTGACATTCTAATTTGTCTCCCACTGTGCCCTCCTCAACCAACCAAAAGAACCTACACACTTGTCAATCTAGTGTCCCTCCTTGTGATAATGCATAAGTACACCAATCAATAATAGAGTGTGCATCACTTAATGTAGCACCACCTTTGATCTTCATTTTTTCCTTAACCAAAGCTCTCTTCATACATGCACCTGCGCCATCATGCTCATCTTTTCCATGCCCAGCTTCGAAAAACTCTAAATACGTGGTACACTCCTCTCTATATGCATCCTAATCAACCAATAAAACATGTGAGAATACTTGAATTTCCCTATGTAGTTATCTAACCAAATCAGATGTTGACCCATTGCAATACCTTTTTCCTACAAGAACTCAAAAAAGTTTTTAAAATAATGTTGTACAAACTCGGATGAATGAGATCTATCATCACTCATGTAAAAATGGTACTCCTTGATCATCTTCCTATCCTATTTTTTACTATTAGTGGCATGTGTTATATGTTATGTGGACAAAAATAGCAATTTGAATAGAATTATAATACTGTGATTGTACTTCATTTTGTGGTTGCAGTGTGTAATTTTCAAAAAAATTAACTATAGATACAATAGTTCCAATGGGGAAAGAGTCCTTACACATCCTAAATTTTTGATCCAACCATTGTGACCTGTGGTTATGCCTTGCATACTTATAGAAAATATTTTTCTTAAAATCAGAAATAAAATCAGCAATACTTACTTCTCTTGCAACCAACTCGCATCTAGAACCCTCACCTCCACTCTTCAATGTGTATTTGACTGTCTCAAACCTTTTTTTCTCAACAATATTGTTACCAAAATCATGATAGTTTCCCTCATGAAAACATGTTACAAACTTCAATAAACCACCACATTGCAAACACATTTCATTTAAACATGTTGATAATATGTGTCTCAAACTCACTAGTACAACCCTGGTTCTGTCACCGAGTAGCAAAGAAGTCTTAAGTATTAAGTTCATGATTGTACCTCTATACCGCGGGAGCCTCTCAACTGTGTAGCAGTAGTGGGGTTGATACCGCCATACCGTGGGTGTCCTTTCACTGGGGTGTGATAGTGCGGTTACCACCATACCACAGGAGTTCGCTGGATGTGTTTACACTGGGTTACAGTAGTGCAATTACCACCATACTGTGGAAGCCTATCAACTATCTGGCAATAGAGCAGTTACTGCCATACCTCGGGGGCCCTCAACTTGTCTCGAGGTAGCATGGTATACCGCCACCTTGTGGGAGCTAGTTGACTGCGTAGCGGTAGTGCAGTGTAATGTGAAGAGCATGGATTTGGTGGACTACTGAGGTGTAAGTCGTTAAGTGGAGGAAATTTATGACTTGGAAGGTGGTCATTTGAATGCCTAGGAAGTTTGACAGTTTCTCTACAAAGGATGTTGAACTGAATCAATTGTATAGAATATGAATTGATTCTTGGCTGTTACTATACATAGTAACATACTGTAACCATGAAGGGGTTTGAGGTTTGATGCTCGATGGTTGGATGATCGAATAGTTAGTTAGTGAATTTCATTATATGTTGTTGGAGAGCATTGTAATAGTGATGTTTTGTACGAGGTTGATCTATTAAATGTTGTTTCTGTAATATTGACATTTGAAAGGAGAGTCTGTAACTTGTATGTAATTTGATTACTATAATACAAGTGATTTTCTTTGGTGTGGTGGGTTTTTCTCCTGTAAGGGTTTTGCCACATAAATCTGGTGTCAATTGTGTTTGAGTTTATTTCTCCATTTTGTTATTCCTTTCATGTGCATCTTAATGTACTGTAATTGTAAAAATTTAAAGTCATATCTGTATTCTTCTCTAAGTTTTGACATTAGGAAAGTTTGTTCCACATCAATAGGCTTTCCTTACAAGTGGTATCAGAGCCTGGCTAGTTGTGTTATCCTTGTGGGTAGGTTGAGTTTTTTGTGTCAATTCTATTCAGTGGGAGTTTTGTAGAAACTTGGTAATCTAGATTGCAGATTAAGATGAAAAGCATATTAGGAAAGATTGAAATTGAGAAATTCAATGGTAGCAATTTTGAGTTGTGGAAACTCAAAATGGAGGACTTGTTGGTGGATTGTGATCTTTGGCTTGCTGTGTCTAGAACGAAACCTTCTGGCATGAAGCAAGAAGATTGGGACCTCATAGAATGAAAAGCAAAAGGGTTAGTAAAACTCAGTTTGGAAGACTCTGTTCTCTTGAACGTTCATGAAGAGAAGACTGCATCTTCTTTGTGGAAGAAGCTTGGATATATTTATTAGGGTGGATCCTTGGTGAATAAATTGTTCTTAAGGAAGAAGTTGTACTCCTTGGAAATGGAGGAAGGGGCGTTTATGGCTGATCATCTGAATACGTTTAACATGTTGATTGCTCAGTTAACATCTATGAGTGTGAAAATTGATGATGAAGATCATTGTATGCTTTTGTTGTGTTCTTTGCCTGATTCTTTGGATCATTTAGTGATGGCGATTGGGAGCATGACAACGAATTTCAAGATGGAAGATGTGGTTGCTTCTTTGTTATTAGAAGAAATGAGGAGGAAATCTTCTGAGATGGCTAAGGAGGCTCTTGTTGTTCGAAACAGATCGAAAGAAAAAGGAAAGAAGAAGGACAAGAAGTCCAAATCAAAATTAGAAGGGAGATCGAAGTCTCCTGGTAAGAAGTCCAAGGTGAAGTACTGGAATTGTGGGCAACCTAGTCATGTCTAAAAGGATTGCAAAGAGGAGAAAAAGAAGAAGAAGAAGAACTCTTTCGACAATGATTCTTCTCAAAGCGATGCAGATTCCTTCATTGTAGCCTTGGCAACTCAGGCATTAGATGATGTCTGGCTGATTGATTCTGGAGCATATTTTCACATGACTTCTCATAAAGACTGGTTTACAAAGTATGAAAAATATGATGATGGAAAGGCGTATTTAGCAAGCGATTCATCTTTGGAAATTGTTGGCCGTGGAAGAGTCATAATTCAATTTCCTGATGGAAGAATTAAGGGAATTTATGGTGTAATGCATATACCAGGTCTGGCTCAGAACTTACTTTCTATAAGTAAGCTAAATGATGTTGGAGTGCAAGTCTCATTTTCTAGCAATGACTACAAAATCACTAGAGGATCGATGGTGTTGGCTAGGGGTGCCCGAATAGGTAATCTGTATAAGTTGGACACACTTGTTGTTCAATGTAATAGTGTCTCTGCAAAGTCACAAAAGGTTGTTCGTGCAAAGGAGACTGAAGTCCTTGTAGGGGCTAATTCTTTGGAAGTTAAACTTCCTACAGAGAAGACTATGATCTGGTATCAAAGGCCAAGTCATATTGGTGATAAAGGCTTAAAAGCCTTGAAAAATAAAAAACTGGTTAAGGGACTTGATGATTGTAATCTGGAATTTGAATTTTGTGAACATTGTATATATGGAAAACATCATCATGTTTCTTTTCACTCTAGTCCTCATAAATATTCTAGTGTTTTGGATTATATTCACTCTAATGTTGATTGTAATCTGGAATTTGAATTTTGTGAACATTGTATATATGGAAAACATCATCATGTTTCTTTTCACTCTAGTCCTCATAAATATTCTAGTGTTTTGGATTATATTCACTCTAATGTTTTTGGTCCAGTAAATGTTCCTTCTTCGTCGAATTCAAAATATTATGTATCATTCATTGATGATTATTCGAGAAGGGCATTTGTATATTTTCTAAAAAGTAAATCAGAAGTGTTCAGTTGGTTTAAAGAGTTCAAGAACTTGGCTGAAAATCAGACGGGTAAGAAAATCAAATGCTTGAGGACAGATAACGATGGTGAATTTTGTTTTGCATAATTTGAAAGCTATTGCAAAGACCATGGAATTAAGAGGCATAAAACAACACCTTACACTCTGTAGCAAAATGGAGTTACTAAAAGGTTGAATAGGACACTGATGGAGAAGGCAAGAAGTATGTTGAACAATGCTGGTCTGGAGCAGAAGTTCTGGGCTGAGGCTGTGGCTACAACATGTTACTTGGTAAATCGATCTCCTTCTTTAGCACTTGTTGATAAAACGCTTATGGAAGCTTGGTCTGGTAAGAAGCCCTCTATGAGACATATTCATGTCTTTGGCTGCAAAGCATATGTTTATGTGCCAGATGTGAAAAGATCTAAATTGGAGAACAAAGTTGTTAAGTGTATCTTCATTGGCTATGACATTGGTGTGAAAGGATACAAGCTTTGGAATCCTGTGACTGAAAAGGTTGTGTACAATAGAAGTGTAATCTTTCGAGAGCTAAAGCCTTCTTCAGTAGAACTACAGTCAGGGAAGAAAAAAAATAAAGAGGACAATGTTGTTGTTGAAATACCTCTAAATCCTGAAAAGGAGGAACAACACATTGATAGTGTACCTAAAATTGAGGAGAGTTCGAGTAGCTCTGAGAGTTCAAAAGAAGAACCGCAACCTCAGCCTTAGCTTGTGAGGAGGTCTACACATGAGAAGAATCAACCTGATAGGTATGGATTCTCTATGTTGGATTCTAGTTGTGCCTATGCTTTGATTACTAATATTGATGAGCCTAGGACTATAAAAGAGGTAGTTGAAATGTCTAATTCATATTCCTGGTTGGAAGCCATGAATGAAGAAATGGCGTCGTTAAAGAAGAATGATACTTGGGATCTAGTTCCATTGCCTGAAGGTAGAAAGTGTGTGGGCTGCAAATGGGTTTTTAAAAAGAAAATAGGTCTGGATGGTAATATTGAAAAGTACAAAGCGAGGTTGGTTGTGAAGGGTTATTCCTAGGTAGAGGGAATTAATTATGGAGAAATTTTTTCTCCTCTAGCTAAGCTAACATCTATCAAATTTCTTTTGTCACTTGCAACAGTGTATGACTTAGAGATTGAATAGATGGATGTGAAGACAACATTTCTTCATGGTGATCTTGAAGAAGAAATATATATGTCCCAACCTGAGCACTTTGTGGTAAAAGGTAAAGAAAATCTGGTTTGCAAGTTAAAAAAATCTTTGTATGGTTTAAAACAGTCACCAAGAATGTGGTACCAAAAATTTGATATGTTTGTTTTGTCACTATGTTTTGTAAGATCAAAATCAGATCATTGTGTGTACTTCAAGACTGAAAATGATCAGTTTCTTGTTATTGCACTCTATGTTGATGATATGTTGTTCATAGGCAATAGCAAGTTTATGATTTCTGATCTAAAATCTCAGTTGTCTACAAAGTTCGAAATGAAGGATCTTGGTGCAGCTAGGTATATTCTAGGAATGGAAATAACTAGGGACAAAAAGAGTAGAAAACTTTGGCTCAGCCAGAGTAAGTATATTAACACTGTTCTGAGAGATTTTGTATGACTAATTGCAAGCAGCTAGTTGTTCCAGTTTTGTAGGGAACAAAGCTATCTATTGATGATTGTCCAAAATACCCTACTGAGATGGAGGACATGACCAGAGTACCTTATGCTAGTGCAGTTGGCAGTTTAATGTATGTAATGGTCTGTACAAGGCCAAAAATTTCCCAAGTAGTGGGAGTTCTTAGTCAATTTATGGCTAATCCATGAAGGACACATTGGGATGCTATGAAAAGAGTGTTTAGATAGTTGAAGGGCACTTTAGAATATGCTTTGTGTTACCATGGTAATTTGGTTGAATCACAGAGGACTCTTACCATTCATGGGTATGTGGATTCTGATTGGGCATGGGACATTAACAGTAGAAGTTCCACTAGTGGATATAGTTTCATGGTGAATGGTGGTGCAGTTAGTTGGATGAGCAAGTGACAGGTTGTAGTCGCTTTATCTACTATTGAGGTTGAGTATATGACAACAAATCATGCCTGTAAAGAAGCCATTTGGCTTAGAAGATTATGTTCTGATATTGGTTTTGATGTAGGGAAAATTATTATTTGTTGTGATAGTCAGAGTGCCATTTTTCTGGCGAAAAATCCTACTTTCCATGCCAGGACGAAACATATTGATGTGCAGTATCACTTTGTACGAGATGTGGTGGAGGATGGAAATGCCTATTTAGAAAATGTGGATACTTTGAAGAATGTTTTTGATGCATTGACAAAGCCAATGAGCATGGATAAATTTAGATGGTGCACAAATTTGATGGGGATTGGGGTCCAAAATATTCAATGACTTTAGGTATTGAAAAGGGTTCAGTGAGTTCTTCGTCAAGTGGGAGATTGTTGAGAATATGTGTCTCAAAATCACTTGTATAACCCTATTTTTGTCACCAAGCAGCAAAGAAGTCTTAAGTATTAAGTTCATGCTTGTACCTCTATACCGCGGGAGCCTCTCAATTGTGTAGCCGTAGTGCGGTGGATACTGCCATACTGCAGGTGTCCTTTCACTGGGGTGCAATAGTACGGTTACCGCCATACCATAGGAGTTCACTGGATGTGTTGCAGTAGTGCGATGTATACCACCATACCGCAGGTGTCTTTACACTAGGGTGCGGTAGTGTGGTTACCACCATACCACGGAAGACTATCAACTATCTGGTGGTAGAGCGGTTACTGCCATACCTCGGTAGCTCTCAACTTGTCTGGAGGTAGCACGGTATATTGCCACCCCACAGGAGCTAGTTGACTGCGTAGCGGTAGCATGGTGTAATGTGAAGAGCATGGATTTGGTGGACTGCTGAGGTGTAAGCCATTTAGTGGAGGACGTTGCTGACTTGGAAGGTGATCATTTGAATTCCTGGGAAGTTTGACAGTTTCTCTACAAAGGAAGTTGAACTGAATTGATTGTACAGAGAATGAATTGATTCTTGGTTGTTACTATACATAGTAACATATTGTAACCGTGAAGGGGTTTGAGGTTTGATGTTCGATGGTTGGATGATCGAATGGTCAGTTAGTGAGTTTCATTGTATGTTATTGGAGAGCATTGTAATAGTGATGTTCTATACGAGGTTGATCTATTAATTGTTGTTGTTGTAATATTGACATCTGAAAGGAGAGTCTGTAACTTGTATGTAATTTGATTACTGTCAGACAAGTGATTTTCTTTGGTGTGGTGGGTTTTTCTTCTGTAAGGGTTTTCCCATGTAAATCTAGTGTCAATTGTGTTTGAGTTTATTTCTCCATTCTATTATTCCTTTCATGTGTATCTTAATGTACTGTAATTGTAAAAATTTAAAGTCATATCTACATTCTTCTCTAAGTTTTGACATTAGGAAAGTTTGTTCCGCATCCATAGGATTTTCTCACAAAATAATCATTTCTATAAAATAAGTAACGATCACCTCTAATGCATAAAAATGAATCTAACAAGTCCCTGGATGACTTGGGAAGTTACATTGCATAACACTCCTGCAACATTTCATCAGTATGCATAGTAGAATGAATATGGAATAATGATTCATGATACATTGAAAACTCAACATAGTATTTACAACATGTATTACAAAAACTAATAGGTACACAATAAAATGGCTTGCAAGACTCAAAATACCTTTGTGAGATTTGCAAATTTGTATATTCTTGACAAAATTGTTTGTACAAAATTGTTTGGCTACATTCCAAGAAATGTTTAGGATGTGGTGTACGATCTCTATTACCAATTCATAACTTTAAAACATCCTTTACATTCGGTGATACTCTAGAGTGAGAGTTCCAAAATTGTTCAATTTGCATCTTTGCATTATCATTTAGCTTCTTATCAACACATGGAAGCCTCCCACTAAAATCCCACATATCATTTTGAAGAGGACTATCGAGTCTTTCTCTTCCTAAGAGTGCTCTATTCAATGTTTTATAATTTAGATTTAAATCAATACAATTTTATCTCATTAAATGAGTCTTTCTCAAATTATGGCTTACTAGTGAGGTTGTGATCACTCTATGAACAACCCTTTTATCCTTTTCCTTACTAGGCTTTCCAATAGAGGTTAAAGCATTAAAAATATTTTTTACAATAACACTATTTTTTTTCAATTTTTTGGTGACACGAATCTTCAATTTTTTTTAATAATGGTCTCATTTTGAAAATCTTAAGTAATTACACAAAAACTTGACATTATTTGGTTAATCTTATTGGAAAATTATTCATTGAACATTTTGGTAGCTCACAAACGAACCATTCATTGTGACCTTTTTACTTGAAAATTATCTATTATGTTCTCATCTATTTCAAGCAACCATTTATGGGTTCTAATGTAATTAGGTGTTACATAAGGTTCATTTTCAACATTTTCATTTTCAAGTTCAATGTTATTAACATTTTCATTCTCACTATTTTCAATATTTTCAACATTTTCAATAACAATTTCATTTTCAACAACATTTTCATTTTCAATAACAATTTCATTTTTAATAACATTTTCAACAACATTTTCATTTTCAATGTTGTTCATATTTTCATTTTCAATTTCAATGTTTTCATTTTCAATTTCAATATGATGTTCAATATTTTCAAAGTCTATTTCATCTTCACTTGAGTTAACATTTAACGGTGCATAAGAAGCTTCAATTTGAATATTTGTCATACCTTGTCTTATTTTCCTATGACTTTCTCTATCTTTTGCTCTATATGCTTCAATTTGATCTGTTGTTAGTTTCTTTTTACCTTTTCTCTTACGGCGACTACTGCACCCCATTGAACAAACAAAAAAACACACAAATGATTATAATTGTAAATAAAGTGTAAGAGAATATTCTAAAATTAGAATTTTGTCTGATATAGAAAGTAATCACGAGAATTTCGTGACAGAAAGAATGTAGGGACCATTGAAATACTCAAAACGGTCCCATTTTTGTTTTTTATACAATTTACTAAACAAATATCCGTTTTTAAATAGATACCTGTCATGTCTTACACTTGACATGCCCGCCGCTACTCGTGCAAGGCTACCTTTAGAACCTATAACATAGGAAAGGGATATCCATTTACTTTAGTGTCGTAGACACTGAAAAATGTCCTAGATGATATCATACACTTGAATCAGGTTTACTAACATCATTTCCTCTCGAAACCCATCCTCTTTTTGCTTAATTAATTAAATTAGCCTAGCTATTTAATTAATTTCCTAATTTTTGTCCATTAACCTAATTCATCAAATCAAGTTAATTCACCCCCTTTTCATGCTAACTGTTAATCTCATTAAATTAAATAAATCAAAGTATTTAATTTAATTCCCTAAGTCATCTTATTTAATTCCTTACCCCTTTTTGCACAATTAAAACTTTGTTTTAATTTACAAAATATCTTTTTTCCTCACCCATGAGAATATTCCAAAGAATATTCTCTCTCCTCCAATCATCTCACTTGGCTTCTTAAGCAAGCTAAAATTTTAACCTCTTGAGCAAGTCACCTTGTAACCTATTTGTGCAGGTCAAAAGTGTGTTTGTTTGAAACAAATGTGAACCCTTGATTAATTCTCATCTTGCATTCTCACCCGTTGATGAGAATCCATGATCCATGCCTCCTATTTCCTCAATTCTTGACCGTTGATTAATCTTTTCGATCTCAACCGTTCATTTCTCATTTGCTTTCCTATAAATAGGACACTATTTGGAGACAAATGGATCCATCTTTTAATTGCAAACTTATGCTATTGAACTCACTTTCATTCACACTCTCAATTTACTCACTTTTAGCTAATTTTAGTTCATTTTTAGTTGCATAATATCTTAAGACATCCATTAATGGTTTCCATGCATCCATCTTAGCTTGTTTATAAATTAGGGTTTCCATCTTTTAGCTTAGAATTAGCTTAGATTAGCCTAGCAATTGCATAGTTAGATCAATTTTAGCATAAAATCATGTTTTTGATTAGAGGTAAAAAATGGGTTTTGAAGGGACTCAGAACCCTTTACAAAAGAAAGCAGCTGAACTAAAGATAAAAGAAATACATCAGCAAACAATCCCACAGTAGCGACCCATCAGCAAAAAAAATCCAAAAAGGAGAACCACCCAACAACACTACATACTTTTCAGAATGTCTGCCACCTCGACGTCGCAGTTGATAGCTTTCTATGCATCATCAAAAAAATCAAAACTTTCCTTACTAGAAGCCCCTTCTTGAGCTTTAGTTTTGTTCCTAGTACGTGCTCTAGGACCACCCGTATTTACCTCATAAATCAAAACAATACCTTTTTCACCACTCTTCCTATCAGCAACAACTTCATCCATCTGCTTACCAGCAACAACACCCCCATCATCATGGGAAATATCTTTCTTCTTTTTAGCACTAACCAAAGGAGAGGCAACAACAACAAACTCATAATTAACAAGAATTTTATGACCCTCCCCATCTCTCATCACATAGTCCCAATTTTTCCCCATTTGTTCCTCAAGATTGAGGATTCTTTCTTCCATGTTATACTTCATTTTGAGGGTTTCCTCCACCACCGTGTCCACCACAGTGTTCAAGGATTCAAACAACTCATCAATTTGGTTCTGAACAAAGCCCCTTAGTCTTGTTAACCATACCCCTAACTCTGACATTCGTTTTATTGAGCTCATGGAAAAACCACTTAAAAAGCTTAAAGAAAACAATAGACCCCTCACATGCAGTGCCAAGCGCATTAGAAAAATCATCTCTATTAATATTAAAAACCCCTTTACCCAGAGCATCCTCCTTGTTGGTATGTGGCGACTGATCATGCTATAATGTATAGCCCATGGTATACTGTACATCCCGGCCCCCCTGACCTTGCCGGGGTCCTGGGCTGGGCCGGGCCCCCGGGGGTTTGGGGGCGGCAGCCCCCTAGAAAAATTTTCTTCCTATTTTTTCGCGTGATCACCGAAAAAGGGAAAAATCAATGAAAAAGGAAAAATCCATTTTTGTAGAACCCTAAAATCTGGAAGCTTCTAAGCTTGGTAAAAAAGGGGTTCGGATGGGTATTACAGGATGAAGAAAAACGCGATTATTCGCAAGATTGTAATAAGGTTTTTCACTGGATAATAAAAGTATTGGATGGCTGCGGTTTGGTGGATGTAGCCTAGATTGGGTGAACCACGTTAAATTCTATGTTATGATGTATTCTATGCATGTTTTAGTTTCTCTATTTATTATATAAAATTTGCATTTAATTGTTAGATCTGCCATCTCTAACCCTAACACTCCTCCTTAGAAGAACTATTCATATCCTTTTCAATAGGGGATTCCTTACCTTTTCCATAGCGACTAGAGTTTTAAGCTTGTGGATGGAGCTCGCAATTCCCTCAACCACCGCTTTTCTCTTCATAACCCTCTCTGGGTCCTCACCTTGGGTCTCTAGAACACCATCAGTAACCCCATACTTCTCTTTCATCTGCATGGCTAGCTAAATGCTTGGGAAACATCAGCAAAGATTCCACCCACAATAGTGAGAGGGAACCTACTCTAGAATCTGACTCACAGACCGCAAAACCCTTTTCTTCCCACTGGCATCCCCAATTTCCTTCATCTTGGTGGCCGAAGGTGGAGATGAGGCCTCTCCATACAATTCATTCCTTATCTTCAGGCCCCTACTCGGCACCATAGCAACAACTTCATCACTACAGGTTAAATAATCACCACTGTCACAATCTTCCCCTTTTTTCTTCTTTCCCAAGGGATGGCAATGTGGACCCCCTTCTAGAGAAGCAATAGAATCTGGAACAAACTCCACATCATCCTCCAACTCATCCTCTTTACCCAAAATCAACTTCCTTCTCTTGGCCCTTTTACTAACATGTTCATCATCGGAAGCTGTATCATACCCTTCAATAGGTTTTTTACCCTTCGAGGTAGCCATAGGTTTGGGAACCTCAAAATATTTTGCAATATAAAAAATCAAGAGAATTAACCCAACATGTAAAACATGATTTTTTGGGTTCTTCTTGTGATCCTTAATCCATGCATCAAGAGACATAAGATAAAATGAGAAAGAGACCCTCCTCTTGTGATGAAAGTGATTTAACAGAATGAAATGATAGTTACTCACCACTGAGAAACGACCTTCCAGGGTAATGTAGCACATCAATTCCTCCGCAACATCCCCCCATAGGGCCTTAAGGGAGTTGCGCTAATAACTACCACTCTTCAAAGTCTTTAAGTCCTTTCTTCATAATCTTTGAAGAAAATTTTCATTGCAGTCTGCGCCTCCTTTTTATCCCTAAAAACCTTCATATCATCCATAGGCAAGCCCATAATTCCGGTGATGAATTCCTCATTCACCTCAAACTTAGTCCCATAAAGTTTAAGCACTCTATCATTCCAACCCTTAAGAAATAGCTCCGTCACTTGAGGGTTGTTTCCATGAAGTTTTTCCATATAGGAAGTTAATCCTCCCTTAACTAGCACCTTCCATACCTCCTTCTTTTCCTTCACAGCATCACAAGATTTGGGTTCAACCCGATTTCTATCGCCCTCCATATTTCTACAATTCACACTAGAAACCAACTTATAGAAACTAAGCCCAACACCAAGAATACTCTAGAACACAATGCCAAAACTACCCAGAATCCATGTGAGGCTAGAGTTGGGACAGGGGAAAATAATACTCCTTTGTCTACGACACCCTGCACCTGTACGAATCTCTTGATTCAAATCTTGCACCCCATTCTTATTCATAACAGTCTACCATGTGATGAGAAGCTTGCATGTCACCCACCATAATAAGACTATAATCCAAATGAATTCAGCACTCATTATTTATCATGGTAATAGCCTCTATAGGAAGAGGGTCATTTTCACCCCACTCCCTAAAATCTCTTACACCAATGTTTGCAAAAATATCCACAAGCCCATTTCCTTCTCTAAGGATATGTGAGATATAAAACTCATCAAAAGACTTTAAAATATCTAATGAATCCTTTATTAAGGACTCAATAGTCCAAGAGGGAGGAGTGCTATTTTTCAAATTGTATATAATATTCATATAATCCCCCTCCATCCAAAATTTTTTAAAACCTTTGGTTTGAGCCAATTTGAGACCATGATAGGCTGCAACTGCTTCCGTATAGTGGTTTGTCTAGGTTCCCAAAGGGAGTGCCACAACATAAATGAGCCTACCATTTGAATTTCTAATCACTCCCCCACAACCAGGAAGTCCCAAATTTCCTTTAGCAGCCCCATCAAAGTTTATCTTCACCCAACCTTCTAGAGTAGCTTTCCAAACAACATCTTCTCTAGAAGTTTTACCTTTAGTAATCGGGTGGGAAATATCACAAGACAACTTCCACTTCTGAGAAATAGTGATATCATAGTAGGTAAGATTTATTTTCGGACCATTTTGAAAAGTTAACCCAGCAAGGAAATTTTCTTTAATAGCAGCAAAAATCTTACAAGCCACAGAAGTCGTAGGAAGGGAAGAGTTCCTAAATTTTTTGTTATTTTGTTCAAGCCAAATTCCCCAAGCAATATGAGGAAGGGAAAGAGACTAGAGAAACTGGAGAGTAGGATTGGATGAAGGGCCTATCCATTGAGCCCACAGCTCATTAATAGAACCAAAGAACACCCAGCTTAAGTTCCATAAAGATAGCACATGGGCCCAAACCATTCTCACAAAATTATAGCCAATCAAAAAATGACAAGGATTTTTAGCCTCCTCTTCACATAAAAAACACCTGTTAGGCATCACAAAACCTCTTTTGACCAAATTGTCAATAATTAATATTTTATTCTGGCAGAAAATCCAAAAGAAAATATTAACGTTAGGAATCAATTTAGAGGACCACAAAGAAGGCCAAAATGGAGTTGGGCCAACAAAGGACTCATTTGAGCAAAAATTTGAAGCCACAGAATATATGCCATTAGAGGAAGGCTTCCAAAAAAAATTATCAAGAGAAGGGGAGGAAGAAATATGTACCAGAGATATAGCCTTATACAAGTTCTCCAACCCAGGGTCGACCTCATACAACTTCTTCCAACCACCTCCCTCAATATAATCAAAAACACGTCTACCAAACTGTCGCACACAAAGATCCATGAGAGGATGATCCCATGGCTCATCTTTGAGAGGTCTGTTACCAAACTAGTTATCCTCCTAGAACAAGATATATCTTCCATCCCTCAAACTCCAAAAGAGACCCTTGGCCACAAGCCTACGAGCCTTACTAATGCAATTCCATAAAGCAGAACCAGAAGGGGGGTTAAACTCTTGAGAAAAGAACCCCCTAATACCATCAACCTCATATAAGTATTTTCTCCAAGAAATTCGAGCCCATTCACTCTTAGCCATCAAAAGGTTCCATATTTGCTTACCAAGGAGGGAAAGATTAAAAGCTCTTATTTTATGGATTCCAAGCCCACCAGCCTTCTTCAGTCTACAAACATCATCCCAAGCAACCAAATGAATCCTTCTCTTTTCCTCCACCCCAGACCACAGGAATTTTTTTTGAATATTTTCCAAAGTATCCATAATCTTCCTAGGCATATAAATAAGACTAAGAGCATAAAAAGGGAGATTTTGAAAGGTAGATTTAATTAGTTGAACTTTCCTATCCTGGCTCAATAGAGCACCCTTCTGACCAGCCAATTTAGAGTTGAAATTTTCAATCATACCCCTCCAAAAAGAGTTAGGAACTTTAGAGCACAAGGGAAAACCTAAGTAAGAATTAGGAGGTTCACCAATTTGACACTGCAGAATCCCATCAATTTTAGTCTATCTATGGATCAAATCCTTGAACAAGAAAAGAACACTCTTAGGTAAGCTAACCTTCTGCCCCGAAGCCACTTCATACCTCTATAAAATTGATTTGACATCCTTAGCCTCCTTAATGGACGACTGCCCAAGCATAATAGAATCATCCACAAACTATTCATGAGAGCAAATAAGGTTACTAGAAGAAGGGGAAAATCAAGACATAACCCTAGAATTAACAAATCTCTAAATGAGACGACCCAAGGATTCCACCATAATTATGAACAGAAACAGAGAAATAGGATCCCCTTGCCACAAACCTCTCGAACAATCAAAAAGAGGAGAAGGGGACCCATTAATGAGAATAGAGAATCTCAAAGTAGATATAAGCTGAAGCACAAGGGTTACCCCTTTCTCTCCAATCCCAAGAGTAGATAAAATTTTAGCTAGATATCCCCAGTCAACCCTATCATAAGCTTTAAGTAAGTCAAGTTTCAAGATAAAACCAACTTTCTTATTAACAAATAAAGAGTGGATGTTCTCATGAATAGAAAGAATAGAGTCTAGGATTTTCCTTCTAGCCACAAACCCATTTTGCTGAGGAGAAATGATAAGAGAAAAAATTCTTTGTAAATGAACCACCAGAACCTTGGAAATAATCTTATAAACCGAATTGCATAAACTGATAGGATGAAACTCATCAAAAGAGGAAGCTCCCAACTTCTTAGAGACTAGGACAATAAAAGAGGAGTTCAATTCCTTAAGAAGGGATCCAGACCTGAAAAAATCCTTAGTAGCCACCACAACATCTCTAGCAATAATTTCCCAAAAGGCTTGAAAGAAGAACATTAGAAAACTATCTGGATCCAAAGCTTTGTTACCCTCAAAGTAAAAAACAACACTCTGAATTTCATCCACCGAGGGAATACAAACCAACTATCTATTCATATCATCATCCACCAAACGAGGGATATTTTTGACAAGCCAAATTAAGCTCCCCCTCCTTCAATAACAACTAGGATAAATACGAGGAAGCAACAAGCATCAAATCAACATCCTTTTCCAACACTTTATCATTGAAGTTGATCAAGTTAATTATGTTATTAGCCCTATGTTTCTGAGTGGAAAGGTGAAAAAACTTGGTATTCTGGTCCCCACTTTTAAGCCACATAATCCTCGACCTTTGTTTCTAGAATTCCTCCTCCTTAGCCACAATATTATGCAATCTGGAGAGCAAGATATTTTCCTTCTTCATTAGATCTTGATCATATCCAGATTCTTGGATCAAATGTTGTGCATCCTAAAGTTCCTTAGTCACACCCTCCTTTTCCATAGAGATATGACAAAAGGAGGTGCGATTCCATTTTCTAACCTTATCCTTAACACTGGAAAGATTTTTAGCAACTCTAAACATCACCGACCCATCCACCTGGATGTTCCACCATTCATGAATCAAATTCCCCAAGTCAGGGTGACACATCCACATTTTTTCAAATCTAAACAAAAAATTCTTCTTTCCCCCCAACAAGTCCATCGACAGAGCCAAAGGGAAGTGATCAAAACCAAGTCTAGTAAGAGCAGAGAGCGAGCAAGAATAATGAACCAACCACTTAGGGGAGATAAGAGCATGATCAAGCTTCACTTGGATCAAGGCATTCCCGACTCTCCTATTTGACCAAGTAAAAGATGCACTCTTCAAATCCAGATCAAGGAGAGTTGAGTAATTAATGAGACTAATAAGATCATATCTACTATCATCCACCACGTGGGAACCACCCAATTTTCCATTATCATGCAAAGGAGTGTTAAAGTATCCCAAAACCAACCAGTTCTCAATATGGTTCATAACTTTAAAAGAGGCAAAATTCTCCCAAAGTCTTTTTCTAGCACTCTTACAATTCAGAGCATAAATATTAGACAGATTCCAAGAGAATCTATCATGCAAATGAGTAAAATAAGTAGCCACATGATTACAATCTTTAAAAAGCTTAGCTCCCTAGATCACTCTAAGATTCCAAAGAGTAACAATCCCTCCTGAAGCCCCCATCGCATTAGAACAATGCATACCACAATCCTTAAAGAGATTATTCTTCAATCTAGACAATTTATCCATTCCCATTTTAGTTTCTTGAATTAACACAATATCAGGGCGATGATCTCTTACTAGATTAACTAGAAGATGATGCTTGCGAAGGTGATTTAATCCCCTCATATTCCATGAGATGATCTTCATAATAACTTATTGGAAGTTCTCTTAGAGCACATATCCAATAGGGTTCTCTGTGTCCCATCAACAATGTCTATTTGACTCTCCTTATCCCTGGTTACATTTGTAGGAGGCCTCCCTCTTCCACGCAGCTCAAAACCACAATCTAACCTTTGTGGATTCCTTGTCACTACTCTCAAAGAAGGAGAGTATTTTTTCCTATTTTGTCCACGAAATCATGTTTAATTTAGCATAAATCAGGTTTTCATCCATTTATCACAATGGTTTCATTGATTCTCTTCCATAGAATCGATTGAAATAGGCTCACAAATCATGGGATTGGTAAAGGGTCATTGTTCCACATCAACATGACACCAATTCCAAAATGGGATAAGTTTCAAATGGGTTAGAGTAGACATTTAACTATTTTAGTAGTTTGTAATTTTTAGTTTCAATAAATTCTTAGTTTAACTTTCAATTTGAATGATCTTGTTTGAGATTGAGGTCTAGTGGCTAAATTATGCTTTGATTCATCATGGATCAAGTGTAATTGACCCACACTGCCGATCCTTGGCCCACAAGTGTTAAGAATTATTATATGTTATAATATATATACTTATTATATATTAATATAATATATTAATTTATTATATATATATATATATATATTTATATAATATATACTATATATTAATATATATTATATAGTAGAGATAAGTTATGAGTTATGAGTTATAAGTTGTTCACAACTAAACTAATCTTGTTTGGGGCCCCGCCCCAAACCTGTCGTCTTGTCTTGATTTCTTGGGGGCCCCACTGTCTTTTTTCCCATCTGAATGGGTCTCCCATTTATTACTTTGATATCACCTTTGTCTATATATATATTTGCAGCCACCGTCTGCTCTTTCCTTTCATCGTCTCCATTTCGTTCCATTATTTATTCCTGTCTATATTTCCTGTGTGCCACTGCCATCCCTCCCTCTCTCTCTGTCTCTCACATCCATCTCTGTCTCCTCCTTTCTCTCTCTCCACTCTCCACTCTCTCCACTGCCTCTCTCTCCATCTCTCTGTCCCTCTCCCTCTCTCTCTCTCTCCCTCCCTCCCTCCCTCCATGTCTCTATCCATCTCTCCCATCCCTCTCACTCTCCCCATCTATCCCATCCCTCTCTCTCCCCCTCCCTCCCCTCCCCTCCCCTCTCTCTCTCTCTCCACCCCTCTCTCTCTCTCTCTCTCCCCTCTCCACTCTCCCTCTCTCTCTCTCCCTCCCTTTTCCGTCTCTCTCTCTCTCCCTCTCTCCCTCCCACCTACTCTCTCTCTCTCTCTCTCTCTCTCTCTCTCTCTCTCTCTCTCTCTCTCTCTCTCTCTCTCTCTCTCTCTCTCTCTCTCTCTCTCTCTCTCTCTCTCTCTCTCTCTCTCTCTCTCTCTCTCTCTCTCTCTCTCTCTCTCTCTCTCCTACCCTCTCTCTCTCTCTCTCCCCACTCTCCACTCTCCCTCTCTCTCCCTCTCTCCCTCCCTCTCTCTCTTTGTCCTTTCTACCACTTTCTCCCTCTGCATTTGAGACCTCTCTCTCTCTCTCTCTCCATCTATCTCTCTCCCTCTCTCTCTCTCTCCTCTCCTCCCCTCTTCCTCCTCTCTCTCTCACTCTCTCCTCTCTCTTTCTCTCTCTCCCTCCCTCCTCTCCCTCTTGGCCCCTCCTCCACTCTCTCTCTCCCTCCCTCTCTCCCTCCCTCTCTCTCCCTCCCACTCTCCTTCTCTCTCTCTCTCCCTCTCTCTCTCTCCCACTCTCCCTCTCTCTCTCTCCCTCCCTCCCTCTCTCCCTCTCTCTTTGTCCCTCTCTCCTACTCTCCCTCTCTCCCTCTCATGTCTTTCTCTCTCTCCCACTCTCCCTTTCAGGTTTCTCTACCTCTCTCTCTCCCTCCCTCTCTCCCTCCCTCTCTCTCCCTCCCACTCTCCTTCTCTCTCTATCTCCCTCTCTCTCTCTCCCTCTCCCTCTCTCTCTCTCCCTCCCTCCCTCTCTCCCTCTCTCTTTGTCCCTCTCTCCTACTCTCCCTCTCTCCCTCTCATGTCTTTCTCTCTCTCCCACTCTCCCTTTCAAGTTTCTCTCCCTCTCTCCCTTTTAGGTATTTCTCTCTATCCCTCTCTCTCTCTCCCTCTCTCCCTCTCTCCCCCTCCCCCTCTCCCTCTCTCCCTCTTTCTCTCTCTCCCTCTCTCCCAATGTCCCTATCTCTCTCCATCTCTCCCAATGTCCCTATCTCTCTCCCTCTCTCTCTCTCTCCCTCTCCCTCTCTCCCACTCTCCCTCTCTCTCTCTCTCTCCCACTCTCCCTCTCCCTCTTCCTCTCTCTCTCTCACTCTCCCTCTCTCTCTCTCTCCCACTCTCCCTCTCTCTCTTTCTCTCTATAATGTCCCTTTTTGGAGTTAACCTAAATCTATCCCAAATTATCAATTTCCCAAGCCAAGAAGGCCCTAGAGGATACTTTGAACCGGTTTAGTCCCTATAGGTAAGTTAGAAATCCATCTCTAAAATAGCCTAACAATTAATACTCCACATTGGGCATTAAAATTAAGTATGAGTAAACCTATATTAAGCATCATAACCAACATTTCCCATAATGGATCTTCTCCTCATGTTGCACCATGGTAGGAGGGTGATATTCCAATGGTGGATCTCATGCTTGAACTAGACCCAAAGGCAATACCCTGATTAATTAGGCAGAACCCCCTTGGCCCTCGTGGGCTCATCATGTACCACCTTTGTGTGGCATATCTAGTGGAGACCAACCTAGACCTAAAGGTAGTACCCTGATTAATCAAGTAGAACCCCCTTGTCCCTTGTGGGCTCATCATGTCCCACCCCCAAATGGCGTATCTAGGTGGCTCATGGATTCTCCATCTTGTGATCCTACTTCCTTACCATGATGGAACATGGATATAATAATATAAACAAATGACTAGCTACAAACATACATATTAACAGGGTATAGGGAATATATTAGAGCATATCATGTGGGTAATGATAATACATAAGTATATATACAATCTCTCCACATTTATATTAAAGAATCATAAATACTTGTAAGACTCAATAATTATTGCAAGCACTATTATTGCACAATTGTAAATAATATATATATATATATATTCTATATGAATATGTATATATCATCATTTCTAATTGACTTCAATTTATAATTATATATATATCATTATTTTCCATATGAATATGTATATATATATATATATATTCTATTTAAATATGTATACATATTATTCCTAATAAGTATTTATATATCATTATTGTAAATAATATATATATTCTATATCTATATATATTTATTTATAATAATGTTAGAATTGCTTCTCAATGTATTCTAGTCAGATTTCTGGCTAGTACATTGGTTCCCTCAATGATATTTCTTTCTTATTTTCCTTTATTCCATATTCCTATTCCATTTGATGCCTTGTTCTTGAGAACCATTCATCCTAAATACTCGATAGGATGAAAGTTATTTGATATGGATGTGTCCTTTTATTCAATCGTTGTTTTTAGACTATTCCAAATGGATGCAATAATCAATGTATTTAATATTCTATTGGGAACCGTTGACTTAAGGATGTTTAGTAATCATTGCATTAGTCTTTACTAATGTTTTGATGTTTTATCATTTATTCATTTGATATTAATCTCTCTTTAATTGATGCCTTTGTAGATTTACTTATTTATTCATTAAGCATGGTTACATTAGAAATCAATGCTTCTTAGAGTTAACTAAGGCATGGCCACATTTAAAGTTAATATTAGTTTATTGTGGATATTATTTTTATTTTCATTATTATGATATTATAATAAATAATATTTAGTGGTTCTTATGAGTTATGATAATGGTATGATAATATTATCTAGGATAATTAAAATTATAATATTTTTTGAATTGCAATATATATATATATATATATATATAATTTGATTATTGATCCTTTGTATTTTAATATTTCATATTTTAATCATTGAGGTATATAAATTGTCAATATATATTGTTATTCCATTTCAATGTGTTACAATCTTTTATTATGTTATGTATTTCACGTTAATATATTCTATTGATTTTAATATTTAGTATTTATATTTTGGTAATTGCAATTTTATATTTGATATTTATAATTATAATATTATCTTTGATAATTATAATTAAATCGTTAATGTTTTTATATGTATTTTATTTATCTTGTTTCTGATGCTTTATATCCCAATGCTACAATTTCAGGGGACATGACACACTCTCTCTCTCTCCCTCCCTCCCTCTCTCCCTCTCTCTCTCTCTCTCTCTTCCTTACTCTCCCTCTCTCCCTCTTAGGTCTCTCTCTCTCTCTTCCTCTCTTTAATATATAATGATCCATTTTGTTGAGGATTTTAAAACCCGAACCCTACCTAATTTTCATGATGATCCTAGTTGAGCAGTGACCTCCATCATGTGCAGTGACCTCTGAAATAATCTAGGTATGTGTTTGAATCCTTTTCTTTGCATTTTGTTCTATTTTTCTTTGCTAATTAGTGATTAATTTAGGTTTTTTTTAGTCCATTTTTAGGGATTGATGCAAGTTTCAAACCCAAATTCCACTCCAAAGGACTCTGAAAACACGATTTACTACAACATAGAAAAAATCGAAAAAATTTGAAAATTTTAATTTACCAATTTTTCTTGGTTTTAGTTATTGTAATAGTGTTTTGACACTTGTGGGCCAATTATAACCCATCATATGTTGCTTTGGTTTATTTTTTAGGACCACCAAATTTCCATTGAGTTTTAAAACTTACAATCTTAGGACCAACTAGCTTTCAATTGGGCTTAAAATTTATTTTCAAAGTTGGTTAAAACTGAATCCTCACCTCATCATTTTACTTTGGGTTTAAAATTGAACAAGGCAACTTAAGATTTCATTTGGTGCTTAAACTGAACTCATCATTGCTTTCAGGTGTTAAAATTTATGAGTGTTTGTTGTGTTTTGATTTACAACGTTGTTATTGGATACGTATGCAATTCTATCGTGCCACTTGGCAATCTTGAGAAACATAAACATTCCTTAACACTTTGCAAAATCTCCTACATGTGGTGTCCCTCTAGTTGCTACACTTTGTTTCAATTTGTTTCTATTCAATTGATAGTTGCTTTAGATGTTTTGATACTATATTAATTTACTTCAGTTACGACACTGATACTATGTTGGTTTTATACCATGTTGATGATACATTAGATACATTATTGATCATCTGATTATGTTTTTGTGGAAAAATTATGATGAACATTATGTGTGTTATGGTTTTATGTTGGTTCGAAGCATTAGAGTATGTTAGTCTTGGTGAAGGAGACAATGTAGCATTACTCACTTGTGAGTAACCTACTACACTGCGACTCTCTTTCATGGTGTGATTGTCAATTTATGTGGATATGTTTGACAGTGTTGTTGTATGCAATTGGCAGGTACTGGGCATCGACTCCACCTGCTTGTCAGGTTTGAGCATGCCATGACCTAATGGAAACATGTTGTTTCAGAGATAATATCAGGTCCTTTGGTCATCGTTCTCTTGTAGGATGATTATCTGTGTTGTCACCCGTCATTGTATTATCGTTTGAGTCTGTTGCATCATTCATGTTTGCATCTTGTTTGGAAATTAATTAATTAGTTAAATGGTTTGTTAATAAATTTAATGTATTTAATGTGATTTTATTGAAATGTTAAATCAAATGATTATGTTCATGTTCTAATTTATTAAATTAAATTAAATAATATATATATATATATATATATATATATATATATATATATATATATATATATATATATATATATATATATATATATATATATATTTTGATACGTAAGGTGAAGATTTTATATATGTTGAGAGAAATATACATGCATCTACATTGCAGGAAAATTCCATCGATGAGCTTCAAACAGCCAAAAAACTAACAGGACAGAGTTCAACCCATTTCCAAAATGGAAGCATCGAGCAAAATAAAAACAAAGACTTGCTTCCTCCAAGATTACAAATTTATAAAAAACTAAACTCCAGTTCGCAGAAACCACGATTACCAAGACTTTAATAGGCAGAGACCAGACGAACAATAACCCTTCCCAACTTAAACCCAGAAATCATTTACCTCTGCAAAGCATATAAAACTTTCCACCCAGTCCATTCCCTCCGCTAGCACTAGCTTCATTCTTTTCTTCAGAAACTCCACTGCCACGTCTGCCAGTGTGCGATGCCGGGACAATTCGGAGCCTTTGAGATCCAAAAGAAAGGGGTAAATCTTGATAGCATCATCCGAGTCCCACATGGTGGCCAGGTCCGCCGGGCGTGGTATGCCCTTGCCCAAGAGAGCCGCCTTCAGGGAGATATCGATGCCCCCGAGCAAATCCTTCTGAAACAGTTGCGCCATCAAATCCTTAGCCAATGACTTCGGGGTGGCAATGTCCAAGAGCGAAGCAAGAAACCTGGATGAAATTTGGGTATTGTCCCTTGCAAATTATTTTCGCTCTAAATGTTCCTTTCCAAGGACCATTTTCACTGCTGCTACCGTCGCCGAGTCATCTTCAAGCAAGATTCATTTGAGACGCTGGTCTGTTACTTCCCGAAAGGCAATTTTCCTTTCTAATGCCACTAGAGAAACAGGGGTATCAACCCCGAAAGAGTCAAGACCTTCCGCCGATATGATGATGGTGAACTTCAATTTCGCCAGCCTTGCCATTGCCGAAGATGCGCCCGAATCACCTTGCAACAAAAACATAAAAGCAGAAACCAGGAATCCGAACCAAAATTTAGGAGAGGGCTTCCTAAATTTAACATGAGAGCCCAATAATGAATCATCAGTCATTGAGTACGGATCGAGATTAGGAGCTTTGCAAATCTGTCCTTCGCATGAAAGGAAATTCCTCCCCCGCAGACCTGTAATCAATGCATTTTATGGAGCTTACCACTCGGCACGTCCTCACTCAGAATAATGTAGGCCGTGCATTACGTGTCCCCCAGCCGGCTTCGTGATACTTGAGCCCATCATACCACTAGACTCCCTTCAATTTGTCCGAGCAAAGAGGCGGCCGCTTAAACCTTCCATTGCCATTCGCAAACTGCTAAATTTGATAGGTTGGTTTGATTACCAACGCCCAACCATGTGCCACACGTCCATCCCACACCCCACCACCCGACCAACTAGACTTCCATTGTCTGTGTGGGGGGCGAGGGTGGGAGCCCACCCATCCGCCCACAATTAAATAATATATTTATTTAAATGTAATTGTTGATTTTAAATGTGCAAACTTAAATAAAGGAAAAGTAGATATTTTGGAGGGTTTGTTTTCAACAAATTAAGGATAAATATCTGGAATCTTGACTTTGAGTTAGGAAAATGTTATCTTGGGTAATTGTTTAATTAAAACTGTCTGATCAATCTTGATTGCATGCTGACTGTTAGTTAAGTTATGCAATTATGAGTTAATTATAAATGAATTAAAAGCTTTTGGTTGTGCAATATCATTAATGACAATCTTTCTAAAAGGTTTTTGCATGGCAGTTTTCTGGAAAAAAAGATTATTTACAGTATTTTTGTTTTCGAAAGCTTTGTGAAAAGGAATTTGGAAGAATTTTTGTGATTTGATTGTGGATTGGGTCTGAAGATTGCGATATTCAAAGTTAGTTGAAAATCCATAATTCTTCTTTGAATCTTTGATTGAGCAAGCGGGATTTAATAGGTTCCTTTCTTTTTTTATTTGATTTTAAGTCTTAAAGATAAAATTTTTGAATGTTATGTTAGAAATTAGTTTGCATTAGAAAAATGGTTATGCTTTCCCGTGGAAAAATAAACTTAGCTAAACCTACACATTCAACAAAGAAAAAATTAGAATGAGTTTTCAAAGTGTAAAGGAAAAAATAGAAAAAAAATGACAAGGAAAATTTAGAAGTATATGGTTACATTTTGTAATTCTTCATATAATTTATATTTTACATAATCTGTTGCTAATCTTCGAATGGAAGTTGGGTTTTCTTGAATCACTTTACATGTTTTAAAATGGTTTTGGAATTGAGATTTTATAATACTAGCTAAACAATGCCTTCATTGGTATAACCTACATGTTATTGATTCCCTTTATTTGCATTGACTGATCTTATCAATAAATATAAACTAGCAGATCTTCATTCACCCTGTGCATCGATTGATTTTCATTAGGTGTTCTATACTGCACGTTGAAGTTCATACTAAAATCGAATGTATGAGCTGATTTTGGTTTTCATATGTGTCTTTTTGTTGGATCTGTTGTCTATAGCTTTTGGCCACGTAGCCATACATATCGAATGGAAAATAAACTATGGATAAGGAATTTGATAATAGCATAAATGAATCAAAACCTAGGCCTATCAGCCTATATCTTTACCATTACCATATTCTTTTCTCCTGTAAATTTTGTGTGTAGCCAGAATACTTATTATTTCTTCATTCCTTTTCCTACAAAACTCTTTCAGTGTGTTGGTGCTTCCTTATTTCCATTGCCTGGGTTTTGTTTTTATCCAGCCTTTAGTTTTTCTTTTATGTTTTTTGGATCATTGTATTGTTTTGTGTAATATTCATTTAAAATAGCTATCTTTTGGTTAGTTGTAGATTTCTCTGTAATTATGCCTTGTTGTTGATAAAATTTTGTTACTTCCAATATTTTCCTAAACCGACAGTGATAGGAAGTTTACCCTTGTTAATTGGGGAGTGTCGGTTATACTTCAGTTGGGAGTGTTGTTAGGTCTATACTTTTTGCATACATGTTTACCATACATAGGATAGCCATTGAAATATATATTTACTTGAGTAGTGGTCTTTTATGTGAAATGAACTATATGGTATTTCCTCTTATATATAGCTATAACTGAGATTAATTTATCATGTAGTGGCTTGTGTGGAAAATGAATCCACCAATTTATATTTATCTTAATGAAGAATGATCATGGATTTATTTTGTTAAAATAGAAAAGTAAGACATTTAATTATGTTAATGAATTATCTATTATGATCTTTAGTTCATGAAGATTTGATGGTTGTTTATGATGGGCAATAATGTATGGGTTATAATATATGAGTATACTTTTGAGTTATGAGTTCTTTAATCTTCCAAAGGCTAGGAAAGTAAACTTGTATTGTAAGCTGATTATGTTTGTACTATGTTGTTCAATTACAATGATTTAATTTGGGACTTAGCCTTGCACGAATTGTTATTTCCCTGGTGGTATTCTGAAAGTTAAATGGTCTATCTCATTATTGAGATATGCTCATTCTTGGTTTTGTATAATGTGCATGAGGGCTATCCTTTGTAATTGTTATAGAGTTATCTTATTAGGAAGAGTGGATTTTGATAGGGGCCAAAACCCTAAGTGGTAACTAGGGTAACCTATTGTGAGTTTGTAATTTAGTGAAAACCTAATTAAATGTATTAGGGGTTGGGTAGTATTCATTAAATAATTTAGGTAATTGATTGTCTCACCTTATACCTTAGTGCTTGTATAGATTAAGGGTAGGTTGAGATGGTCTAGAATGGCATGATCATCTACTTTGTCTTCTTGAAAGGTAGTTCAATTCCACTTGAGTTTGTTTATGGGTCAGGAATCAATAGACATTTCTAGGGTAACTCAGCATGAGGGTCGGTAATCTAGGAAGATTCACTAGGGTAACCTATAATAATCTATTTGATGACACTCTTATCCTAATACATGTTATGTGGTCTCTTGTGTAGAGTTACCTTTTATTATATTGTTACCTCTAGGAGATTTGTTTGTAATTTGTGGTTTAGAGATCATTATGTCATAATGTGTACATCAAGCCATGTGATGTCATGTTCTGTCTTAATGTTTCTTTGTCTTTGTGGACCTGATATTATCTCCTAGCACGATGGTGGACCTTTGGCTACCACATGGCTGGGAGGAATGTGCTTTATCCTCCATTGGGTCCCCTTACAGGTGTTTTTGTGCTTGGATACTATTATACTTGTGACAGGTTCATCTTTCTACACTGTTTGTGAAGTTGGACACTGAGCATGCTCATGAACGAGGTTGACAGAAGAGTTATGATCTTCATCTATATTGTCTACACTCTTGAATTATAAGAGTGATCTTATTGTAATGATATTATGTTGCTACGAGATTTGTCTTAATCTCACTTGATGTAACTTGAATTTGTAACTTGACTACATTATAATTATATGATTGGATCATTCATTATTGGTATGATTTATCCTTATGCTTGATGTATTTTGATATAGTAATGTAATGTTCTTTCTTGTGAATGTTTATGTAGCATTGACATGGAACCTTGAGAACATATGTGTTTATGTATCTTTTGTACTCTTGTGATAATTGAATGCTTTAACAAAAAAAAGTATTCAGTTATTTTTATATTTTATGTGTTGTTCTCTGGGTTCCATGGCAGGGCGTTACAGGTTGGTATCAGAGCATAAGGTTCTAACACTAGGTACTCTAGATATTTGTGATCCCATTAGGTTGTCCTAGATGTTAGACTTTGTAATTTATGTTTTCCAATTGTCTTTTGCATCGTGTAACTAGGAATTGTCATTTATTTTTGTGTAGGATGATGCCTATACATTAAGGTAGGGGTCATGGTCGAGGCCGAGGTAGTGGTCATATGGATAACCACCAAGAAACTCCCTCTCAGAGCTCTCATGAGAGTGAGCATGCAAAAAAAAGGGTCCTCAAGTGGATCAAGTGAGCAGGGAACAAAATTTGAGACAACTAGAGATAGAGGGAGCACAGTTGTGTCCTTTACTGGAGGAGATTCTTGCTCGACTTGGTCCTAGACAGGAGGCTGAACATGAAGTGGCTAGAGAACGAGACATATCACCTAGGAGAGTTGTTGAGACTATGGAGCAAGATGTCGTTGCTACAGGGAACATGAGAGATTTATTGAGGGCATGCCCTCTCATATTTGACAATACTGGTGGTGGTCTGGAGGTGGAAACTTGGCTGATAGACTTGGGACAGTGTTTTGCTATGCATACATATGGTAGCAAAACTAGAGCTAGATGTGCCATTATGCATCTTAGAGGCTTTTCCTCTACATGGTCGTGATTGGATGAGCATAAGCTTCATCTGGAGATTGATTTTTTTTCATGGGACATGTTTTTGTTGAGGTTTAGAGTGTGTTTTCTATCAGAGCATTGGAGAGAGCGACATACAGATGAGTTCCATGATTTGTGTCAGATGGCCATGTTAGTTGAGCAGTTTGAGCATAGGTTCTATGAGCTCAAACAGTATGTTGGGATTGTGGATGACGAGGCTATGTTAGTACAACACTTCATGAGGGGCTTGAATGCCTGTGTCAGCGAAGGAGTCTAAGTATTTGAGCTGAAGACTATGGAGGTAGCCATGGAGAAGGAATATATTATGGAGGAGAATTTGACTATGGCTTTGGGTGGACATACATGTGTTCAAATAGGTAATGCACCTTCTACAAGTTTTGGTCTACAAGCTGGTGAGACTTAGACAGGGGGTTCCTCTCGGAACCAATATACACCCGCTAAGGGTGGACAATAGCAGTAGCAACAACATTACCCACTGAAGAATAAGAATTCTCAACCTCAATAGGGTAATAGTTCACAGTCTGGGAAGAACCATAACTGGTGGCATAATGAGCACAACCATCAGGATCAGCCAACATAAAGTGTATAGTCTATGGTTAGTAGAGGCAATTTCCAGCAACCTAATGCACCATCAGGTGGTAGAGGTACTGGTTTCTTTTCATGTGGTCAGTAGGGTCACATTGCTAGGCAATACCCTATGAGAGATACATTAGGATTTGTTCAGGGATCAACGGCTTCAGAGCCGATAGTTGGAGATGCAGGGTGTGCACACAGAGTTTTTGTTGTGGTAGATTACCATCAAAAAGATCATTAGAATACTGTGGTTGAGACTTCAGGTCAGTTATAGGGTACTAATGTTTCTATCCTTTTTGATTCTGGAGCTACTGATTCATTTATTTCACCCTCTATTGTTGAGCGATGTGGACTCATGGTAGTAAAGCAAGGTGATAGGTGACAGGTAGAATTAGTCTCTAGGGTTAAGGTAGCAGTAGAATCCCTTGTTCGCAATTGTGGCCTAAGGATTGGATCATCTACCTCAATAGATCTTCCTATTACACCTCTTGGTTCTTATGATATCATTTTAGGTATGGACTAGTTGGAATCCCATTGTGCAGTAATTGATTTTCAACAAAAGACAGTACATTGCTTAGATGATTTTGGTGCAGAAGTTGAAATAATTGGTGTACAAAGACCCATCTCCTTGTGGATTATATTTTCTATGTAGTTGAGGAGATGCCTTCGTCAGGGTTGTCAGTTGTTTGCAGTAACTGTTGATGACTTGGATTTAGGGGAGAGTCAAGAGGTATCTCTTGATGATTACCCTATTCTTGGGGAATTCGCATATGTTTTTCCTAGTGATATTCCTAGTATGCCACCGAAATGTGACATTGATTTCAGAATTGACTTGGTTCTTGGAGCAGAGCCTATATCTCGAGCTCCATATAGAATGACCACACAGGAACTAGAAGAGCTCCGTCTACAATTGGAGGAACTTTTGGCTAAGGGTTTTATATGTCCTAGTGTTTCTCCTTGGGGAGCACATGTCATCTTCGTGAAGAAGGACGAATCTTTCAAATTGTGTATCAATTATCGTCAATTAAAAAAAGTGACAATAAAGAATTGATATCCCTTACCCAGAATCAATGATCTCTTTGATCAAATCAAGGGAGCTAAAGTGTTTTCTAAGATTGATTTAAAATCGGGTTACCATTAGTTGCACATTGCAAAAGTGGACATTCATAAAATGACATTTTGTATTCGTTACGGACACTATGAGTTCATAGTGGTACCATTCGGATTAACGAATGCACCATCTATTTTCATGAGTTTCATGAAAGGTGTCTTTCACACATACCTTGATCATTTTTTTCTCATGTTTCTTGATGATATTATGATCTATTCGAGAAATATGGAGCATAAAGAGAATTTGAGATAGGTATTGTTGTGCTTAAGGGAGAATTAGTTGTATGCGAATTTGCCGAAGTGCGAATTCTTCTAGATTGAGGTGAAATATTTTGGTCATGTTATCTCTGGAGAGGGTATTGTTGTGGATCCTTCAAAGATCCAAGCCATTATTGATTGGCCCGTGCCTACCAATGTAGTTGAGGTTCGTAGTTTTATGGGTCTTGTTGGGTATTACAGACAGTTTGTTCAGGGGTTTTCAAGGATTGCTCATCCTATTACTTCTCTTTAGAGGAAAGGGAAGAAATTTATTTGGTCAGATCAGTGTCAGTCGGCTTTTTTGACACTCAAATAAAAGTTGACTAGTGCGCCTATCCTAGCTATTCCTAATCCTAATAAGGACTTTTTCGTTTGTACTGATGCATCTTTGGAGGGATTAGGAGTCGTGTTGATGTAGGATGGTCGTGTAATCACTTATGAGTCTCACAAACTCAAGGATCACAAATTGAACTATCCTACTCATGATTTGGAGCTAGCTGTAGTTGTTCATGCTTTGGTTCGATGGAGGCACTTTTTGTTAGGGCACCATTTTGAACTTCACAGTGATCACTGTAGTCTGCAGTATATTTTCACACAACCTAATTTGAATGCTAGGTAGAGATGGTGGATGTAGTTCTTATATGAGTATGATTTCGAGGTGAAATTTTCCCAGGGGAAGGAGAACGTAGTGGCTGACGCTCTTAGTCGGTGAAGGCATGAACATTCTGTTGTGACTCTAGGAGTTGATTTGAAGAGCCAAATTTTAGTAGCACTTCCTATAGACAGACTGTATTAGGAGGTGAAGACGAAGTTAGGATTAGGTAGACCCTTGGAGGGTAGATTCATAGGATATACTCTCGAGTCAGATGGATTGTTGTGATATTTGGGTCATATCTATGTACCACTTTCTGAAGGTCTTCACACTCTAATTTTGTTAGAGGCACATCGAGCACCTTATTCAGCCCATCCTAGTGTTAAGAAGATGCATGCAGACCTTTGACAATTGTACTTTTGGCTAGGAATGAAGTGTGATATCTTTGATTTTGTTTCGAGATGTCTTGAGTATCAGAGAGTTAAGGCTGAGCACCAACATCCCGTATGATTGTTGCAACCACATTTAATTCCTAAATGGAAGTGGTATATCATATCGGTGGACTTCATTGTTGGTTTACCTATGTCATCTCATCGACATGATGCTATTATGGTTGTTGTTGATAGGTTGACTAAGGTAGCACATTTTTCTCTGATTCATTCTTCCTATAATGCCTCTTCTATGGCCAATATATTTATGGAGGATATTGTTCGGTTGCACGAAATTCCTCACAAAATCATTTTAGATAGAGATCTTGTGCTTACATAAGCATTATGGACATCCTGATAGCATGCCCTAGGTACTCAGTTGAACTTTAGTTCAGCTTATCATTCTGAGACCGATGGTCAAACTGAGAAGGTCAATCAGATTCTTGAGGATATGCTTAGGATGTATGTAATGGATCAACAGTCGCGTTGGGAAGATTATCTCTACTTAGTGGAGTTCGCCTATAATAATGGGTATCATAGGTCCATAGGTATGCCTCCTTTTTAGGCATTATATGGATGTCCTTGTCAGACTCCATTGAGTTGGGATCAACTTGAGGATAGATTTCTACTCAGACCTGAGATGCTTGAGGATATGGAGCAATAGGTTGATCACATCAGAGAGCACTTGGTAGTGCCACAGGATAGGCAGAAGAAGTATGTCGATGCACATAGAGTGGATTGTTAGTTTTCAATTGGCGATAGGGTATTTCTTCAAGTGCTTCCATGGAGGAGTCTAGTATGTTATGGAAAAGGCTCTAAGCTCGCACCTCATTTTAGTGGTCTATTCGAGATTCTGGAGAGGATTGGTCCTGTAGCATATTGAATCGCTTTACCACCTAGTTTGTTGCGCATTCATGATGTTTTCCATGTATCTGTTCTTAGGTCTTATCATCCTGATATTTCACATGTGCTCAATTGGAATGCATTACAGGTAGAGGATAGGCAGCTGGCTTTGGAGCCCATAGGCATTCTTCAGCACAGGAGACTCATCCTCAGGGGTAGAGATGTTGATCAGGTGAGGGTCCAGTGGGATCCTAGTGATGAGGCATCAACTACTTGGGAGGATGCGACATGTATGAGAGAGATTTATCCATATATGTTTGTAGGCTTCCAGGAGTAAGCCTTATCCTAGGGGGGATGATGCAGTGTCCCTCCAGTTGCTACACTTTGTTTTAGTTTTCTTTTGTTTGGTTGATAGTTTTTTAGCTATTTTGATACTATGATACTTTAGTTACGACACTGATACTATGTTGGTTTTATACTATGTTGATGATAGATTAGATACATTATTGATCATCTGATTATGTTTATGTGGTGACATTATGATGAACATTATGTGTGTTATGGTTTTATGTTGTTACAGAGCATTGGTGTATGCTAGTCTTGGTGAAGGAGATAGTGTAGCATTACTCACTCGTGAGTACCCTGTTATGTTGTGACTCTCTTTCATGGTGTGATTGTCAATTTATGCAGATATGTTTGACAGTGTTGTTGTATGTAGTTGGCAGGTACTGGACATCGACTCCACCTGCTTGTCAAGTTTGAGCGTTCCATGACCCAATGGAAACATGTTGTTTTGGAGATAATATCAGGTCCTTCTTTGGCCATCGTTCTCTTGTAGGATGATTATTTGTGTTGTCACCCATCATTGTATTGTCGTTCGAGTCCGTTGTGTCATTCATGTTTTCGTCTTGTTTGGAAATTAATTAATTAGTTAAATGGTTTATTAATTAATTTATTTGATTTAATTTGATTTTATTGAAATGTTAAATTAAATGATTATGTTCATGTTTTGATTTATTAAATTAAATTAAATTAAATAAGATATTTATTTAAATGTAATTGTTGATTTTAAATGTGCAAACTTAAATAAAGGAAAAGTAGATATTTTGAAGGGTTTGTTTTCAACGGATTAAGAATAAATATCTGGAATCTTGACTTTGAGTTAGGAAAATGTTACCTTGGGTAATTGTTTAATTAGAACTGTTTGATCAATATTTATTGCATGCTGAATGTTAGTTAAGTTTTGCGATTATGAGTTAATTAGAAATGAATTAAAAGCTTTTGGTTGTGCAATATCATTCATGACAATCTTTCTAAAAGGTTTTTGCACGACAATTTTATGGAAAAAACGTTTCTTTACAGTATTTTTGTTTTCAAAAGCTCTGTGAAAAGGAATTTGGAAGAATTTTTGTGATTTGATTGTGGATTGGGTCTGAAGATCGCGATATTCAAAGTTAGTTGAAAATCCATAATTCTTCTTTGAATCTTTGATTGAGCAAGCGGGATTTAACAGGTTCCTTTCTTATTTTATTTGATTTTAAGTCTTAAAGATAAAATTTCTGAATGTTATGTTAGAAATTAGTTTGCATTAGAAAGATGGTTATGCTTTCCTGTGGAAAAATAAACTCAGCTAAACATGCACATTCAACAAAGAAACAATTAGAATGAGTTTTCAAAATGTAAAGGAAAACATAGCAAAACAATGATAACGAAAATTTAGAAGTATATGGTTACATTTTGTAATTCTTCATATAATTTATATTTTACATAATCTGTTGCTAATCTTCAAATGGAAATTGGGTTTTCTTCAATCACTTTACATGTTTTAAAATGGTTTTGGAATTGATATTTTATAATATTAGCTAAACAATGCCTTCATTGGTATAACCTTCATGTTATTGATTCCCTTTATTTGCATCGACTGATCTTACCAATAAATCAAATGGATGAGCTGATTTTGGTCTACATGTGTGTCTTGTTGTTAGATTCAATGTCTGTAGCTTTTGGATGCATAGCTATACATATCAAATGGCTAATAAACTATGGCTAAGGAATCTAATAATAGCATAAATGTATCGAAATCTAGGCCTATCGGCTTGCATCTTTACCATTACCATATTCTTTTATCCTACAATTTTTTTGCATGGCCAAAATACTTATTCTTTCTTTGTTCCTTTGCCTACGAAACTCTTTCGGTGTGTTGACACTTCCTTATTGCCATTTCCTGGGTTTTGTTTTTATCCAGCCTTCGGTTTTTCTTTTATTTTTTTTGGATCGTTGTATTGTTTTGTGTAATATTCATTTAAAATAGCTATCTTTTGGTTAGCTATAGATTACTATGTAATTATGCCTTTCCGTTGATAAACTTTCGTTACTTCTAATCTTTTCCTAAACTGACAGTGATAGGAAGTTTACCCTTGTTAATTGGGAAGTGTCGGTTATACTTCAGTTGTGAGTGTTGGTAGGCCTATAATTTTTGCATACATGTTTACCATATGTAGGATAGCCATTCAAATATTTATTTACACTGATTCTTTAATTCAGTAGTGGTATTTTATGTGAAATGAACTATATGGTATTTTGTCTTATATATAGCTATAACTGAGATTAATTTAGCATATAGTGGCTTGTGTGGAAAATGAATCCACCAATTTATATTTATCTTAATGAAGAATGATCATGGATTTATTTTGTTAAAATAGAAAAGTAAGACATTTAATTATGTCAATGAATTATCTATTATGATCTTTAGTTCATGAAAATTTGATGGTTGTTTATGATGGGCAATAATGTATGGGTTATAATATATGAGTATACTTTTGAGTTATGAGTTCTTTAATCTTCCAAAGGCTAGGAAAGTAAACTTGTATTGTAAGCTGATTATGCATGTACTATGTTGTTCAATTACAATGATTTAATTTGGGACTTATCCTTGCATGAACTATTATTGCCTTGGTGGTATTCTGAAAGTTAAATGGTTTATGTCATTATTGGCACATGCTCATTCTTGGTTTTGTATAATGTGCATGAGGGCTATCCTTTGTAATTTTTATAGAGTAATGATATTAGGAAGAGTGGCTTTTGATAGGGGCTGGAACCCTAAGTGGTAACCAGGGTAACCTATCATGAGTTTGTAATTCAATTAAAACCTAATTAAATGTATTAGGGGTTGGGTAGTATTCAATAAATAATTCAGATAATTGAATTCCTCTTCTTATACCTTAGTGCTTGTATAGATTAAGGGTAGGTTGAGATGGTCTAGAATGGCATGATCGTCTACTTTTTCTTCTTGGAAGGTAGTTCAACTCCACTTGATTTTGTTTATGGGCCGGGAATCAGTAGAGATTTCTAGGGTAAGTCGGTATGAGGGCTGGTAATCTAGGAAGATTCACTAGGGTAACCTATAATAAACTATGTGATGACACTCTTATCCTAATGCATGTTATGTGGTCTCTTATGTAGAGTTACCTTTTATTATATTGTTTCCTCTGGGAGCTTTGTTTGTAATTTGTGGTTTAGAGATTGTTATGTCATAATGTGTACATCAAGCCATGTGATGTCATGTTTTGTCTTCATGTTTCTTTGTCTTTATGGACCTAATATTATCTCCTAGCACAAGGGGTGGACCTTCGGGTACCATGTGGTTGGAAGGAATGTGCTTTATTGTCCATTGGGTCCACTTGTAGGTATTGTTGTGCTTGGATACTATTATACTTGTGACAAGTTCATATTTCTACACTATTCGTGAAGTTGGACGTTGAGCGTGCTCATGAACAAGGTTGACAAAAGAGTTATGATCTTCATCTATATTTTCTACACTCTTGATGTATAAGAGTGATCTTATTGTAACGATATTATTTTGTTACAAAAATTTTCTTAATCTCACTTGATGTAACTTGAATTTGTAACTTGACTACATTATAATTATATGATTGGATCATTCATTATTGGTATGATTTATCCTTACACTTTATGTCTTTTGATATAGTAATATGATGTTATTTCTTGTGAATGTTTATGTAGCATTGTCATGGAACCCTGAGAACTTATGTGTTTATTTATCTTTTGTACTCTTGTGGTAATCAAATGTTTTTTTTTTTAAATTGTTCGGTTATTTTGATATTTTATGTGTTGTTCTCTGGGTTCCATGGCAGGGTGTTACAGATCAAGGCAACTTAACATTTCATTTGGTGCTTAAAATGAACTCATCACTGCTTTGAGTTGTTAAAATTTATGAGTGTTTGTTGTGTTTTGATTTACAATTTTGTTATTGGATGCATATGCAACTCTCTCATGCCACTTGGCAATCTTGAGAAACAGAAACACTCCTTAACACTTTGCAAAATCCCCTACATCTTTTATTTGGATTAAAAATGAACCCCTTGCGAGTGTGACAAAAAGGAATAGCGTGTGTTCTCTCTTTGTTCATACGAACAGAGATGATTGAGCTACGGATGTACTTCCTTGCTATTGTTTATCCTTAGAGGGAATACCTCCCCACTTCAAAAGGAGGGAATGACCCAAGCGGTAACAAGGTAAAGGTAAGATCTTCCAAATTGCTATATAAATGTGTGGTTGGAATGAAAATTTCTATCAATGTGACGTAGTACATGATAGCTCTCCCCTAGTATCTTTATGATGCGTAAAGCCCTTGTTCTAAGGGTTGAAAGAGCTCTTGACAGATTCTATCATTATATCCCCTAAACTAGAAGCCCTTACTACGAACCATTGTTTAGAATCCAAAATCCTTAGTACTTGTTGGTACAAGAACGGTTGTTCTAAAGCCACCCCACATTTGTACTATTCAATTGTAGAAACAAAAAAATCCTTTTGATCTTCTGATTTTAAGGATTTTGAGATTTGGTGGTTTCGAGTAGTGTGTGCCATGGAGGGGAGCTAGTGTCGCCAAATCTCTAACTATTCGCATTGTTTAGTGTTTGGAGAAATCCAAGTGGGGACTCAAAAATTATATCCATTTTGAACCTAGAGTTGTAAATGATTATGAGTTAGTTTAATACATTGCTTGGTTCCAAAACAATACAAAAACAAACATTCACTATCTTCCTCAAAATTTTAAACACTTTGGCCTAAAAATGGATACCTCTTGAAAAAATCCTTGATATTACTGCTTGTCCTAAGGATTCTATCATCAAATATTTCTAAATATCTTGAATTATATCTTAATTCATACTTTACAAAGACAACATAGGCAATTATGGCTTCAACCTCATGATTTTCATGAAATGGACATTGTGAAAGTTATGATGTTTTTGACATAAACATTTAGTTTGAAAACATAAACAAGACAAGTTTTTATGGTAAAAATAACCTCATTAATCCAATATTAAATCAAATGAACACCCCACATTGATGTATGTTGTTCAAATAATTGACTCCCCGAACACAAGCAAATTGAGACAAGGAAAAACATTGCAAACATTGAGTCCAAAATCATTGAGTTCCATTATCCAAAGTCATTGAGTCTCACTTTTTCAAAATCATTGGGTCCTATTTCCAAAATCATTTGAGTCCTATTTTACCAAAATCATTGAGTTCTTGGAGTATTATCACTTTAGAGGTATATCATGTTTCTCACTACCTTGTTCTTGGAAAAAAAAGGCCCATTCTAGGTCAACATTGGGTCAAACATTTCATCCTCCCCTTCATCAAATTTCATCCTTCACTTCACCAAAATTTGCAAAAAAATTGAATACACCAACACTTTGGACTTAGACATTTATCAAACCAACCCCTAGTTTAGCTACTTTGTATGTGAAATAAATCCTTTTCTATGCATTTGGTTAGGTTAGTTATCATTTTTGAACTAGTTCATCTTGAAGGTCATGAGTCTACCCTAAAGATTTCCAAGTTCATAAACATCCTTTATCAAACATCAAACATCAAACTCTTAAGCCAAAAGTGTTGTCTTGAAATGGTTGTAAAGATCACTCTCCCATATCATCCACCTTTTCATCCCCTATTATCATCATTGCTCCAAAACAACTGAGAGTGTCCCTTCTACTTAGATTTGAGTCAACTAGAGAGTTCAAACATTACAAATATCAACACACCTCTCCCATTATTGACCCACAATCTATGGTTACAACAAGATCACAACACAAGAGAATCATTGAGAAAACCAAAGTCTTATCTACCATCAGTGATCCAAATCCTCAAGAATTTGATCCGAGAGTTCATGTTACCCCATCACAACAACCCTCGTCTCCATTAGGACCATATGAGATAGAAGACATCACGAACAACCCATATGGACTTACTAGAGAATAAATCATGGAACATCAAGCCTTAGAAAATGTGGCTCCAATTTCCCCATATTTTGTTGCATAATCATTGACACAAGGCTTGAATTCATCTACAATTCAACTAGCTCCATCCCTTGTTCCAAGTGAACCCTTAACATACAGCCTTGCAACTTGGCTAGGAACCAACCTTGGTCTCACTTCATGTCTAGGAACAAACACAACTTTGGGTATTCATAAAACAACCATTCCATTAACCACCAACCTTCCCCAAGACAAAAGTTGGATACCAACCTTTGGAAAACCACTTACATTCCATGAAACCACAATAATTTCAACATTTTGAGAAAAACCATCTTCATCCATCATCAAAAATACCCCAAGTATGCCTAATGTTACGCAAGGTAATGTGAACCAAGTACCTCAAGTAGGAAAACAAGGTCAAGTTAACACTCTCACACAAAGTCAACCCCTGACAAGTGGTTCCAACAACCCCATTGACACATTGAAACAAGTGATTATCCAAGCTACTCAAGTCAGTCCACCATCCACATTAAACCCATCTACCATCAATGCAAATCAAAACAACTTGGTTACAAATCCTATCAACCAAGGTGCTACCTTGATCACACCTCAAATACAACAAGGGAACCCTTTCAATAAGTTACAAGGTTTGAATGTTCCATTACCATCACAATATCTAATGGCATCATCATCTTTCCTTATGGTCCCTCTCACCATGCAAAATCAAATGGGGCATCAAACTTACATTCCTCCATCTCAATCTGACATCTTGCAAGGAATGTTGAACCAAGGGAACCCCAACCTCTCATCAACAAGATGCAACCCATGCAAAATATAAACACCCAAAACCCATCACAGATGTCTCAAAAATAAAATGATCCTACATTACAAGCACATACCTTATCTTTACAAAAAGCACAACAGGCATATCAACAAGTCATCCAACAACAAAAAAAATTGAGCAAGAAGCCTTAGTAGCAAAACAACAACAAGCAACCTTAATAACACAACAACAACATCAAGCAGCCTTAGCAACACAACATCAAGTAGCCTTGGTAGCAGAACAACAATAGCAACAACATCAAGTAGTCTTAGCAGCACAACAACAACAACAACATCAAGTAGCCTTAGCAACACAACAACAAAAGCAACAACATCAAGTAGTCTTAGCAGCATAACAACAACAAGAAGCTCAACAAGCTGCCTTAGTAGCACAACAATAGAAACAACAACAACAATCCCAATAGTATGTCCAACAACAACAATTGATTGTGCAACAACAAGGTTCCTACTATAACCCTCAATAGAACATCATCAATCCAAACACGTTGGGAACATATATGCCTCCACCACAATCACCTTCATAATATTCTACACCACCATACACCCCATACAACACCTTATCATATCAAATCCCACATACAACCCATATGTCATCCCAACATATGTTCCTCCAACAAACCCGCTAAAAGTATAGCATCGCAATTGAAGGCACTATCTCAAGAAATGCAGGACCTTCGAATAGGAAAGACAAAGAAGCCCCATACACAAAACCTATGTCCATATCCATTTGATCAAAAAATTGTAATGGGACCATTCCCTCCTGGTTTTAAAATCCCCAAATTTGACAAATACAAAAGGAGATGAAGTCTTGTGGACCATATCAAAGAGTTTAATGTCATGTGTATGGAGGTCACCTATAATGAGTCCTATTTGATGTTCCTTTTTCTATGAAGTTTAACAAGTCTTGCCATGGATTGGTTCTCTCAACTGCCCCCTGGCATCAAAATTTTCCAAGAAATCATTGACAAATTCATAGATCACTTCTCCTTCAATCTTGACATGGATGTAAGTCTAGAAGAACTATACACTCTTAGAAAAAACAAAGGGGAATCTTTTGCTAATTTCTTACAATGGTGGATACAAAGAGCTAGTAAAAGAAAGTGGACACTTCTTGATGAAAAAAAGTGGGAATTATCATAGAAAATATAGATCCAGATCTATCATTCCACTTGAAAATGCAACGCATCACATCTTATGCCGATCTCTTCCCTAGAGCCCTTAACAACGAGAGAGCGCTAATCTCATAGGAAAACACACAAGTGTATAAAGACAACCTCCCATCCACTAGTTTTAATGACAAGCCCCACTATTGGGCCAAGAACTAGAATGTTACTAGTGATGGTGTTGTTGATGCAAAGGTGGTCTTAACTACTCCTAGACAAGAAAACACCCAAACCATGAATACACAACAACCATAGACGTCACCGTCAAACAATCAAATCATCGATGCTGCAAACACTCAATATGGAAAATAGAGAACAAACAATGCTCCTGAGTGAGAACTCACTCCCTTAGGGGAACCTATGGAAGACATGTTGAAGAGGTTGATACAGTCTAACCTTATCACACTCCCATATTTCTCAAACTATCAAGAGCCACAAATCAAACCTCGTAGCTATATAGAAGATCACTTTTGTGAATTTCACTAGTACAAAGGTCATAGCACACAAAATTGTTTTAGGCTCAAACATTTAATAGAGGATCTTATTGAACAAAGAGACATTGAGGTCGATCAAAAGTTTGGGAATGAAAATCTAGAAATTTACACGAACCCTATGCTTGATCATGGAAAAACAAAATATTTGAAAAAGGCATCAACTTCAAACAATACCCAAGATACCGCATTGGGACATTTTTACACTGTTTATGAGGAATCAAATATGTATCAAGATACTATTTTTTTTAAAAGTACAAACCCATCAATAGTGTTTAACACTCTTTTATATCGTAATGGCATCAAGTGGATATCATATTGTGATATCTCTCCCACATATGACTCAATGATTGGGAATGTTGAAGAAGTTCCAAACGAGCTAGAAATATCCCTTTGCACCCATACCCACAAAATGTTACGAAGAGTCTTTAACCGATGGTATATCATCCACCCAAGGATCATGTCAAGAGGAGGCTCTTGAGGATAACAAAAGTTATTTCAAATCGAGTCAAGATCAAGAACCCCTATCCCTAGAGTTTCACAAAGAACTAAGGGAGATCTTTCAAACCATTTTAAACTCCAAATATTTCCCTGGTATCACTCCTGAGATGTTTCTTTTGGATGGACATATAGACATTCTTCATCCAAAACATGAGTCTCAAACTCTTGATATTCCTACACAAGAGCAAGCAATAGTTGAGATTATTGATTCTTATAGTGATTTTGCATCATCAACATGTTTTGAATCAGTACCAACATCTTTTGAAATAGTATCAATAGATAATGATGTCATAGAATCAAAGAAAATAGTTCATGAGCAAGAAACAGTCAAGATTATTGATTCTTACAGTGATTTTGCATCATCAACATCTTTTGAATCAGCACCAACACATTTTGAAGCAATATCAATAGATAATGATGTCATGGAATCAGAGCAAGCAGTTCATATTCCTGAACAACAGGAACCCATAACAATATTGTGTGTTCACGACAAGTCATATTCAGTGACTATGGATCAAATGATACATTATCAGGGCAAAGAATTAGGTATTGATAATACCTTCACAATGCCAAGGGAAATCTTGTCTACACCAAACATCAACATATGAGGCAAGAAGGATCCTTATGATGAAAATGTTTTCAATGCTACAACTTGTTGTATCATGAGTTGGCATTCACCCATCATCTCATATGCAAATTGGTACCAACATAAAAAGAAGAATTCCTATCAAATCGAGGTGAAGATCATCAAAGAAAATGAAATAGTAAAGAAAAAAGGACACATCAAGTACAAATGGATACCAAAGAAAAATAAAGAAAATCATCCCTCAAAAACTCCATTAGTCAAAGAAACTATGGGGTAAAATAAAAAAGGGAAATGTATTCATCAAAAGAGTCCTCGAATACAAAATCAAGCTTCTCAAGGAATAAAGTATATCTAATGGTTGGTCCTAATTCCATGAACACCTTCATTCCCACCATCATTGCTCATCTTCCCAAGTTTGGAGAGTCAAAGGTTCCAAACTATTGACCAATCCATCTCATATTCCTTCATGCATGACACCATACACTCCATTCACAATATCCAAGTCTCGCATTGACCGTGTGTTGGAAACTACCATTCTTCATAAGGATTTTGAAGGAACTTTATCGTGATGTGCGCACATAGACAAGGTTAATTCTGGTATCCACAAGGTAGATAAGAGTTCTTCAAGTTTACATTCAAGTGCTCGTATCTTAGCAAGCAATATTTTTCAAGTAGGATATCGCTAGCACATTATGACAATGACCTCTACATCAGTTCCAGCAGGTGGTTCAACATGAGGGTAAAATTTTCAAAAAATCCAAAAAAATCAAGAAAATAGTAAAAATAAAAATCATCCTCCAGTGAAAACCACTATGGTGGTGCTTTGGGACAATACCATGATGAAAACCTAGAAAATAGGCTTCATGAGTAGAATCAAGCGTCTGTATGATCCTTATCAGACAAAAGCATCTCATCCTTGTCAAGATAAATCCAATGTTCCTTACATCCATCCAATCCAAATTTATCCAGATATTCCACTTTATCTTGATCTTCACAAAGATTCAATGTATACTTCAACTCTACTCATGGAAAAAATTTGACAAGCTCTTTACCATTTTATCTCATTAAGTCCCATAACCCATATTTAGCATGCTAAAACTCTGCCAAAATCTTCACATAGACATTACCTATCTTGGTTAACCATTGCATTATGAAGAATTGCTAGACACTGGGGGCAGGTTATTACACTCTTTCTTTCAAATAACTCTTGATCCATGTCTTATATCTCACAATGTGACATTGACATCATGATCTAGGTATTGTTTGCCTCAAAATCTCATAAAAAAATCCCAAAAACATTCGTAAAATGTTCATCGAAAAATCCAAAAACATTCAAAAAATTGTTAAGGAAAAAATCCTAAACATCCAAAACACATCAAAATCCTAAAAAAAGTAAAACATAGAAAAATCTAAAAAATAGAATCCCTTGTCGAACTGTCATCTCTGAGCTTGAACGTAGGCAAGGCCATCATTGATGAGCCCCCGAGACACCCTAGGTTAGTCCTTTAGAAGTCTATCATAATAAATCGGTGATGAGGCTAATTTTTAGTCAAATTCTAGGTAGAATCTATAGTCCATTTGTTGGAAGTTTCATGAACTTTAGTAGTTAAGTGTTAATATTTGCATAATGTTTCCCTCAAACCATGTACATTGGGTTTAACCCTATCTCTGTGAAGTTTTAATGAGATTGGCATATTATGAGGATTATCTATAATTAATTTTGCGTATGGTTGAGGAATGTTCTTTAAGGTGATTATAGATGTGCAATTATTATGCATACTGACATTGCTATGCAAGACAAAATTTATGGATGCTAGGTTGAGAAAGGAAACCGTCAAATGGTCATGTAGGGGAATCATTCAAAGGAGCCAACTAAAGGACGACGACATCAGATTTCCCACGACAGTCAATTGTAATTTCCTTGTATTTATGGTATTAAGCAATCACAGGCATTACTATAGCGTTGAGTCCATGTTTGGGCATGCATGTTTGACTGGATTCCCTTCAGATGTAACCACTCTACCACTCTTTTCCTCATTGTCCCTAAATAAAGTCCTCTCAGTTAGTGGGAATTGACCATGCTATTTAACTAGTAGTTTAAATAAGGATTTGAATCTTCTTCTTGGAGGTTCTTAGTTCTTGATTGTTGTTGTTAGATGATATTGATGATGTATTAAGCATTCTCTAATTTCAATACAACCATGCTGCTACTCTGTTTACATACTTTTCAGTAAATGTGATGATAGTCTGAGTTTAAGAATTTGAGTTTGTATTAGTCTTAGTGGATACTAATCCAAGGGGGGCCACTTGGTGAGTAATCCTTTCTTTAGAGTAATTAGTTTAGTTACTATTTCCTATTTTGTACTTAGTTCAAAATTTGGAATCGACTATCCTACAACCACTAGAATTCTATTATATGATTGTTCTTGTAGCCAAAGAAGACAAAGTAGTTCCCTGTTTGTTCACCCAGATCTTTATTCTTTTTATGCATTTCAACTTGGCATAGTCGTTAATTGATGCTCAGTCTTGATTTATTTCTTTCCAAGTAGTTTACTTTCCAGTATTATGTTTTCCTTAGTTGTAGTGTAGACATGGCTACTAAGAGTTCCTAGTGCACATAAAGTGTTGAACCATTTCAAGTTTACGTCTCTAGGTTGACAAGTTAAATGCACCTTCATGATGATTGAGATAGCTATTCAGGTTAGATTTCCAATCTCTAAATCATGGTCGTAAAGGCTTAGTTATTGAATCATTGTAGGAGGCCAAAATTTTTTGCACCATTTCTGGGGATGGTGTCAAGCTAGGAAGTTCTTTGGAGTCATTGGTAGTTTCTCTAATTTAGCACTTCTCTTGAGTTGTTCTTAGAATACCCATTGCTTAGACAAGTAATTATCTGACATTCTTTTGCTCATTCTTTGTGTGAGTTAGCTGATGCTAAGTTGATACCACATGAATAGAAGAAGAAGAACCATTTCCCTTTGCTGACACATATCCTACTCTAACTACTTTTGAAGCCTCCACTGAAGATCAAAACTAGATTGATAGCCCCTTTTTCCTTGGGAATCCATCAAGAAGACATGGGTGATACCTTCTTGTTTGAGTTTGACATCCTTTGTGAAAGCTATGACTATACCACTGATGCTCATAGGCTTAAGCTATTTCCTACCACTTTAAAAGATGCTACACTAGGATGGTTTATGAGTCTAAGCAGAGACATCATGGAGACTTCAGAGGACACGAAGACAAAGTTTCTTGGAAAATACAAGGAATATTGTAGGGGTAGTGATATGAGAGGAGGTGATATCTTTAGGATGCAAGAGGAGGAAGATGAGAGCTTTGAAGATTACATTTCAAAGTTTTTGTTTTTCTTGCAGAAATCTCCACACCATACACTCAATGAAGAATCACAAAATTTTCTTTTCTTGAGAGTTGCATTGATGCTCTGGACTTGATGGCAGGAGGAGATATCACTCAAGTTCCTTGGGAAAATATCAAGAAAATATGTCAGAACTATTCCAGAGTAGCTTCAAAGGAAGGGAAATCTTACCAATCCTCTGTGGGTAATTCATTTACCTATGAAGTTTCAAGGATGGAGATTACTAATTTGTTGAAAGATTTCAAGCAAGATGTTACAAACAATCTATCTACTCAGTTGGATACACTTTAGACCAAAGAAAAACATGAGGAGGAAAAGGAAATGTTGACAGAATATTATCATCATTCTAGACAAAAGAAGAAGGACTACAGATGCAAGATGGTAGCTAACATTGACAACAAGATTCCACCTGAGTTCAAAACAATTCAGGCTAAGGAAGAACAAGTCCACTTTGTTTCACAAAGGAAGCCATGGGCTCCAAGGCAAGGTATTCCTCCAGATCCACTACCTTTTTTGGGCCAAACCAGACAACCATTTGCATGCAACCATCTTCTCAACCCCAACAGCCTGCTATAACACCTCCACCTACTAATTCAAGCTCCAATGCACCCAAACCTACTCAGCTACCTGCTCAACCCACACCAAACCCAAATAACAAACCACATCAGCAACCAGTATACTCTATTGATCCAAATCAATTTTTTGCATGTGTTGTGAGTGTGAGTAACATCCATCTATGTTCAAGAACTACCTTACCAACTCCTTCCATGATCACTGAGATACCCATGGAAGAGGAAGAGGAACCTTTGAATGACCCCATTCAACCAACTGTACCTAAAAATCTTGAACCAGTTCTAGCTAGGAAGACTGCACAAGAGCCACCATTTCCTCAAAGATTGGAAGTTGTCAAGCATAAGGAAGACAAGGAAGATACAATTGTTGAAATCTTGGAGCAGTTGAAACACATATGTGTCCAGATACCCCTATTTCAGGCCATAAAATATGTTCCTATATATGGCAAGGCAATCAAGGAAGCATGCCTCAAGAAGCTAGGTAGAAAGAAGAGGGACTTGACTACAGTCCATGTGATGGGTAGCTCGCTGACATCATGCTTGGAAAAATGACCATTCCCAAGTACAATGATCCAAGCAACCCTATGGTAGCAATTGTCACAATGAGATCCAAGTGAATAATGCCCTGATTGATTTAGGGGCAACAATCAATGTGATGACTAAGGACATCCTGCAACAACTAAATGTTGCAAGCATGAGATCTACTCCTACTGATAGTTCTACCGTGAAGCCTAATGGTATAGTAGAAGACCTTGTGGTAATTCTAGACTCCTGGGAGTATCTAGCAAACTTAATGATTCTCTCTCCTAAGGCCACCCTAGGAGGATATCCTATTATTCTTGGAAGAGCAGACACTTGTATTGGGTGTCGGTCAAGTGATATAACTATTTTTGATAGTAGGATTACTAGAAAGTTTATTCTTTATCCTCCTACTCAGTCGGCTCATAATGAAGAGGATTTTCTATGGCCACATGATGGTGAGAAAGACAAGGAATTTAACTCCATGGTGCAACTCATGATGTTAGGTAGAAGTCCTTTCTTGCAGTTTCAAGACAAAGATGAAGTGTTATCTTGTATAATTCAGAACCATTATGAGGTGAAGGAAGTATCATCTTCTACTTCAGTTAGGACACTTCTACCTGTTCTTCCTACAACTATTGTTCCTATGGAAATTTTTCCTATAGATGTTCTTCCTACAACTATTGTTCCTATGGAAATTTTTCCTATAGATGTTCTTCCTACAACCACTCTTCTTGCAAGCCTTGTTCCTGTAGACAAACTTCCTACAACGACAAACTTATTGAAGTCTCATCAGCATGCATTTTCATGGGACTATCATGATATGAATGGACTGGATCCTAATCCCTACACTCATAGGATCTACATCAACGATGATTTTCAACTCGTAGGGAAGCCTCAACAAAGAACCAACACTGCATTGAGATAAATTGTTAAAATAGAACTACAAAAATTGTTAGATGTTAGATTTTTCTATCCTATTTCAGAAAACCAGTGGGTGTCTCCATTAGTGATCGTGCTAAAGAAGGGAGGAAAATGGTGAGTTTGTGTTGATTACAGAGAACTTAACACTGCCACTAAGAAATAGCATTTCCCCTTGCCATTGTACACTCTCCTAACAAAATATGTTGAATTCCAATGGACAGAAGACTATGATAGAGCATTTTTTGATTTAAAGGAAGCCTTGACCCATGATCCTATTTTGAAGGGACCTAATTGGGAGACCCCTTTCCAAATTCATATAGATGCCTCAGATTATGCCATTGGAATAGTCTTAGGATAGAAAGAGAGAGTCATGTAGCTAAATGCTTTGGATGAGATGAGAAAAGCAACCTTGCACCACACTGAAGTAGTGCAAATTCAAAGGATGAGATGGCATGATAAATTTATCAAAAAGAAGAAGTTTCAGCTAGGTGACTGGGCACTATTATATGACTCAAAGCGTTAGGACAATGCAAGAAAATTATGGACAAGGTGGCTAGGACCATACAAAGTTGTTAAGGTCTTTCCTAATGGAGCTATTCAGCTCACCATGATGCATTGACCCTGTCAGATTCAAGAAACTTGTCAATGGTCATTGCCTCAAATTATATCATAGGCTAGCCTCCAAGGAAGAGTTCCTATAACAATTCACCCAACATTCAGCACATGAGCTTCCTGTAGCCGAAATTGGTGGACCTAGCATCCCACCTTTTGGCTAAATTAAGGTACGTACTTTTCATAATAAAGATTTCAACTTTAGTGGAAATCCATTTCTTCACCCATCCGCCCATCTGTCCATCCATATCACCTTTCTCTCTCTTCCATCATTTCATTTTTCCTCACTTCACTTTCATTATTGATCAATTATTTCTAAAAAAGGAAAAACGGTACTTTCTCTCCACGATCTTTGTACCACATCCTTCACATGCTCAGGTATGTACATGATAATTCTCATCTCTTAATTACCTTTAAGTGCATTTATTTTATCATGGCATGCTACTATAGGTGATTACATAATATGTCATCATTTCTTATCAATTCACGACTCCTCACATGTGTGGACACGTCCAAATTTAGGTTGGGGGGAATAAAAAATGCAAATATACTGCCTATGTGTCAAATCATAATTTGGCTACGTCAAAAAATTTAAATAATCCAATTTGAAAATCTAGCTTGCATGTGTGAGGTGATGTTAATTGAGCTACCAATTCTTTCCATCATCAGTCTCATTTATCACCCCATTTCTCGCCTTAATTTCCATATCGTAGTCTTGAGTTATAAGCAATAAATGCTAAAAAAAAGATAGAGACAAAGAAGGAAATTCAGTCGACACTGGCAGTGAAAATTTAGCAAAAAGGTGTTGTCTTTCAAACAAGAATTGCAAAGGAAATTTTTTTTACAGAGTGACGGTGATTTTAGACAATGGGAGGTGGCTTAATTTGAAATGAGCCTTCAGTTCATGAAGTTTTGTTGCAAGATGTGCAATGCCTGGTAGAATTTCAACGTTGTGGATGGTTTGATTATTTCATGAAGCTAGATGGATTTGACAAAGGCATTGCACTCGAATTCGCTCAAACATTCTCTAAATGAAAAGCCACAATAAAAGGGTTAGAAGTTGTGGAAACTGAAGAGAGAATTACAAAAGTTTTAGGGTTACCTACTGATGGAGAGCATTACCCTGCCTCTAGGTATGCCAAGTTGGCCAGAGTAGAATTTATAGTACATCGCAACCCACCAATTAGCATAGACAAGCAGGGCACAAAAGGAATGTCTCTGCCTAAACCATGGAAGTAGGCACTGTCTACATTATAAGGTATCTCACCTATGAGGGACGTTTTTCAAACTTGCATTCAATTCATTTCAAGTTCTTGAGCCACATGAGGCATGGAAGGAGGATGAACATTCCCAATGTTCTATGCAGTCTTTTCTCCATCATGGCAGCCGAAATACAAAAAGGTAGGCATAATTCTATTTCCCACCATTGCTTGATTAAATTGCTAGTTGAAAAATCTCTGTGTGATGTTTTTGGAATGACTTGGAAAGAATTTGTTAAAGTTGATCAAAATTACCATCAGGAAGAGTTTTTCAATGTTGAGAATTTTCCACCTAGGGCTATACCTCTATCTCGTAGGTCTAGCAGAAGATTAAGCATAGCTTAAGCCACTCTTGGTACTTCAACTTCTCGTGCTAGTTCCAGTATGAATCCTCCTGCAGCAGTAGAAGGATCCATAAGCATTAGTTCCTCTGAAATAGAGCATTCAGAAAAAAGCAAGCTCTTCATCTAATTTTGATGATGATGTCCCCCTACAAACCCTAATAAGAACTAGGGCACAAAAGAAAGAGGCTGAAACAAGAAAAGAAAAAGAAAGAGCCCAAACACAACTTGTAGAGAAAGAGGTGTCGAGTGCTAGGAAGAGAAAGGCTGACCACAACCAAAGGAAAATGTAAGAGCACTTCCAAGAAGTCAAAACCAGCTAGGCCAGCTTTTTGTATACCTTCACAGGAAAGCCTTGGGCATGGTGAGACATCACATAGGGACACTAAAGCTCCAATGGAACAAGAGCATGTTGAAGAAAAAGACGAGGATATATTTGAGAAAGCAACAAAAGTAACACTAGCAGACCTTGCTAATATTGCAGAGGAGTTTGAGGATGAGTAGGGGATCCTACAGCAAAATTAAGAACAAAAGCAGATGTTCCTGCAACCATAGTAGGAAGCACGACAAGAACCAAAGAAAAACCAAGAACAGGAACAAGAGGTCCTGCAGCAAAAAGGGGTGAAGAAATAGTACCCTCGCAACCACAGACAACTAGACAGCCTAAGTTCCTATAGATAGTACCATATGGGGAGCATCCATCAACAAAAACACTAGTAGGAATTCATAACCCTCCTAATTTTACGGTTCATGCAATAATTTTAAATTTATGGAAAGAAATAGAAGGGAGGGAGAAAGAATGGAAACAAGAGAGGAAGCAACTAAAAGAGGAAATCTAAAAGAGGGATGAGGTTATTGAGGATAATAATGAGGAGATTTCTACTTTGAAGAAGAAAGTAGATGAAATTGTGATCTTGGTGCCACAAATTCTAGAATACATAGTTCCTCCAAGTTTGTATGCCCTACACTTGAGAGAGAAATATCTCTCTTTCAAGTTGTCAAATTTTTTTTCAGACTTAAACCCCTCCATTGAAACTCCTATTGAATTCTTCAATTCCTATAGGATTGTTTCCCCTGAGATGAATTTTTTTTATGTGAATTCTATTTGCACAATTATGTTGTCATGCAGGATCATGATTGGAACTTGTTACTTTATTTTGGGGATATTCAGCTAAGAGTGTTTATGTCTTGGGTACAAAAGGAGATTAATTGGGGTGAGCAAAACAATGCTTATAAGAAAATGGAATCTAACATCCCTTTAGCCATCAGGGCTGAGTCAAGCCACCCAAGGGATATTCGCATAGAATGGCTCAAGATACTTCTCAGACCAAGCTATCGTAACAAAATCATGCCCTAGATTGAAGCTATTTACACTGAGTATGAGGTCAAAGCAGTGGAAAAAGAGGAGCTTGTAAGAGGATACTTGGCCCAATGATGGAATAGTTTAAGAGATGTACTAAAATAATATGAGCCCCATTCTATTCACAATTATGCTACAACATTGAAGCAAATTGACAGGTATATCTAGATTGGTAGAATAGAGGGGAGATTTTGGCTTCCCCTGACTTTCCAGCCACCCATTCTCATGTGGCCAGTACCAAACTACAGATTCTACCAATATGATATTGCTGGAGAAAGGAAAATATGGAAAACATTTGATATATTGGGAGGATTTTATTGGGATCCAGACTCATGCTTTGTTGTGGTAGATGTTGGCCAGCTTGTAGTTGCAAACTTCAAAGCTTTGACCAAACAAAAGAACAACCCTTCCACTACTGGAGGACCAGCAAGATGTTAGGTTGGGGGGGAATGATGAGCCTACTTTTTAGTCAAATTTTAGGTAGAATATATAGTCCATTTTCTAGCAGTGTCAAGAACTTTAGTAGTTAACTGTTAATATTTGCATAATGTTTCCCTCAAACCGTTGGCATTGGGTTTAACCCTATCTCTATGAAGTTTTAATGACATTGGCATATTATGTGGATTACCTATATTGATTTTACGTATGGTTGATGAATGTTCTTTAAGGTGATTATAGATGTGTAATTATTATGTGTACTGACATTGCTATGTAAGACATAATTTATGGATGGTAAGTTGAGAAAGGAAACCGTTAGATGGTCATGCAGGGGAATCATTCAAAGGAGACAACTAAAGGACGACGATAGCAGATTCCCCATGATAGTCAATTGTAACTGCCTTATTTATGGCATTGAGAAACCATGAGTGTTACTACAGTGTTGAGTCCACGTTTGGGCATGCATGTCTGACTAGATTCCCTACAAACGTAACCACTCTACCACTCTTTTCCTCGTTTTCCCTAAATGGCGTCCTCTCTGTTAGTGGGAGTTGACTGGCCTATTTTGTAGTACCCCTCCGTTTATGCTTATGCTTTCTGTTGTTACGTATTCACACTGTTAGTCTATGATACCTTGTTTGGATATTTTGATCACTGGTTTTGAGTGATAGTGGATTATTTTGTGACATGATACATTATAATTGCGATGTTTGATTTTTGATATGCTTTGAGATAGTGTAGATGTTTACTTTCAGGTGATTGTTGTTATGTATATGTTATGATGGACTAACAACTATTATTTCATCAGTTTGTTGTGAAGTGTATTGGTGTGGAGAATAGAATCGCATCACTCGCTTGCGAGTGCCCTGCAATATCTGTGATTTTCTCTACACAGTGTGTCTGTTTAATGCTTTATATATATATATATTTGTATGCTCGTTATTTGCCTGGTTGTAGCAATTGCAAGTACATGACACCAACTCCACCTGGGTACTCAGGTCTGAGCGTGTCAAGACTCAATGGATACGTTGATCGGGAGATAGTAGTTTGGTTTACCCTAGTCTAATCTTTAATCCCAGTCTTAGTACACCGTCTGTTTAGTTCAAAGTCTAAGTTGTCTTGCATTCTTCTGTTTGGATAAATTGTTTGAAAAGATAAAATTTGGTTAAATTATAATGTTGGTTTTTGTGCTTTAATTATTGTTATTTAAATTAAATTTAAATGTTAAAGAAATTAGTTGCTTGATAATTTAATTCATTAATTAGCTTATTTGGTTAAATGGTTTGATTTTAAAAGATCAAACTTATTTAATTAAATAAATTAATTAATTAAATAAAAATATTAAGTGTGTAAATAATTATATTTGAAAATTAAATAAGTTGTGGAAAGTTGTAAATTTAAATTAAATAAAATACATGCAATTGAAAATTGATTTTTAAATTTAAAATAAATTAATTAATTTGCATGCAAATTGAATTGGCAAGATTGCCGAGAAGTGGTGGAGAAGATATTTTTGCAACCACTTCTCGACATGTGTGCCAGTACTTTAATTGAATATTGTTGGGGAAAATTTGTTACAGAGGATATTTTGGATCTCGGGAAAACACAGAGGTTATTCAATTTCCTCATGGGGAAATTATCAAAGCTTTTGCAAAAAAAAATTCTTGCTGTGTAAAAATTATTTTTCTTCTTAGAAATTGTTCTCTTGTATCTGGTTGTATTTCTTTGTGGAAGATCCCTTGGAGGATTCTTGGTGGTTAGTTAAAGCTTTCTTGGATTTGGGATTTCCTTTGAAGAAGATTCAGGAATAGTACACTACAGGCAAGTGGATTTCTTCTACAGGCAATAATCTATTAACAGGTATTTTACTTGTAAATTCAGTTTCTTATTTTGAAAGAAAATCTGTTGTATAAATTTTATCTTGGCAATTGCTTGTAGAAAATTTTCTGTTGAAATTTGTTATCTGTTTGCAAGATTCTTCAAGAATGTAGTTAAGCCAAAAGAAAGAATTTAAAACAAGAATCTTTTGAAGTCCTCTGTAAAAAATAAATTGTAGAAAAGAATTTTAAAATTTGTTACAAATCTGCTTTGAAATTGATTGAAAATTCTTATTTTTTTAAAAGGGCTAAACAGATAAATTTCTTAATTATTCTGTAGGAGAATCCCTATGTCTGGTATTTTTACAGTCACAGTATTTGATTATTGTAGATATTTCATAAATATATATATATATATAATATATATATATAATATATATATATATATAATATATATATATATTAAAATTATGATAACATTCATGAAATTTTAGATCAGGGATGAGAAACCCGTACGCAGATTTCGTTTTATTAAAAAAAAATGCACGGAAATTTTAATCCAGAATAATTTTTATCGAATGAGATTTACAGTGAAATTTCATTAAAAACAAAGTATGATGGAGGCTGCTGGAGGCGGCTACCCCCACGGCCGACCCCCACGGGGGAGCCGGCTGTGAGGGTAGCACCCAGCGCTGCCGACACAGTCGTGCCCTCCAATGGAGGGTTCGGCTGTGTGAGTAGCCAGGCCCTACCCAAATGTATTTTATATTTATAAAATTTTGATTAATTCAAAATTGTTCTAAAATATAAATATAATATATATTTATATATTACATATATATATTATATATTAATAAACATATATGATATATATATGTAATGTATAAATATTATTATATATATAGTTTCTTTTTTTGAAGGAAATATGAATAAATTTTAATGATATTTAATATCATTTTATATTTAAGTACATGTGTTATTATTTGGTTATAAAGTGTTTTTTTATTTATTACTTATTTAAAAGAATGAAATAATGTTGATTAAGATGTGAATATTAAGAATAGATAATTATAATGAAATGTATTTTGTAGAGTAAATATAAATTTTCATTATTGAATATGATTGTGAAATTGGGATATTTGTAGATTTAATTTCCATTTTTTTAAAAAAAAGAAGATAAATTTTGTATTAGTTGGTTAAACATTAAACTTCTAGTTCTTGTTAATTTACTAGTTAATTTGGGAGTGTCGTAGTAGTTCAAGTCTTCCAGACTAAATTGTTTAAGGGGGAATGTGTTTATTCGAGTAGAGTTCTTGTATTAACTAAGGGTGTGTACATGAATTTGTATGGTGGTTTGTCACCTATTTTATGATCAATGATTTGATGTTCATGTTTGGTCTTTTATAGTGATTTTGGTTGTATGTACACCTTATAAACCTTAGTCAGAGAACATAGATTTCCATGATATGTTTAGGGGAGTGGCTATTTGTAAGGGCCAACACACAAAGTGGTGTCAGGGTAACTTATAAATAGTTAACTAAGTTAGTGACAATTAAATGACACAATAGTTAGATTAAAACACTTAACAAGATTTTAATGCCTCACTTATTACTCTTGAGCTACTTCAGTCACGAGTATAAGATGGGAAGGCCTGGAATGGAAAATCAATGTCTTGTTTCTTCAAAAGACATTCGATTCCACAATAGTTTGCAATGGGGCCAGGTTTTGTAAGAGGTTACCAGGGTAACCCAAGGATTGGGGGCCGGAACCTAGGAAGAAACACCAGGGTAACCTTTGCAACATTGTGATGACACTCCACCTAAAGTAATAGTTAACCTTGTATTTGTATTACAAACAATTGTCTAAAATATGGAAGAAATGTAACCAATAGGTTGTTAAGTACTAGTGTCTAGGATTAGTAGATTAGGTCTAGGTAACCTTATTACTATCTCCTAGCACGGGGGTGGACCTACGGGTACCACATGGTTGGGTGGAACATGTACCTTACTCCGTTGGGTCCCCAGTTTGTGATTATGGCATTGAGAGCTTCAAGGATGGAGAGCTCGCACTTGGATCTTATGTGTACTTTCATCATTGTATAATGTAAATCTTGTATTATTAAAACATCCCTCAAATTTTGTGAGGTGATCAATGTAATTGTAATTATTATTTGAACTACCTCATCAGATGAATGAGTATTGTATATACTATCAAATGCAATGTATGGAAAAACATGTTTGTACTTTATTATGTTATCTTGAATGGAAATTTCAGTGTTATGCAAAGTTTATCTTTATGTTAATTATTATTATGTGCAATACGAAATACTTAAGTCACTTATGGAAACTCAAAGTAGTGAAACATCGTATAGCCTAATGAATGTATGCAACTAAATTACTTAATAATTAAACTTTAAAAAAAAATTACTTCACCTATTTATACAATTGCAACATTCTTAGGTTATTAAGACAGGGCATTACATATTTAGTTGATAGTTTAAATAAGGATTTGAATCTTCTTCTTAGAGGTTCTTAGTTCTTGATTGTTGTTGTTAGATGATATCGATGATGTATTAAGCATTCTGTAATTTCAATATAGCCATGCTACTACTCTGTTTACATATTTTTCAATAAATGAGATGATAGTCTGAATTTTAAGCATTTGATTTTGTATTAGTTTTAGTGGATACTCATCCAAGGGGGCCCACTTGGTGAGTAATCCTTTCTTTAGATTAATTAGTTTAGTTATTATTTCTTATTCTGTACTTAGTTCAAAATCTAGCATCGACTATTCCAGTAGCCACTAGAATTCTATTTTGTGACTATTCTTGCAGCCAAAGTAGATAGAGTAGTTCCCTATTTTTTTTCCCAAATCTTTATTCTTGTTATGCATTTTAGCTTAGCATAGTCATTAATTAATTCTTAGTCTTGATTTATTTCTTTCCAATTAGTTTACTTTCTGGTATTACATTTTTCTTAGTTGTACTATAGACATGGCTACTAAGAGTTCCTAGTGCACATACAATGCTAACCCATTTCAAGTTTATGTCCCTGGATTGACAAGTTAAATGCACCTTCATGGTGATTGAGATAGCTATTTAGGTTAGATGTCCAATCTCTTAATCATGGCCGTAAAGGATTAGTTATTGAATCATTGTAGGAGGTCGACAATCAACATCTCTCAAATGTTCATATGCCATCTTGTTAATAAGTCGAGTTTGTCAAACTATGTGGTCTCTACATGTATAACGTAGGCAAGGCTTATCTTTGATCAGCCCACAAGACCCTTAGGATAGGTCTTTAGGTTAGGTTCTTGGTCAAGACTCTTGAAAATTCTTAAACATTTGTAAAATCTTTGAAAATACAATACATCCAAATATTCCAAAAACCCCTAAACATCCAGATAACTTTGAAAACACAAAAAAAATCCAAATATTCTAGAAAATCCCAAAAAACATGAAATATTAGAAAACACAAAAACATTAGAAAACATTAAAAAAACCCTAAATAGCCTCAAAAAACCAAAAACATAAACATTCACATAAATTTTCAAAAAGACCAAAAAGAACCTCAGAACATTTTCAAATTACCCAAAAACATTGAAATATTCCAAAAAATCCAAGACCACCCATCGCATCTTTCTTTCACAAAAAATAAACTTCACCCATAATAAATCAAACGTCATCTTCAACCTTTGGTGAAACAAATAGAAAACATGTATAGCAAGTTGTAAAGTGAGAACCTAAGTGTCAAAATCTAAAGTCTAGATAATAGGGAAATGTGTCATTGAACTGTATATCAATAGATCATCTTAGCATCATCATCCTAACATCAAACAACCCCTCATCAACATGTCCTAGGATGTATCCTTCCTACGATGGACATAAGTATTAGACATCACCTTAGCTTAACTTAAACTACGCAAGAGATATAGATAACACTGATTGTTTTTCTTTGATCTTTTCTTATGATTTATCTTAATGACCCATTCTAAGGACCTCTCGATGATGTCTATCAAAATGATTTATAGAGAAATTAATGGGGCATCGATCATTATCTTTCATTTGTTGTACTTGTGGGTACTCTTGTAAAATAATCTTGGTGTATACTTGCTTAGTTGTGTTTAGGGAAATCATTTGGAGTATGTTGTTGACTATTGTGTATGCTTTGGTCCAATATATTTTAAGTTTCTAACTTACATTCCAACAAGGTTTTGATGTGAATAGAAACTATCCTATCTATTTGTCACGTCAAATTCCATTACACTAGATACAATGACATCCTAGTTATCAATACCTTAATGCATCATTTCTACATGCTATATCAAAAAAATAAGGAACGACAGAAAATCCCAATCCCCAAATGTGAGAAACTCATCATCCTAAATTCATCCTCATCATGCATGTCTCATCACCATCTCTAATAAAGTCTTGGTGGATCATAGACCTGTTGGATCTTTTGAAGCAATCATCAAAATCCACGGTCATTCATTCTTGTTTCTTCTATCTTCTCTCTGCGCTAACTTGGTGTAATATAGGGGGATTCGCTACTCACGAGTTCTCTTCACTTAGAGAGCCTCACGGGGAAAACTTCCCTATACTACCTCAATGGAACAACAACGAGAGTTTCAAAATAAAAAAGGGTAGGTCATAGAGATCTTTTGGATAAACTAACAAGCTCTTGGCCAAAGGATGACATCACAGGAAATAGACGATAGCACGGTGTGCTAGTGTCTCTGAGGCACACTGGTGTCTTGTACGGACCAGAGACTAAGTTTATCACAGAAAATTCCTAGATGACTGCTAACAAACAAATTACTAAGAATTGACAAAATGTGGTAAAGTAGTAGAACTAAGATAAAGTAAAGAGTAAACAATAAAGACAAGGAGTAGAAAGGAAGGGAATAATTACAACTGTGTCAACGATGGAGCTTCCAACCCGTGAATGTATTCAATACCTGCACACAAGAGAGAGAGAGAGAAATTGTTGGGTTTGTATCAGGGCCTGCCTCAGTCAGACCCTGTTTTGGTGTTCCCATCTCCACGGAGAACCAAATAGATAGAAAAGTAGAAAATAAGTAAAGAGAACTAAAGCACTGCAAAACGATGTTATGCTACTCAACCAAGTAATAGAGGAGAGGAGTGAAAGCTTACCACTTCCACCAAGAGCACTCAAGGCTAATGGGGGAGAAAATGAGAGGAACTCAAGCCTTTGTTGCAATGGTGTTATGTTCCACATTTGCTCTACTAAAGTGGTGGAGTGTTGATGTTGTTGTTGTGAAGTGTAAAGTGTTTGGAGAGCTAAGAGAGGGCTCAGAGAGAGATAGAGAGTGTTGGAGAGTCAAAATGGATCAAGAAGAGGTGAATTTGAAGAAGGAGATGAAGAAAATGACCATATTTGGGTTGGTCAGCTAAGGATGGCATTACAAATCAACCCCCAATGGGAAGTGTAATGCCTCTGCAGGCTCCAAATGTGGGAATCATTCAGGGTCTCTGACAGAAACGCCTCCACCAATGCTCAAAACACGCACCAAGTGTGCTACAAGAAGTGGGCTTAGGTGGAATTAAGCCTCTGAACTTGGTTTTCTAAATTGGATGAAGGAAGAAAAGGGATTTGCACATGGGGTGAAAATTCATTCTTATACATTTTTCGGTAAAGTAGTTCAAGAAAGAGAGTAGGGTTAGAAAAGTATGCCTGAATTGTCGAGGAAGTAGATAACTCTCCTAAACCTGACAACATTAGAATGTACAAGGTTAAAGGATATGAGTTAGGAAAGTAAAGAGACTTTGATGTAGAAGGTTGTCTCAGTACTATGCGTCATCCCCAAATTACATAGAACTTTAAGATGAAGAGAGGGGAAGGCATATACTCAGGTTGAAGAAGATGTAGATCTTCGATCTAGTATATAAAAGAGAGAGAGATGATCAAAGCATGTGGTGAAAGAAAAACCTACTTCGGAGTAGAACCCACACCACAAGATAGGAGTGATAAAAGAAAACTCCGCTCGAGGAGGAGAACCTGTATCACCGAAAAGCATGTGGTGAAAGAAAAACCTGCTTCATAGTAGAACCCACACCATAAAGGAGGTGATAAAAACAATCCCCGCTCAAGGAGGAAACTTGTATCACCAAAAAGCGTGCAGTGAAAGCAAAACCCGCTTTGGAGTAGAACTCACACCACAAAGGAGGTGATAAAAGCAATCCCCGCTTAAGGAGGAAACTCGTATCACCCAATGTAAAGGAGCTCTATAGGTTCTCAGTCCTGCAGAGAGGTATCACTCAAGATCTCTCACATGAAGGAAACCAAAGGAAGCAAAATCCGTAGAGTCAAAAGTAGTGACATGTTTATCCTCAGATAGAACTTGTCAAGGAGCAGTGACATGTCTACCTGCAGATAGAGCATGTCTAAAGTGGCGACATGTCTACCTATAGATAGAGCATGTCTAAAAGTGGTGACATGTCTACCTATAGATAGAGCATGTCAGAAAGCAGTCAATCATGTAGACCATAAAAATTTGAAAGGGGTCCCTCAGAAACCCTTCAAAAGGAGAGGGGCCCACTCAAGGGATGCACTATTTGAGAAGCAAGGTCTAGTGAGGCTGCCCCCAAGCTAGACACCAATGAACTCATTCGAGAGAAAATATTTTAAAGAGGTCCCTCAGGAACCCTTCAAAAGAGAAAAGGGGTCCACTCAAGGGATGCTTCATTTAAAAGATAGAGATAAGAGAAGGGGTCCTTAAGAAGGACGTACATCTTCAAAACAAGTTATCACTGCCCCCAGCACACAGGGGAGGAGAACCATGCAAAATAATTAGAACATGTAGGATAGAGGTAAACCTCAATATCACTTGTCAAGCAAAGAAAAGGAAGGTGCATCAATCAAACAGGAGTTTGATGGCACCTAAATCAAGAAGTTGTATTTTTTCCTTCAAGGCCCTACATTCTCTAGTGGAATGACAAGGCGCTCAATGGTATGCACAAAAGGAATGTTTTCCTTCACCATGTTTATGAATTTTATTACGTGTAGGAGAAGGAAGAGTGATTAAGTGGGATTTTAAAAGCTGCAACAAAATATGCTCTTGCTTAGGTAAAGGGTGAGGAGTGGGAAGCAACCCTTTCCCTTGTGGAGAAAGGTTTTATTTCTCACAAGAAGAAGAAGAAGGTATGAAGATAGAAGAAAATGGAGGACAAATCTTTTCAAAAGGACGAGGTTGAGAAGGATTCATGTCACTCAACCATGGCTTCCATTTAGATTGTTCCTTCGACCAACCAAGCCCTAGATTATGCTTACGAGGCATGGATTCTATAGGGATTTGGATTCCTTGTTCGTTATGCCCACAACCTTTATGCTCATAGCCACATTTAGAGACAAGCTTAAAGTCAGGGCCATAACGTGTTTGTAGATCTCAAAAAGGAGGGTCCTCATAAAGAGCATTGTCCAAACAACGGGGATCACACTCCTTTATGGGATTGCCATCATCCTCCCCATAGGGAGGATCAATACTAAGAGCATTGCAATTTGCATCTACATTTCCCTGTGATGCAGAAGAATGACCATCTTCGATAGTGGATGTAGATGATGTTATCAGAAAGTCTAAGTGGATCAGGTCAACTTTATATTCCTGAATGAAGGAATCTGTAAAATGTAAGGAACCCTAATCATCACCAAGATATGCATTCCTTTGAGAAGAGGTAGAAGGAGCACACTTAGGACTCTTGCTTAAGAAGGATCTTCTTCAGGGACATTTATCTCGAGAGTACCTTTTATAGTAGGTATTGCTGGAGTAAACATCAACACAGTGGAAGATACTGAAGGAATAAGAGTAGGCACAACTAAAGCTCGACTAGCTATTGCCATCTCACATTAGTGCATAGCATTAGGGTCAGCCTTAATTGTGACTACTTGATTATTGCAAATGAACTTAAGAGATTTATGCAAGGTAGACAGGACTACACCCATAGCATGAATCCATGGTCTACCAAGAAGATGGTTACAGGGTAACTTTTCTTTCACAACATATATAAGGGTAGGTACAGTAACGGGTCCGAACCTCAAAGGAAAGACTATCCTACCTAGGGATTTTTGAGCGACATTATTGAACCCACAAAGGACAACAAAAGAAGTATTAAGAGAATATGGTTCAATATTAATCTTGCACAATCGATCAATATTGCATACATTGAGCGCCACACCAGCGTCAATGAGAGCACGTCTAATGCCAATATTATTAATATTAACTATAATCAACAGAGGATCCACTTGCTTTTGTACTTCTGGAGGTGGGAGCTCTTGCGGATAGAACGTTATATTTGGTGAATCCACACAAATATACGCCATCAATGCATCAACATTTTTCGGCCCAGTGGAAGAAGGCAAGATGATCTTTTGCAAAGCTTCCTGAAGCATACTTTGATAAATCAGAATAGACTGAAGCAAGTCCCATAGTGAGATCTTATCCGAAGTAACCCAAGGTTTCTCAGCAAGATCATAATCATTAGGTACTTTATTTGTAGGTTTAGGAGCTATAGGAAGACATGGTTTATTTGTTCTGTTTTCATAATCATAGGCTACCGCTCTATAAGAGGGAGCCTTAGAAAGATCAGAAGAAACACCATCAAATGAAACACCATCAATATAATAAAACCTCTTAGGAGAAGGACTAGCTGGAGTCACGTAAATGACTGGTCTCTTAGGCCTTTGAGGGTAGTAGAGATGTAGATTTCATTTACAAAATCATCATAGCTAGTAGAACTACTTGAATACATATTCTCAACATCAACCCAAACAAGATCAAATGTGGAATAGTTATTTGAAGTAATTCTCTCAACATTGATCTAAGGGGAATTCGATGTGGAAGGAGGTTCATCATTCACTAATGCATCATCTCTAGGGGAGAGTGCATTGGAATGAATAGAAAGTAGAGTACCATGAAGAAAAGTATCAATGATTTCATCTTCTTGCAACAAAATATCCTCTAAAGAAAGAGGAACTTTGTGAGAAGGATCAAAGATACCTAGTGACATGGGTAAAGCCAAGTCACCATCACATGCATTAAATGGAATGTCATTAATATTTTGAATAATATTAGATACAGAACTAATAAAAGAAGATATCAAATCCATTACATTTTTTTCGAAGAACAATGTTCTTCACGTTAGGTTCAGTAAAATGTAATATAGGGGGATTCGCTACTCATGAGTTCTCTTCACTCAAAGAGCATCATGGGGAAAACTTCCTTATACTACCTCAATGGAACAATAGTGAGAGTTTCAGAATTAGAAAGAGTAGGTCATAGAGATTTTCTGGATAAACTGACAAGCTCCTGGCCAAAGGACAACTTAGGAAATGGATGATAGTACAAGACACTGGTGTCTCTAAAGCGCGTTGGCATCTCGTACAGACCAAAGATTGATTTTATCATAGATAATTCCTAGATGACTGCTAGCAAATAGATTACTAAGAACTAACAGAATGTGATAAAGTAGTAGAACTGAGATAAAGTAAAGAGTAAACGATAAAGAAAAGGAGTAGAAAGGAAGGGAATACTTACAACCGTGAAAATGATGAATATTCCAACTTGTGAATGCCTTCAATACCTGCACACAAGAGAGAGAGAGAGAGAGAGAGAGAGAGAGAAATTGTTGGGGTCGTATAGGGGCCTGCCTCAGTCAGACCCCGTTTTGGTGTTCCCGCCTCCACAGATAGCTAGATAGATAGAAAAGTAGAAATGAAGTAAAGAGTACTAAAGCACTACAAAACAATGTTATGCTACTCAACCAAGTAATAGAGGAGAGGAGTGAAAGCTTACCACCTCCACCAAGAGCACTCAAGGCTAATGGGGGAGAAAATGAGAGGAACTCAAGCCTCTAGTGTAATGGTGTTCTGTTCCACACTTGCTCTACTAAAGTGGTGGAGTGTTGATGTTGCTACTATGAAGTATAAAGTGTTTGGAGAGCTTAGAGAGGGCTCAAAGAGAGCTAGAGATTGTCGAAGAGTCAAAATGGATCAAGAAGAGGTGAATTTGAAGAACAAAATGGAGGAAATGGCCATATTCAGGTCAGTCATTCAAGGAGGGAATTACAAATCGACCCCCAATGGGAAGTGTAATTCCTCTGTACGCTCTAGACGCGAGAATTTCTCAGGGTTGTAAGCACGTCATGTGGACCTTTGAGAGTCCTGTGGGCATATCTGACAAAAACGCCTCCATCGACACTCAAAACATGCACCAAGTGTGATACAAGAAGCATGCTTAGGTGGAATTAAGCCTCTGAACTTGGTTTTCTAAAGTGGATGAAGGAAAAAAAGGGATTTGCACATGGGGTGCAAATTCACTCTTATACACCTGGTATCATGATAGTCAACAAAATAATCATCAATGCATCCATCCTGCATCCACAATCATTAGCATACATTCATTTCATAATCATAGCATAATCATAAAACATCCATCTTGAACCATCATAGCATATCAAATCATACATCATACATCCTACATTATAATTTAAGTTGTGACAAATAATATAATTTTTTTATTCTAAGCATCTTAAATTGTTGCACAAGCATACATCACATATCATATCATGAAGTATAACATTTTCATTATCCATCCATTCATCCATATCATATGCATACATAATCATCACATTTTAAAGTTGCATAGAAAATACACAAAAAACAATGCATCCATAACATCTGATCCCATATCATATCACATAGTATATCATGAAAAGATACTAAAAAAGAATATAACATTGCATCCATCTCATTTCATCTCATGTGTCATCACATATCACATGAGCATAAATAAAGTGTATCCATACATCATCAAATAGAAGCATCTCATATCATATGTATCCATACATCATAAGCATCAAATAAGATTAACACATTATGTAGAATTTGTATCTCTATCATATATATATATCAAAAAATGAATGTCATGGTACAAAATTTGGATTAGTGTATGTAAATTATAAATACAATATCCAAAAGGCTATCAAAAAGGAGCCCATGAATTTATATCTATATGAAAGAATCAGGCAACAAAAGTCAAAAAGTGTCTATACAAAATTAGGCTAGCCCTAATGGCTGCTACCCTCTCGGGCTTACCTCTCTGGCTGATCCTCGGCCCTGGGCCATGCATCGTTACATTTTGAATAATCAGGCTATCTCAAGGGTGCTGGTACATCCTAGTGATAATGCATCCTATAATATGTCATCTCATTCATGACCTCTCTATATAATCTAGTGGATACTATTTAGCCCTGGCTAGCTGTTATCATAGCCTCTAACTAGTGTCGCTGCCTGATCTCCTAATCTCTCTCTACGATCATAGTCTATAACTACTTTTAGGCATGGTCCCTCTTTGTTGTAATAACCACCCCCTGTTGCCTAGCTTGATCTCACTTAGCAGTAATAGCCAAAATTTGTTGGTAGGCCTAATATCGCTCACCTGTCAAAACTTGCACCTGTTGTTGTAGCTGCTAGATCTGTATATCTTTGGGATCTAGTGGTGGTGGTGGCACTGCCTGCTATTGTCCTGCCTGCTGTTGTGTTGCATGTTGCCATCCTAGTTGTTGCTAAATCGAAGGCTGTTGTGGAGACTGTTGTCCAATCGGTGGAGCCCCTGAAATATTTCCATCACAATCGTCCTAACCACCCTATCCTCTACCTCTACCAACTCCCCTACCTCTAGGACTCCCTCATGGAGGAGCACCCGCTAGATCTGTCAAATGTCAAGGAGGTGTGAACCAAGCATCATAAGCAAGTGTAGTCTATGCTACCACCTAACCCTGGTAATAGGCCCATGGCTGAGCCACTAACTGTATGTATCCCTCCACCACCTCTAGAGATGGAATGGTGGGTCCCCATGTAGGAACCTCCCTAGCAAACCTCACAAAAATAGCTCCGTAGGCATCATTTGGCCTATCCTACTACTCTATGAACTGCCTCACCACTTTGTCTAGAAAGTATCGCTCAATGATGGTATGCATGTAACCCTACATGTATCCAATCTGTCTTGTGAAGAATAAGTAATGAGCATCATCATACCATGGTGGCATCTATAGCCACAAAGCCACCTAAAAAATGTCATGTCGTCTATAGCACCTGCCACCAGTAGGGGAGCCCAATCTGTCTAGTGTGCCTCAAAGTAATGGCACCTCTATACTGCCAAATCACAGGGTCATTTGGCTCAATGTGTGCCATCTGTACTATTGGTCAGAGAACAACAATATGCTCCCATGCCCAAATATGTAGCAGCCACCCCTACACCAATGGCTCGCCCATCACAATAAACAAAGTCGTGCCTGTCATGATATAATGAGGCCAACATCACTAGCCACCATGCAAAAAGTGTCCTATGAAGCATTTAGTGCCATGCTAGGCCCCATCTTGGGATGAACCCTCTGTTGCATCTATCAGGAGCAACCAAATCTAAAATGATGGCTAAAATGATCAATTGAAAGGTAGGCACATGACCTCTATACATCTCAAGGTCGATCTATGATGTGACTAAGGTAATGTTCTCCAACTCTATCACCTCATGACAAGCATCATACCTGGTGTCAACATCAAAGATCACCTGCTCGCCATGTATTAACAAACACATAGTACACCATACATCCTCTAATGTCACTATCACCTCATCTGTCGGAAGGTGATATGATGAGGTCTCACTGTACTAACTCTTGCACAAAGCATTCATCATCCCTAGATGAGTTCAGATGACGGGCGCATATGCAAAGTACCAAAGGTTGATCTCTCCTAGGTGCTCCTGGCATAACTCAGACAAATCACCCAGTCTCTCCAACACTGTGGGCCTGTGCTCATGTGACATCAATGGTGTAATGACCTCTTGCACTCACGAAGTACACAACATCAAAAATCAAAAGAATTTGACTCAATTTGGAATTTTCAGCTCAAAAATCACAATAGTGTCACTATATTTAAATTTCAAATTGCGACGCCTGAAGGCATTCAAATTGTAAATCACAAAGTGTGTCACCATATACATGCATGTTGCGATTTAAACTTTGGAAACCCTAACCCTAGTTTTCAAATTAATAGATGCATTACTATATAAGTATGTGTTGCAATTTAAAATTAGAAACCCTAATTTTAAATCATGAAGTGTGTCGCTATATAAATATGCATCACTATAAATCATTTTATCCTCACCAATTTTCAAATGGGAGTCCCTATATAGTGATGCCACCAAAGTTTAATGTTTAAAGAGCAATAAATACATCAAAAAGTCAAATTTCAAGTCAAGTTTTGAATAAAATACTGGTGGTCTTGAGCCTGGAATATATTGATACTCTCAAACTCGATCATAAATGTGTTTCGGGAGCTCTCATCGCACCATTTCGTTAGAAGTTCAAAGCTCGAAACAACAAGAATCTCCAAAGTGTGAATGCACAAATGAATTGAAATTGACCCTTCTTGGCTTATTTAAGCTAGAAAATTAGGGGTTTTTTCCCTAATTTCACCTTGAAGCTAAGGTTTATCATCATTTTCACCAATTTTTCCAATATGGGCCTTATTCTGCATCATTTTTTGTGTTTTTGGCATAATTCTTGCATCATGGAGCCTTTCTTGATCCCTGGGGAAGCTTCTCACTTTTATGAAGAAAACAACCCAAAATTTAAAATTTCTGTTTGATTTCTCGAGGGGGTAGGGAATCAGCTTTATCCTTCCACTGGGGCATCTAAAAAATTAGATTTTATTTTATTTTTTGATTTGGGAAGCAGTTCTTATCCAAGAAGCATTATTCTTTGAACCGAAACAACAGGTACCTTGCTTCAAAGAGGGGAAAAATATAGACACTGAAAAAATTTCCTAGATGATATCATACACTTGAATTAGGTTTACTAACATAATTTCCTCTTGAAACCCATCCTCTCTTTGATTAATTAATTACATTACCCTAGCTATTTAATTAATTGCCTCATTTTCATCGATTAACCTAATTCATCAAATCAGGTTTGTAGTACCCCTCCATTTTGCTTGTGTTTTCTGTTAGCATGTTTTCACACTATTAGACTTTGGTACTTTGGTTTGGATATTTTGATCGCTAATTTTGAGCAATAGTGGATTCACTTTGTGACATGATGATACATTGTATGGTGATAATTGATTTCTGATGTGCTTTGTGATAGCGTAGATGTTCCTTCAGATGTTTTGCAATATATATAAGTTTATGATGGACTAACTGTTATTTAATTTGACAATATGATGTGACGTGTATTGGTGTGGAGAACAGAATTCCATCACTTGCTTGTGAGTGCCCTATGATGTCCGTGATTTTCTTCTCACAGTGTGTTTGTACAATGGATTATATATATATGCATGTTATTGGTTTGATTGCAGGATTGCAGGTACATGACACCACCTCCACCTGGTTACTTAGGTCTAAGCGTGTCAAGACTCAATAGAAATGTTGATTGAGAGGTATTAACATGGTTCATCCTAGTCTAGTCTTAAACCCAGTCACAGTACATTGTCAGTTTAGTTTGGAGTCTTTGGTTGTCTTGTTTGTTCCTGTTTGGATTAATTACTTTGAAAGGAAAATCTTGTGAATTTAATGATAGTTTATTATACTTCAATTTATTGTGGTTTTAAATTAATTTTAAATGTTGGAAAATAAGATTTTACATTTTATTTAATTAATTAATTTGTTTGTTTGGTAAGTAATTTAATCATTGTGATTAAATTCATTTAATTAAATTAATTAATTAATTAAATTAAAAATTGCTTTATTATGTGGAAATGACATTTTTAATTGTTAAATAAATTTGTATTTTTGAAAATTAAAATTTTAAATTATTTTAAAAGGCATGCAAATCTTGAAAAGAGGAAAGAAAGAATTACCCGTAAGTGGTTGGAAGATATTTTCTTCTCGACATGTGTGCCAGTGAATTTATTACTTTTGGTTGAAGATTTCCTCAGATATTATCTGGGATTTCGGGAAATACAGAGGATTATTATTCAATTCTTCACGGGAAATAAATTAGAGCGAGCTGCTAAAAAATTTGTTTATGCTTTTTGTATTGTTGGATATTTTCTGGAAGTTCTCTGGTTTAGCATATTGGGAATTTGTGTTTGGGAAATGCTTTGGAAGCTACAGGCAAAGCTAATCATCACCAGATAGTTTTCTAGAGCTAAGGAAAATAGGTATTTCCCTTGTGATTTATAATTTGTTGCTGTTGAAAAGAATGCCTGTAAAAAGAAGTTTCATCTTATTAAAATCTCAGTATTTCTCGAAAAAAAAATTGTTTACTGTATAATCTCTATAAGGATCTATAGATTTCTTAAAAAACTTCTGAAAACTTCCTTCTCTGTAGAAAATATTTGAATTAAATTAGTGAAGGGAAATCATTTAAAGGCGAAAAATATTTTGAAACCTCTAGGGTAAATTAGTGTTGATTGGAAATTTTTGTGCGTATTTTCTAGTAAAACCCTATTGAAATTTTATAATTTCCCCAATGAAACCCTGTTGAAAAATTTATTCCAAAATAAATCTCTGTAGAATTTTCTTAATTTCCCCACTGTAAAACCCTGATGAAATTTAATATATATAGAAATATATATATATTTCTATATATATATATATCTTCATATATTAATTGGATTGTGAAAAAAGTTTATTTTTAATTATATGAATATTTATATTAAAAACGCCATCGCCGTACGAGCGAGATTAGGGGTTTGAAGTTTATTTTAATGGAGATTTTTACCAGTGAATAACGCAGGATTCTGATATGCATTTTCATTTAATTATATTAGAATTTTAATATTAAAGGCATTGAGTAGGGGGCCGCGGGGCTACCCCACAGCCGCCCCCTTATGGGGCGACGGTTGTGGAGGTAGCCGACATTGCCCTCACAGGCAACGCACGACTGTCACATAGCTGCCTCCCCATATGGGGAGGGTTGCCGACTGTATACAGCCATGGCTATAAGTTATACAACAATATGTAAATTTCATAAAACTTGTATTAACTATTTAAACAAAAGAAACTTTGAACATCTTTAATTCAAAAGAAATTTCGGTTAGGGTTTCAATATATATAATAATATTTATTTATGTATATATATATATTTATTAACTATTTAGATATTATTTAAATAAATTTTTAAATTTACATTTATTTTAGTATGAAATAAGAAATTATTTTGAGTATAAATATATGTTAGGAATAACATCAGTTAGATTTATAACAGAAAGGTTGAAAAAGGAAATTTGATAGATATTGATAAGTAAAGTTGTGAAAGTTAAAATTAGAATTAAATGATGTTATTTCCTTTATTGTTTGAGAAAAGAATTACAATTAAGTTGCCATAATTTCTTGCTAATTCTTTTGAATGATTGGATTAAGTAAATCCAAACAGTAGACGTTTATTTTTATTGATTTGCTTTAATTGTGTTTCTTATTGGGAAAATTGGGAAGGTCTTAATTGTATAAGTCTTCCAGACAAGTTAGATAATGTGGGGGTTGTGATTGTTTAAGTTGAATTCTTGTGATGGCTAAGGTTGTGTACGTGGTTTTGTATGGTGTTTGGACACCTGATTTTATGAACATAGTCATTGATGTTCGTTATAAAAATATAGAATTTTATGTTGAATATTTATACACCTTGTCTACCTTAGTCAGGGAAAATTAGATTCCTTTGTTATGTTTAGGGGAGTGGCTCTTTGTAAGGGCCGACACACAAAGTGGTGTCAGGGTAACTTACAAAGAGTTAGTAAGCTAGTGATAACTAAACAACACAATAGATAGAATTAAAATCCTTAATAAGATTATTATTCCTCGCTTATAGACTCTAGAGCTAGTTCAGTCTTGAGTATAAGTTGAGAAGGCCTGGAATGGAAAATCGATATCTTGTTACTTTAAAAGATATTTGATTCCGCAATAGTTTTCAAATGGGGTCGAGTTTCGTAAGAGGTTACCAGGGTAACCCAAGATGGGGGCCAAAACCTAGGAAGAAACACCAGGGTAACCTTTGCAACATTGTGATGACACTGCACCTAAAATAATAGTTTACCTTGAGTACTTAGCACATTTGATTGTCTTAAATCTGGAAGCAATGTAACCATTAGTTGGATGTGTACTTATGTCTAGGGTGAATAGGTTATGTCTAGGTAACCATATTACTATCTCCTAGCACGGGGGGTGGACCTACAGGTACCACATGGTTGGGTGGAACATGCACCTTAATCCATTGGGTCCCCAGTTTATGTTCGTGGCAACGAGAGATTCATGGATGGAAAGCTCATACTTGGATATATTTGTACTTTCTTTATTGCATCATTGATAATCTTGTATTTGTAACATCCCTCAATTGTTTATGAGGAGAACATTTCTAAAATGTAATTGTAACTATTATTGATCTACCTCATCAGATGAATGAGTATTGTAATGTTAAATCAAATGGAATGTAAGAATCATATTTGTACTTTATAATTTCATGAATGGAATTCAAATGATATGCAATGTTTACTTTTAAGTTTATGTTAATTAAATATGTGCAATGCTAAATACTAAAGTCATCTATGGAACCTTGAGTAGTGTGACATCACGTAACTTAGTGAATGTATACAATTAATTAAATTAATATTAACACTTTAAAAAAAATTATTACACTTACATAGACAATTGCAACATTCCTTAGGTTATATGACGGGGCATTACAAATTGGTATCAGAGCAAAGGTTTCTAACACTGGACACTCTGGGTAATCGTGAGCCCATTAGGTTGACCTAGTACGTAGTGTCACTATCTGTTAGCCTTGGTTGATTTGTATCTGAGACTCGTTCTTGTTCATGTGTAGGATCATGCCTAGATGACATGGTAGAGGTCGTGGTAGAGGTCGAGGTGGAGATCGAGGGCCAATCCCTCAGGTTACTCCCCCTCTAAGCCCTCATCAGAGTGATCAGGCAAAGCAGTTGGATTAGAGGAATGAGGGATAGAATCCTGAACAGTCAGGAGTAGAGTGTTCACAGATACATCCTTTATTAGAGGAGGTCCTAGCTTGACTTGGACCTAGATAGGAAGCTGAGTAGGAGGTAGTTAGAGAGCGTGATAGATCTCCACAGAGAGTAGATGATTCAGTGCATTAGGACGCTATTACTGCAGGACACATGTGGGATTTATTGAGGGCACGGCCTCCTACTTTTGATGGTATAGGAGGTGTCTTAGAGGTAGAGACCTGGCTATTGGATTTGGGTAGATGTTTCGCTATGCACCCTTACGGTAGCAATACCCGAGCGAGATGTGCTATCATGCATCTAAGAGGATTCACCTCTACTTGGTGGTGCCTGGAGGAGCAGAAGCTCCACTTAGATATTGGGTCAATGTCTTGGGAGATGTTCCTGGAGAGGTTTAGAGCACGATTCCTATCGGAACACTGGAGGCAATGATGGGCTGACGAGTTTCATGATTTACGTCAGTTGGCTCTATCTGTTGAGCTCAATATGAATGTAGATTCTATGAACTCAAGCAGTATGCAGGTATTGGCGATGATGAGCCTATGTTGGTTCAACACTTCATCAGGGGTTTAAATGCTCGCATTAGTGGTGGAGTTAGAGTCTTTGAGCCAAATACTATGGAAGTTGCGGTGGAGAAGGCTCACATAGTGGAAGAGAATCTTGTTATGGCGTTAGGTGGTCATATAGGGGTACAGATTGGCAGTGCTCCTGTAGCAAGTTTTAGTTCACGGGGTGGACAGGCATAGATAGGGGGTTCCTCTAGGAACCAACAGACACCCTCAAAGGGTGGGCAGCAGTAGCAACAACGTACACCTCAAAAGAATAATAATCCACAACCACAATAAGGTAATAGTCTGCAGACAAGAAAGAACCGCAACTAGTGGCACAACAGGAGCAATAGATAGGATCAAACTGCTTAGAGTGCTCAGTATACTGTTAGTAGAGGTAGTTTCCAGCAATCCAATGCACCTTCGGGTGGTAGAGGATTCAGTAGAGGCACTAGCTGTTATTCATGTGGACAGCAGGGACACATTGCTAGGCAGTGTTCGATGAGAGGTTCTTCTGGTTTTGGGCCTCGACCTACAGTGTCAGAGCCTACAGTGGGTGATGCAGGACGATCACATATAGTTTATGCTATGGTTAATGACCGCCAAGCTGATTAGTAGAACACAGTGGTCGAGAATTCAGGTAAGTTACATGGTGTTAGTGTTTCCATTCTTTTTGATTCTGGAGCTACCGACTCTTTTATTTCACCTACCATCATTGAGTGATGTGGTCTTGCGGTGGTAAAGCAAGGCGGTAAGTGGCAGGTAGAATTCACCTCTGGGGTGAAAGTAGTAGTAGAGAACCTTGTACATAATTTTGAACTTAGAATTGGTACGTTAACTACCTTAATAGATCTATATGTTACACCTTTAGGATTGTATGACATAGTTTTAGGTATGGATTGGTTAGCTTCTTATCATGCTGTGATTGACTGTCGACTAAGATAGTTGCATTAATGATTTAGGTGTGAAAGTGGAAATCATAGGTATACAAAGACCTATCTCTTTGCAGATGATATTTTCTATGCAATTAAAGAGATGTCTTCGTCAGGGTTGTCAACTATTTGCAACAACAGTTACAGATTTGGAAGGTGAGAGTCAAGAGATATCTCTTGATGATCATCCTATTCTTAGGGAATTCATTGATGTGTTTCCTGATGATATACCTGGAATGCCACTGAAGAGGGATATTGATTTTAGAGTTGACCTAGTTCCTGGAACAAAGCCTATATCTAGAGCTCCATATAGAATGACGACTCAGGAGTTAGAGGAACTTAGTATCCAGTTAGAGGAACTATTAGAAAAGGGATTCATTCATCCTAGTGTTTCCCCTTGGGGAGCACCTGTTATCTTCGTAAAGAAGAAGGATAGATCACTTAGATTATGCATTGACTATTGTCAATTGAACAAGGTTACAATTAAGAATTGTTATCCTTTGCCTAGAATTGATGATCTTTTCGATCAGATCAAGGGAGCTAATGTGTTATCTAAAATCGATTTGAAATCTGGTTATCATCAATTGCAAATTGCTGAAGCAGATATTCATAAAACTGTAGTTCGAACTCGTTATGGGCACTACGAATTCAGAGTAGTACCGTTTGGGTTAACGAACACACCATCAATATTTATGAGTTTAATGAATGGTGTTTTTTTTACATACCTTGATTGATTTGTCCTTGTATTTCTCGATGATATTTTGGTCTATTCGAGAAACATGAAGGAACATGAAGAACACTTGAGACAGGTATTGCAATGTTTAAGGGAAAATCAATTGTATGCGAACCTAAAGAAGTGTGATTTCTTTCAAACTAAGATAAAATACCTTGGACATGTGATTTCTGGAAAAGGTATTGCTGTGGATCCTTCAAAGATTCAAGTTATTGTAGATTGGCCCGTGCCTACTAATGTAGGTGAAGTGCATAGTTTTATGGGTCTAGCTGGTTATTATAGGCGGTTTGTTGAGGGATTTTCTAGAATTGGTCATCCTATTACTTCTCTTCAGAGAAAAGGGAAGAAGTTTGTTTGGACAGAGCAGTGTTAGTTGGATTTTTAGACACTTAAAGAAAATTTGACTAATGTGCCTATATTGATTGTTCCTGATCCTACTAAGGATTTTGTAGTTTGCACTGATGCATCCTTAGAGGGCTTGGGAGCAGTATTGATGCAAGATGGGCATGTGATTGCTTATGAGTCTCGCAAAATCAAGGATCATGAATTAAACTATCCCACTCATGATTTAGAACTAGTTGCAGTAGTGCATGCATTAGTTCGATGGAGGCATTTCTTATTGGGTCACCATTTCAAACTTCATACTTATCACCGTAGTCTACAATACATTTTCACACAACCTAACTTGAATGCTAGACAAAGAGGGTGGATGGAGTGTGAATACAATTTTGAAGTGAGATATGTTCAAGGAAAAGAGAACGTAGTGGCTGATGCTCTTAGTCGTCATCGACATGAGATCTCTGCTACTACTCTTGAAGTAGATTTGAGAGGTCAAATATTAGCAGCACTTCCTACTGATAGATTGTATCAGGAAGTGAGGTTAGAGATTGAATTTGGTAGACCTTTAGAAGGAGTCGATTTGTAGAACATATCCTTGAACCGGATG